>JASUUC010000023.1:0-226759 GCA_031216235.1 Syzygium jambos | reverse complement strand
ACATATATTGAAGATGTTCGTGTCAGCGTTGGATCAACTCCTTCTGAATCCGAAGGTGCTCCAGGTGCGTTATCCCTCGAAAGAGTAATTTCAGAATGAAATTACTATCGGGGGCGGATCTTCGTGAAATTGTTCTTTTCTGGGACACTTCTCAATGTCTTCAAGGAAAACGTATTAACAAAATGGCCTGAAAGGTTTGCATCTATTGCAGAAATATTGGAAGAGGAAAAGGATGGACCCCATTACCGACCATTGTTGCAAGCTGCATTCAAAGGTGATTGGGAATCTGCTAAAAGATTTTTCGAACGAGATCCTCCTTCAAAGACGGCCAAAATAACAGGCAGATCAGAAACAGTGCTTCACATAGCCGCTTTGAGTGCGCAAGACCAATTTTTGGAGAACCTGGTTGAGCTGTTGTCTCCATATGGGGAAGTGTTGAAACGGTTGATTGTGATGGCCGCACAGCCCTCCACAATGCTGTCCTGTGCGGAAGGATAAGGATGGTCATGGCATTAGTTGGAAGTAATTCTAAGTTGACGCAACTTGCAGATAAGGAAGGACGTGTTCCTTTGGGAACATCTTCTCGCGAAGCTTCTATCCATAAGGAGATTGCCTGGTTCCTGGCGAAAAGTACAACAGACGATCGGCCAAGTCAACCCTTCAGCAGTGCTTCTGCGATTGATTTCATTTTAGATCTCACCTACGCAGGTCACCATGCACTACAAAAAAACATAGAATTAATGACGAATTTTGCGACGAAAAATTTGACAAAATCCGTCGCTAGTCGAATTTGCGACGAAATTAGCGACGGAATTCGGTTGCTAATTCGGCGTCGCAAAATTTTGCGACGGAAAATTTCAATTTCTGTAGCTAAGACGGAAAAAAATTCGTTGCAAAATTCTTCGGAAATAATTCGTCGCAAAATTCATTGCAAATTAGTCACGAATTTTATTCATAGCAAATTAGCCACGAACTTTATCCGTCGCAAAAATTTTCCGTCACAAAAATTGTGACGGATTCAAAAAATAAAGGGCATTTTCAATCCATCGCAAATTTACGACGGATTCCAAAAATAAATGGCATTTTCCAATCCGTCGCTAATTTACCACGAACTATATTCGTCGCAAAATTCATTGCTAATTATTCGTCGCTAATTTGCCACGAACTATATTCGTGGCAAAATTCGTCGCTAATTTGCCACAAATTTTTTTTGTTTGTAATTTGCGACGAATTTATTCGTGGAAAAATTCATCGCAAATTTATCACGAAAAAGTTTGACTTTTTCCATGAACATTATTCATGAACAAATTTAGCAACAATTTTTTATTAATTCTTTAGCGATGAACTCTGCGACGAATATCCTTTAGGGACGAAATTAGCGACAAAATTTTATTTTTGTAACGAACTTTTATAATTTGTAATCGTACGATAAAATCATTTATTTTATTTTTCGATTTTAAACTTAATTAAAAGCAAAATTAATTTCTGAAATTTATATTTAACATTGATTAAGCACTTAATAACATCAAAATATTATAATAATATGAAAATGAAATACATTCATCTACATTTTCCACAAGAATGACATAAATATTTTTCTTTATAGTACACATAATGAGAGATTGCACAATAAACAATGACGATAGAAATGAATCAAAAAAGAACATCTGGCTTTTAGCGACAATCTCCATCATATAAATACCGAACAAAACTAAAGACACAGTCCATGTGAGATGCTCACTTCCTTTGCTATGTGAAGTTCACGTACTGATCAAGTGCTTTCTTGTTTACATGACTAAACTGTCGGAGCGGCTCGTTGCATTTGTGAAGCATCTTCTGCAACTCTTTGATGCTCCTCTGTCTATACCTATAATCTCAAACATATAAAATGAGGTATGATGAGCTTCAATAGTGGAAACCAAATTAAAATTCAGTAGCAAAGGGAACATATGCCTCAAAAGCATTTTCAAAGTTAAAACATTTTCACAGTTAGACAAGGGAACAGACGTCTCAAAAGTATCAGAAGATAATGGGCCCGTTATCAACTATACATAGAACTATATCTGTCACGCCCCGAATCCCTCGAAGCGCGATCATCCCACGTACCGATCGATTTTGATGCGACGTCCCAGGAAGCGTCGCCGACCCAACTCCCAACACAGAGCATAAGGCACATGCGGAAGCAATAATTAAAAAACCCGTACAAATAATATATGACCAAGGGTGGTAGGAACATCGAACATTTAAAAGTCTAATAATCAAGACTTGCATTGAGTTCAAAACATATACAATGTCCACAATACACCAATACAAATCACCAAACCAAAGAGGGTCAAAGGCCACTACTAACAAGATTCCTAAGTGGCCAAGGGGGCAATCTAAGGTGGGGCTACAATCAAAGGGTTACTGGCCCGACCTAAGGGAGGCTAAGACTGATCCTAGGAAACTTAATCGGGATCAGATCATGATGACTCAAACTCAGCCTCGATTATTTCATCCTCCAAATCCATCTGCTTGACCTTGCCAATCTGTTTGGGACCCTACTCTATGGCCTCCGGATCCTTATATTGATCGGGCACACCAGGCATCCTCTAACAGTGGTCTGAAAAATAGGGTTTAAACAACTATGAGACGAATCTCAGTGAGCAGGCCTCCTAAACCGAAACTAGGCTAACATGCACCTCCCGACAAGCAAATCAACACAATAACGGACAATAATGTCAATCAAATGACCTAGGCCCTTGAGCTCGGATCGCTTACCTTGCTGACCCTGCAGGTTAGGCAATAACAATAGGATAATCACAACACATGCATGTACACACTTGGCCACATGTACGCCACACGCATGCTCATGCTCAAAGTGTTCATCTCGCATGCCATTCACCGAGTCTTGCACACTCGCATACTGGCCCATGCATTTTTATGCATGCAGATGTCATCATTCTGGCTCAAACTGCACATTGGCTCAATGCTCAATTATTATTACGACTCGCGTAAAACGCATCAGGTCCAGTGTCCATAGCCTGCTACAAAGTGCATGAGGCGCAACACTGATCTCCTCACGAACCAGAGCCCGCGTAAAACGCATCAGGATGGTCGTCTTCCGGACGTACCGGGCATCATCCCGCGTAAAATGCATCAGGATGGCATACCCAGCGTAACATGCATCAGGGTAAATTGTGATCACACATACACACAGCCAGCTATTCTCTGAACCCCGCGTAACAAGCATAAGGGCAATTAGGTGATCACACGCTCATGTCAAGCACACATTCTCACACAATCTCATTTCATGCCCCATTCTCGGCATACACAATACGTGGCCATGCAATGTCGTACAATGCAACATGAGCATTCAATTTCAGCACGGCATTTCAATAAACATGCCAAATCAACGTGCTCAAACAGCCAATCAATTGCCCATACTTGTTCGTATAACATGCGCACTTGGCCAACTAGTACCATGTGGCCCAAAACATAATTCACGCACTTGGGCAATAAACATTTACACCAATGATTGGCCAATTACACACCGCATTCAGTCGATCACACGAACACGCGGCATGGCAACGCCCTAATTGGGCCTCAATAAGCAACAATCAGCGATAATTCATCAGCCCGGGCACACTCAGCAATCACACAGTCTAATTTCCAACTTGCAGATTTCTAATCCACCAAAGTCCCAAAACGGACAACCATTAATCATCCCAACTTTGACTTCCGATTCAACTCTAATCGGCACAATAAACCACTAATACGTCCGAGAGAGATAAAAACTGAGAATGTACAAAAATCGGATCCAAACTGGGCAGTTGCACAGTGGCCGAAATCCATTTGAAATAAATAGTAAATCAATTCAAAAAATTATGAAATTTGGATATGTTGTACAAAATATCTCAATGAACATTTTCCGTGAAGAACTCAAAACCCATTTCTAACCGTAAATACCTCGTTTTGACACTCAAAGTCAGACGAAATCCGGTTCACTCGGACAGCCCCTCAGGCCATCAAAATACAACTCATTCGGTACCCAAATCATTTTGGAAAACCTTGAAATTTTTATATATTATAGCCACAAGTTTCCCCAACAATTTATGTGAAGGAAGTATTTTGAAAATAGGCTTGAAAAAATTTATAAAAATTCGAACAGACCCGAAGGTCGGGTGAACAGTAAATCGGGTAGTTTTATTTCGGTCCAAAGATGGACTTCCGAATGGCATCAAATGATTTCCAAAAATTCCCAAATTAAAATATGTTATACTTAAAGATGTTGGAAACAACTTTCATGGGGAACACTTCTTCAAATTCGGCCCACACAAGTCACACCAAAAATAATAAAATCCGGCGATGCAACAGTAACCATACCGGAAATCAACAAATATGCATTACCAAGCAAACCAAGCTCAACAACCCACTAATCCAATTATCCACAGCCTTTAAACCATCCCTAAATAATCACCTTAGGTCCTTAAAATCACCATAACTTTAGCCCAAATCAGCCCACACTAATTAAGCCCTAAAATACCCTAAAACTTGTCCAAAGTGCACCTAATCCTAATTAAGGGTTAGGATTTCCACTCACCCGGTTTCAAGCTTCAAAAGTGGGCTGAATAAGGAGAAAAACGGGCCAAACAGTGGCTGGATTGAACCGGTTTAGAGGCAGTGCTCCGGCGTCCTCGCGGCGGCGCGGCCGGCGCTCCGGTGGTGCTCCGGCGTTCCACGGCCGAAGAAGAAGAAGAAACGAGGAAGAAGGTGACTGGCGGAAATGGAGAGAGAGAGTGAGGCGTGAGAGGGAGGGGGAAGAAGATAGCTGGCGTGAAATGAAGAGGGAGGAGAGAGAAAGGAGTCAAAGTAGACTGATGGTCAAAAAGTGGGTGCCACTTATCAAGATCTTAGCCCCTTTGGCCATTTTGCCCTTGATCCAATGGCCTAGATTCATCCCAATTCAATTATTTGAGGGCATTTTGGCCTTTCAATAATTCTAATAATTATCCACAAATAAATCCTCAATTATTGCCCAAAATTATCCAAAATTCGAAATACCCAGTACAGGGTCCAGGGGCAAAACGGTAATTTTTCGGTCCCGGGTCAAAATTCCATTTTTTGACCGTACCAACCCCAAATGTGTGTGGCCAACATAATATGACGTCGGATTCACAAAAATAACCTTTTAAGCCCTCGAAAATCGATTGCAAAGTTTGGAGGGGCGAAATAGTAATTTTTTTTACTTCCGAGTCGAAATTCCAGTTTTCGATCGTAACTACTCTAGATATGCGTGGACACCCTAAAACGGCATCGGCCTCAAAAAATAACCTCATACGGCCTCGAAAATCGATGTCGGAGTCCAAAGGGGTAAAATCGTAATTTTTCCAATTTCGACCGAAATTCCAATTTTCAGCTGGACTAGCCCTAAATGTATTTGGCCACACCAAAACGACATTGGCCCTGCAAAATAGTCGCAAACACCAATAGAATTTCGACATCGAAGTTCAGGTCCAATTTGGCGATCAAAATTGCTGAATTCAGAATTTTAGAGCATCTTACTGACGGGTGGCTGTTCAGGGATTACGCGTATCGACCTAGGGTCACTCGAGTCGTGACAGTCTCGATTACCAGGATAGTGCAAGGAATTACTGGTTATTCCAGAGGTCACGATCGTTCGGTTCAGGTTCGGGATTTATTTGCCATGGGCACTCTCGGTAGAGCGGAATCACTCGCGATCCGATCGTACGTCGTTGGCCAAACCAAATCCGTCACCTCCCTAGAATCAGCCCACATTGGCCCAAAATACTTTCTTGCCATTTCCCGGAATCGGTGCCCAATTCGCGATCGGGTCCCCGGTCCACGTACCGTTTTCTTAGTTAGCCTTTCTTATTGGTCAGTATCTCGCGAGGGGCCAACTCCGGACGAGACTTACTAAAATCAGATGAGAAATAATATCCACTTCGTCGGATCTCGGAAATGGATAGAAATTCAGGATGTTACAATATCCTACCTTTTTAGCAATTACAGGCTTTGTCAACTGGCGATTGCGTTCTTGTTCTGAAGTGACAAGCAAGAGAATGAGCATCTATCCAAAGATAGCTTCAAAAAAATTAACACATGAAGCACTACCTTCTCCCGTGCGTGTGCCGAGCCCGCACTGTTCACTGGGGCCATTTTAGGCCTGGGCCGACTTTTCTCGGGCTAAAACCTAGTAAGTGACTTCCTAAAACCTACCTAGTACTTTGGGTAATTTTTAGACTTGTTTAGGGTGTGATTAGTACCGAGTTAGGAATTAAATTAGGCGCGGATTAGTTAAATTGAATGTGCTCAATTTATGGATTATTGTGGTGGTGATTGTGTGACTAATTTAGTGATTGATTGAGATAAATAATATGACTGAATTGTCGTGGCGCTTGTGGGTGAATTGGATTAATTGAATGTGCCGACTTGAACGTAGGGTCGGTGGGCCGATGTGGGGAGTATGAGTTGAATTGTCTGTTATGGCGTGTCAGATTGATATTGGTGAAAGTGTGGTGATTTGAATTTGAATTATATGACTGAGGAAATTGTGAATTTTTTATTGTGGTGCACGTGCATGAGAAAAGCCCGGCTTGATCTGAGGGTTGACCTGAGGCGTGTTGACGCGGGTCGTGGAAAAGTGTGAAAGGTCTAGTGAGGGACAAAGCCCGGCTTGATCTGAGGGCTCACCTGAGGCGTGTTGACAAGGGTCGTGGAAAAGTGTGAAAGGTCCAGTAAGAGACGGAGCCTGGCTTGATCTGAGGGCTAACCTGAGGCGTGTTGAAGTGGGTCGTGGGAAAGTGTGAAAGGTCTAGTGAGGGACGGAGCCCAGCTTGATCTGAGGGCTGACCTGAGGCGTGTTGACGTGGGTCGTGGGAAAGTGTGAAAGGTTCAGTGAGGGATGGAGCCCGGCTTGATCTAAGGGCTGACCTGTGGGGTGTTGACCCGGGTCGTGGAAAGTTGCTCGGCCACGAATGCGAAATGAGCGTGATTAAATTGAGTGAATGTATTTGTGTATGGCGCTTGACTGATGGCGAAGTGTTTGTGTGATATTATGATATTCATGTGATTTTACTAATATGTAGAGTAGCATGTGTTTCGAGGCGAGATAAGTATGTTGTGTGAAATTGATTGTGTTAACTGGTGAATTGCACGTTAGACTTGTCTAGGTATGCATTGGCCTAGGTGGAGTATAGGTTGTCTGCTTATTGAGATTTATTCTCATTGCTGTAGTGTAAACATTTTTAGATCCCCGACCTTGAGCATGTCGCCACCTAGGTTTTTTGGGGTTCCCATGCATACGGTGCATGAGGAGAACAAATACCCGGGACTGAACCCGGATGAGACGTATATTAGGCATCATACCACTGTTTGGGTAGACGTGGGACTAGAGGAGCTAGAATGCCATACCTATTTGACTTGGTCTCATCGGGTCGAGTTGGTGAATTCTAGGCCAATCCGAGGTTTTGAAGGGTTGCAGCATGCTAACGAGGGTGCAGTGAATTGGGAGCCCTAGGACAAGTTCACTCCCGATGGCGAGGTGTCAGATTCCGATAATCCTCCGGAGAACCCTGGTCCAGAACTGGCACCCGTTCCAGAGCTTGAACTCGAGTCCATACCGGAGCCCGAGCCCGAAGAGGAGCCTATGGTGTTCGAGCATGAGGAGGAGGAGGAAGAGGAGCCGATTGAGATCGACTCGAACTCAGAGTCAGAACCCTCAGAATCCGATTCGGATTGGGCGCCGTAGGGATGTTTAGGAGTTGGGCCTGGAAACCTTTTTGGTAGAGTCCCTTTTTGTTCAGTTAGCAGTCTACCCGGCCACCTGATCCTTTTTGATGACGAAGGTGGATTTAAACCCTAGGGGCCTAATGTATGAATATTTGTGATTTCAAGCTAATGTTATGAGCTTATTAATTCGTGCTTGTTCTACCCCGTTGTCATTATTAATTATCTGGGTTATTTAAATTTCACTTCCACCTGCGTACGATTTTGGGTGTTTCGTTTGGGGTCAGCGACGCGTCCTGGGACGTCGCGATCAATACAGCCTCGTGGAAGGGGTGTCGCGAGCCCGTCGGGGTTCGGGGCGTGACAATTAGCATGCCAGACAATCATTCGTGCACAATTTAACTATATATATTATAGTATGTTTTTCGCAATTGTCACGTGTTGGTGGGCCTCACACATGAATTGCAGCAAACAATCATACAACTGTCTCTGTATCAAGCGACTAAGTGAAGGCAAGAATACTCATACCGAAACAAATGGAATAAGAGAAGAAAAAAAAAATTTCCATGCTAGCATCAACCGTGCTACTTAAAACGGCTAGCATTCATGTTATCAATTTCCTGCCAAAATTGTCCAGATGGACTATATTAGCAAATTGTTAAAAGGTTTAGAACAAAATTGGTACAAGTGCAATAAGTTTAGAATATTTTTGGTAATTTTTCCTTTTTAGTAGCCACATAGGGTGTCAACTTAACATATAGCGATAACTTGATTACCACTTCGGCATTTTCACTTATTTTTTTAAATATAAGACTAACATGAACAAGAAAAATATATAATTCAGAAATTGAATCAATAAAAAGAGTTTAAGAACTATATCAAATGATTGGTAAAAACTCAGAGCCTGTGATTTTCATTAGCTAATTGATAAAAAAGTATATAATATAGGAACCCAATTGTTTAAAAAAATGATTACATACGATGGATAATTGGTAAACATTCAGCACCTTTGGTTTCATTAACCCGATTACAATATCTTATATCTCCATTTAAATGATGATGATATATATGAGTTAATTAAAAGTTCCTTCTTTTGAAAATAGAGAAATTGCCTGAGTTCGTTAAAGTTGTTCTTTCGAACCCGCCTTTCTCTGCCACCTCTGTTTCCACCGATGCTTGGTCGGCAATGGTTCGCTCGTGGTGAACGGGACCACAGTAGAGACACCAATGGATGCAGCGAGGTAGAGCGCCGGAGACGGTGCGGTGGAGAGTGGTGATAGGGCGGCAGCCTAGTTGAACAAGTAGAAAGAAAGGAAGAAAGAGGGGGCGGGCTGATCTTGGTTTTCTCTGTTTCTTTTCTTTGTTTTTTTGTTATATTTTAGAGTTATGGATGGGTAAAATTATGTAACCCACATGAACTGATAGGAGGAAATTTTTTCTGACCAACGACGGAGGAAAACATGTCCCCAGTAAAAATTAAATTGCCAAATGTAGGAACGAAAACTATTTGAGTTAGATTTTTAGGTTGCACAGGTTGATCTAAGTTGTTTTTTAGATATTCAACCATAATTACCAAAGATGGGCAAGGCCTTCTCTCACCTGTCCAATGAAATTTTCCCTTGTTCGAAACCGTCAATACCTCACTGTTTTGACAGTGCACCATCTCTACATAGTAAATCCAATAACATTCTCAACTTCGGCTCGAAATTTCGAAAAATATCCATAACTGAAAACTAATGAACAGTAACCATGTATTTTAAACAGTGGTTAAAATGGAAATGTACAAAGATCCACAAAATTATGCTTTTACAAAAAAATCTCTACCATAGATTATAAATTTGAATTGAAGCTTTTCCATCCTATGATAATTTAAATTAATTTCTATACTAAGCTCTATCAGTCTTCTTCTTTAATCGTTAATTTATTCTTTTTTCCTACTTTTGCGCCCTTTCCTTGTTACTATTAACCATAGAATACCTTTTTTTTTCTGGCCGGGCTTTGCCGGTTCCCACCTTGCCCGCAGAGCCACATGCCTTTAGGCAACTGCCGAGCCCCACTAGACATAAAAGGAAAAGGACTAACCTGGTCTGAACTTGGTGAACCGAAAATGATACTACTCTTTCCGACAAAAAAATCACCGTCGAAGCTCATAAAATTTACCAGGGTGCCATTGCGAGGGAGTCGAAATGTTTTACTCCATTGTCGATCCATGCAGCAAAGCTCAAATATTAACCACCCTCTTTCTCTCTTAACTCTTCCATGCCGATGCCTCGTCTCAAATTATCTAAAGCCTATATGTGACATTCCGGATTTTGGCCCATTTCTAGGATTTATAAAACGTGTAATTCGTCAGTGCGCTTATAATAGAATTTCGCCCGGGAACTCATCACTCTCGGGTTCTTATTTTTAAAAATAGAAATTTTGCTAGAATCGCACTTGATAGAATTTGGTCGTGATTTATACCCTGAACTTGGCAGTCGATTTTCGGTAGTTCCGGGACGAAATAAATTGGACGGTGTCGATAATATTGTGGCCAACATTGGCATTATCAGGAATAATGAGAAAGTAGATTTTTGACCGGGTACGAATTTGAACTGGTAGACCTCCCTCGTAGTGTATTTTGGATTATTTTATTTTGGCCATTTGCCCTAGATTATTATTGGGATTTTTTGTGGAATGTTAGGCCTTTTTCCGAATTTAAATCGGGACCGTTAGGTCGATTTTTAGTTTGGACCGTGTCCATTGGATCGCGCTCGAGAAATTTAAATTAGTCCTTTTTCCCTCTTTTCTCTCTCTCTTTCTCTCTCCTCTCTCCTCTGCCGTGCCGTCCCCTCCCCGCCCCCTCCCCATGCAGTCAGCCCCCCTTCTGACACACACTCTCTCTCTCCTCTCTCCTCTTTCTTTCTCTTCTTTCTCCTCTTCTTCTTCTTCTTTCTTCTTCGGCCCGACTGCCCTGCTCGTTTGTTCTGCTCGCCGACCGCGTCTCGAGCCCGTCGCTGTGTCGTGCCGCCCTGCCGACGTCGCCAACGAGCTCCGCCGCCGTCGCGCCGTCCGCCAGCTGCCCCGACCGCCTGTCGCCGGCCTACCCGCGAGGCTCGCGCAGCAGCGAGCTTACCGCCGCTGCACGCCGCGCCCGACGCCGCCCCAGCCACGCCTGGCTATCGCCGCTGTAGCCCCTGCCGTGCCGACCGCCCCGTCGCCGCCGCGGGACCCCCCTTGTCTCTCCCTTCCCCAGCCTCCTCCTAGTTCGGTCTCGACGAGCCCGAGCCAGCTCGCCTCCGCTGCCCGCCGGCCTATCCGGCCAGCCAAGCCCGTGACCGTGCCGCGCCCATGCGCGTGTCCGTTGCCCGCGCCCGCGCCCGCGCCCGAGCCCGAGCGCGTGCCCGTTGCCCGCACCTGTGCCCGCGCTCGTGCCCGTTGCCCGCGCCCGCGCCCGCGCCCGCGCCCGTGGCCGACCGCCGCACCCGCCCGTGTGCCTAGTCGGTACTGTTCGCCCGTGCCATTTTGGGCCCAAGCCGACTTTTCCCGGGCTAAAACTTGGTAAGCGACTTCCTAGACCTTAGTATTTTGGGTATTTCATTGACTAGTTTCGGGTTAGATCGGCTAGGGCAAGCATTAATTTAGTGATTTTATGATTTAATTGTGCAAATTTGAATTGGATTAAATAGTATGCTTAATTTGGGAAATTGTGCGTGACCGACTTGAACGTCGGGTTGGTGGATGTGATGGCGAACGGTGAATTTGAACTGAATGTTGGGTATGAGTGGTTTGATGTGATTTGGCGTGAATTTGATTTAATTAAGTGGCGTGTGTCTGCCTGTGAGAAATTAAGCCCGGAACGATCGGAGGGCTGCCGACTTGGGACGTGTTGACGGCGGTCCGTGTAAAGGCATGATCGGCCGATGGGCCAGTTGGAATGCGGGCTTGAGACGTGTTGACGGTGGCCCGTTAAAGGTGTGTTGGACCGGGACGTGTTTACGTCGGTCGTTGGAATTGTTTGAATATCGTGGCTTGGGACGTGTTGATGGCGGCCACTGGAAATTGAGTGAATAGTATGGCTTGGAACGTGTTGACGGCGGCCATTGGGTTTGATTGAATTGCGTGACTTGAGTGTCTGTGAGACCGGACTTGAGACGTGTTGACGGTGGTCCGTGAGAGGAAAATTGGTTGAACGTGTATGCGTGATGTGACTGATTGGATTGGTTCAAGGTGCTTGTGGATGCTTGGTTGGGTTGTTTGATTTCAAGTGGGAGTGCGTGTGCTGGTGATTGTGATGCGGCGGTGAATTATTCTTGCATTATCATGCTTGAACTAATATGCAGGATTGGCACGTGGTTCGAGGCGATGTAAGCCTTTTATGTGAAATTGAGTGTATTGATTTGGTAGTTCGCATGTTAGATTGGTCTAGGTACGCATTAGCCTAGGTGAGGTTTAGGTTGTTGCTTATTGAGACTCGTTCTCACGGTTATTACATAACCACTTTCAGATCCATGACCGAGATCGATTCGGAGAGGCCGCCAGAGTACCACAGGGAGTGAAGGATAGATCAAATTACCCTGTATTTTGAGTACCTTTTTGTAGAGAAGATAGGCTTGTCAACCATCGCCCCCTTTTGAAAATTGTGGTTGATTTTGGAAGCCGGGTTACCATTTTGTAATAATGAATGCTTTATAATGTTATGTGTTTATTAAATTTCGATGCTCTATCCCTTGGTCATGTTTTTATTATCTGGGTTGTTTTACATGCGTCCGCTTGCGTAATTCATTTGGGTCGGCGACGCATCCTGGGACGTCGTGTTCAAATAATCGACCGTGGACGGGATGTCGCGAGCTCGGTGGGGTCCGGGGTGTGACATCCCAGTTGATTTGGTATCAGAGCAAGGTCAGCTCGATTGAAGTCGATCGAAACCTGGAGTGATAAGGAGTAATGACTTTGGGTAGACAGTTCGGGAGACTCGCGTGCTATGCGTACCCCAGACAGTGTAATTGTGATTGCTAAGTGATTTTATGCAATATATGTGAGGTGCAGGTGCGTCGGGACTTGAGGTAAGTGCACGAACTTGTTGGTTGTGATTGGGTGGTATTTGTAATTGGCTGCCTGCTGAATGAATTGTGTTGTGATTCATTGCCTAGGGCTTAGACTGGTATAGTTGGCCTAGGTTTCTAATTCCTGCGTGAAACTTAGCAGGTGGGCAATTGTGAGAATCAGTAAGATGAGTGGTCGAGGTCGAGGTAGAGGTCGAGGTTAAGGTTGTGTGGCCCTGCGAGCTGGAGTCGTGGGGGATCCTAGATTGGATGAAATGTGGAGGGTACTTGAGGAAGCAGGATTTTTATCGGGCAGACAGACTGGAGAAAGGAGTGCCATTGTCACTGCTGCAGCTGCCAGTGAGATCATCGGGAATAATGGGGATCAGGGGAATAATGTGAGTGGTAGAAATCCGGGTATGATGCGAGTAAACATGATCAGGCCGATATCCAAACTAGTAGAACAGTTCCTGAGGCTGAAACCCCCGAATTTTGATGGGAAAGGTGACCCAGAGGCTGCACCAAGATGGGTAGAGGAACTAGAAAAGGCTTTTGAGGTGCTAGGGTGCACTGAGGAAGAGAAGGTAACGCTGGCAGTCTACCAGCTTCAGAACAATGCAAGTGATTGGTGGAGGGCCACCAGGGGTCAAGTGTTCTCCCCTGGTACTGCTCCGAATTGGACTGTCTTTACTGAGACCTTCAATGGTAAATACTTCTCGGAAAGTGCCCGACAGCAGAAACTGGCTGAATTTATGAGGCTTCGACAGGGTCAGTCGTCAGTGGACCAGTATGAAGCCGAATTTGCAAGATTGTCCAAATTTGCCCCCAGGATGGTGGAGGATCCAACGGACAAAGCTAGGAGGTTCCGGGATGGGCTAAAGCCGGACCTTCGTAGTCAGATGATTTCTTTGAACTTGAGGAGCTATAATGAAATATATGAAAGGGCTCAAGCAATCGAGCGAGATCAGACGGATCGGGCTGCCGCTTCTGGATCGCGGTATGCCCTGGCTAGGGACAACCGTCAATTTGGGAAGAGACCCATAATGGGGAATAGTCGCTTCGTCCCGCCAGCTCGGGGGGCTATTGGGAAGCCAAACCGTTATCAGAACGCCCCGTGTAGGCTATGTGGAGGGAGACACGAAAATGGACTTTGCCCGAGTAGGAACGGGGCATGTTTTGTGTGTGGCGGGAGGGGCCATCAGATGAAGGACTGCCCCAATAATAGACAAGCTGGGCAGCCTGCACTACTGTCGCCGCTGCCCCGGAATGGAAATCAGTTCAGAGCTATCTAGCCGGCAAACCAGAGTAGGCCGCCGGCCCAAGGACGGGTGTATGCAATGGCAAGGAGGGAGGCGCAGGACGCGCCGGGTGTGGTCACAGGTACGGTTTCTCTCTGTGATCATGCTGCATATGCCTTGTTTGATCCGAGGGCGTCGCATTCGTTTATTTCTGAGCAGTTCGTTGAATTATCTGGGATTGAGCCAAAATCGCTTAATGTTATGCTGTGTGTTACTACTCCGCTGAATGATAAAGTGCTGATTTCGTTAGGATGTCCTGATTGTAAGATAGTGATTGGCGATAGGGAAGGAAGGATAGATTTGGCGGCATTATGTATGCATGACTTTGATGTGATTATCGGTATGGCCTAGTTAGTTAAACAAAAAGTTGTTATGGAATGTAGTAGCAGGGTGATTCAATTTAATCCAGCTGGACATCCTAGATTTGAGTTTGT
Organism: Syzygium jambos; assembly: GCA_031216235.1. Lineage (NCBI taxonomy): Eukaryota > Viridiplantae > Streptophyta > Magnoliopsida > Myrtales > Myrtaceae > Syzygium > Syzygium jambos. The sequence goes on along the minus strand of JASUUC010000023.1, from coordinate 212,275 downwards.
GGGAAGCCGAGGAGGAACCTCGATCCCTTGGATTTCGTCGCTCGAGGTATCAAAGCTATTAGATGAAGGATGCCAAGGATTTCTGGCGAATGTAGTCGATTCGACGGCTGGAGAGTCGAGGCTAGAGGACTTAGCCGTGGTGTGCAATTTTCCCGATGTCTTTCCTCAGGAATTGCTGGGACTGCCACCTGATAGAGAAGTGGAGTTCGCGATTGAGTTAACCCCAGGGACGGAACCGATTTCGAAAGCACCCTATAGGATGTCGATGTCGGAGCTGAAAGAATTGAAAGTACAAATGCAAGAGTTACTGGATAAAGGCTTCATTCGTCCTAGTGCGTCTCCATGGGGAGCGCCAGTATTATTCGTAAGGAAAAAGAATGGATCATTGAGATTGTGCATTGACTACAGGCAGCTGAACCAGGTGACCATCAAGAATAAGTACCCGTTACCAAGGATTGACGACCTATTTGACCAATTACAAGGGGCGTCAGTGTTTTCTAAGATCGATCTGAGGACTGGCTATCATCAATTGAGGATAAGGAAGGAGGACGTGCCGAAGTCGGCGTTCAGGACGAGGTATGGGCACTATGAGTTTATGGTGATGCCGTTTGGACTGACGAACGCCCCTGCAGCCTTTATGGATTTAATGAATTGGGTATTCAAGGAATTTTTGGATCAATTTGTAATCGTGTTCATAGATGATATTTTGGTATATTCGAAGAGTCCCATCGAGCACGAGGTACATTTAGAAAAGGTTCTACAGACCCTAAGGGAACATGCGCTCTACGCCAAATTCAGTAAGTGCGAATTTTGGCTTCACCGAGTGGCATTCCTAGGACATGTGGTATCCGGAGAAGGAATTGCAGTGGACCCTGCAAAAATCGAAGCCGTCGTGAATTGGCCAAGGCCGACAATAGTAACCGAGGTTCGGAGCTTTTTGGGTTTAGCAGGGTATTACAGACGCTTCGTAGAGAGATTCTCGGCATTAGCGACGCCGTTGACGCGGTTATTAAAGAAGGAGACGAGGTTTGAATGAACGGATAAGTGCGAAAGGAGTTTCCAAGAATTAAAACAGAAATTGACGACTGCACCAGTGTTAACGATTCCGTCAGATCCGGGAGGATATGAGATTTACAGTAACGCGTCGTTAAGGGGATTGGGATGCGTGTTAATGCAACACGGGAAAGTGGTAGCGTACGCATCGCGGCAATTGAGGCCTCATGAACAAAATTACCCAACGCATGACTTGGAATTAGCCGCAATTATTTTTGCTCTTAAGATTTGGAGACACTACTTGTGTGGGGAGAAATTTCAGATTTTTACGGACCATCAAAGTCTACGGTACTTATTCTCCCAAAAGGAATTAAATATGAGCCAGCGTCGATGGATGAAACTCCTTAAGGACTATGATTGTGACATATTGTATCATCCCGGAAAGGCCAACCGGGTAGCGGATGCCTTGAGCAGGAAATCGAGCATCGCGCAATTGTTAGTTAAATAGTGGATTTTATTGGAAGGAGCGCGGGACTCGGAATTTAAGTTCGAGATAGGACATCTCTCCAGTCTAATGACGACATTAAGGATTGAGCCGGAAGTGCAAGCCAAAATCAAGGCGTTGCAGTCTACGGACCTTGAGATTCAGAAAATTGTGAGTATGGATGACACTAAGAGGAAACCGGACTTCCAAGTGTCCGAGGAGGGAATTCTTAAATTTCGAGGACGTTTGTGCGTGCTCGATAATTTGGAACTTAAGGAAGAAATTTTGTCGAAGGCTCATAGGAGCAATTACAGTATCCACCTGGGCAGCACTAAGATGTACCAGAATCTTCGTCAGCACTATTGGTGGAATGGAATGAAAGTGGATGTGGCCAAGCATGTGGCCAAGTATTTGACGTGTCAACAAGTGAAAGCACATCATTATAAACCTGGTGGAATGTTGCAGCCGTTGGAAATCCCAGAATGGAAATGGGAGCACATCACAATTGACTTTGTAACGGGACTGCCAAGAAGCCAAAGGGGACATGACTCTATTTAGGTAATAGTATTGATAATCCTTAAGCAGTTGCACTAGGCGCTTCGCTTCACTTTCGAGAAGGATTGCCCCTATCTTCACCTCTTTAGGCTCCCCTGAATCACTTAGGTTAATGGTGATAGTTTGGTCTGCCGTCAGGACTTTAGGTTTAGGTCTTTCATGACGCTCTAGATCGTGCTGAAGGTCCGAGGAATCTTCAAGTTCGTCAGTGTCCTCGAGATTAGGTTCGACAGCACATAATTCATCAGATTGGACCGTTTCCATACCCTCATGTGTCACGTGATTGCCCCTGAAACATAAGGTAAGGGATTCAGAAGGACAAACAGGGCTAAACATTGCATTTTTTTTCTAAATTTTACTTTTTTTTTTTGAAAAGTTTTTTTTTGTGTTTTTTTTTTGAAATTCTTTTCAAAAGGGTTTTAACATGAGGGAACATGAAGAAGCCCAGGCCTCAGAATTCTCCTTGGACATTATTTTCTTTTATCGGTTGGATATCATCACCAGGCTGGTTTGATGTACTTCAACATGCCCTCAAAAATAAAAATAATTTGCAATTTCATTGATTATTACCAAATGAATTACATTTATTGAATGGAAATTGCAACAATCAAGTTCTAGGAATGAAAAATCCTAAAAAGTAGCTCCCGAGACGGGGCAAATACTAAAAAGCAGTAAAAATTCCCACGCAATGGAGTGTGCGAAAAAAAGTAAAGGTGTTACTCTTGCGGGCCAGTGCCCATTTCCTCCAACGGTCCTTTCTCGATGGCTCCAATGAAGAAATCATCGAACAGGGTAGTGATTCCATCCATTACATCATCAGGATCTTCTGTCATTAGAGGTATTGGATCATCCATACCTCCCCATCCATCTGGGACAATGTCACAGGGATCAACATAGAAGCTCGGGGGCGCCGAGTATTTCACATAATAATCGAACTTTCCGCTCTGTTGCCCCAAAGTGTCGATCACCTCCTTCTCTTCATGCATCATTCTTGCAGGGCCTGGGAATGTGGTGCGGATGTGTGGAAGCAACCTACCATGCCCAAATTCTCTGTTATTTTGGGTAATTCCACGCCCACGTTCTTCACCATTCGGCTCTTCTTCGGATAACTGTCTATTATGCCCGTCTTCTCGACCTCGACCTCGACCTCGACCTCGTCCACGTCCATGTCCACGTCCACGTCCCCCATTATTTGGCTCGCTCGACCCCTGGTATCCCAACCCAGTAGTGTGGGGCCTCCGATAGACTTCCACCGGTTGGCGGATACCTTGACCATTCCTACCAAGGCCTTCACCCGGAGTAAAGCCACGAGACACCATTACTCTTCCAACCATGACTGCAGCATTTGACACCTCAGGAACGGGTAGTGATGATCCTCTAGATGCATGTATGGTTGATATGAGCTCGAGTGACTGATAGCTCAACATAGGGGATAGCCGTTGCGTGGTAGATTGGGTGCTCTTCTTCACCGTGGACTGTGACTAACTTCCTCTCCACAACGAACTTCACCTTCTGATGTAGACTAGATGGCACAGCTCCGGCAGTATGAATCCATGGACGACCCAATAGAAAATTGAATGCAGTGGGAATGTCCATAACTTGAAATAGGATGTTGAACATTGTTGGTCCTATTTGTATGTCAAGGTGGATTTCTCCCATCACTTCTTTCTTCGTTCCGTCAAAGGCTCGTACGGAGGTCTTCGCAGAATTTATCCTAGAAGGATCTATCTTGAGGCGGTGTAAAGTCGCCAAAGGACAGATGTTCAGAGCCGATCCATTGTCAATGAGTACCCGAGCTACATGCGAGGCCTTGTATTTGACAGAAATGTAAAGTGCCTTGGTATGCCCCCTCCCTTCCAGAGGGAACTCTTCATCTGAAAAGGCTATGAGATCCTTGAGGAGTATAGAACCCACAAATTCCTCCAATTTATCATGATCGATTGTTTCTGGCACATGGACTTCACTTAACACCTTCATTAGGGCCTTCTGATGCTTGACAGATGTCTGGAGTAGTTCAAGCAGAGAGATTTGTGCGGGCATCTTGCGCAATTGTTCAACTATGTTGTATTCGCTAGCCTTAATCACAGCTAGAAACTCCTTGGCTTCTTCATCAGTAACAGGTTTTGCAGGTTGGGCATTAGCTTGGCCATAGGTACGCCCTGATCTGGTAATCAAGTCGACATCGAGACTGTAGGACCAAGGGACTGCCTTATTTTTATTGTACTCATACGGCTGAGGTATCTCAATCACTATCTCTTCATCAGCTGTAGGTGTGCTTACTACGATCTCTTCATCATCGGACGCGTCTTCAAGCGGAGGCATGTCTTCAAGCAAAGGGTCGAGCTTATCCTTCCCGATATTCAATGTAGCAAATTCCTCGTCCCAATTAATAACCACTTCGGAGATTGTGGAGACGATGCTAGTATGATTGGCATAGACAATCATTCCGGCTTCTACCATTTCGGAGATTCTTTTCTTCTTGATAGCCAGGGGAAGAACCTCATTACTCAGGTAATAACCGGCTTTCACTAACTCATCGTAAACATCGGTGGTGTATACCTTGACATTCTTGATTCGACCAGCATCGAAATCAAATATGGCATTCACATTGCCCGCGTGATCTGGAAGCGGGTTGCTCTGAACATTCGGCTTAGCGGGTTGAAAGGAAAATGCCCTCGTATCAAGCAAGTTCTGGATCCGATGCTTGAGAGTGATACAGTCATCAGTTGAGTGCCCCACTTCACCCATATGATAATCACATTTCTTGGACGGATCGTAGTTATAGAACTGCTCCGAGTTGGGCCGTTTTGGCTCAGTGGTAAGCAAACCTTTCTTCCGGAGGACCGTTAGCACTTGAGACAACGACCCGGGAAGGGGGGTGAATTGCCTCTTATTATTCCTCCTCTGAGAAGGTTGACGACCCATGTTATGTTGTTGAGTCTCTGTTACTTGGATCGCTAGGGCGACATTAACATTCTTCCGACTTGGCTGGGTATACGTCACATTGACTTCAGCTGCCGGCTCTTTCTCCTTTCTTGCACCAAATCTTTTGGTCGAGGAAGACGGCTCCACAAACCACCCATCTTTCAGCCCTATCTCAATCTATTCGCCTATAGGGATGAGTTGATTGAAGTTGTCAGCCGGAGTGGCTACCATCCGATTACGGTATTCGAAGGGAAGAGTTTTAATGAACATCCTCTTTAATTCACTGTCTATGGGTTCTGGGATAATCTGTGCGGCTATGTTTCTCCATCTGATAGCATAATCCTTGAATGACTCATTCTTCTTCATCTGAGCACGCTCGAGGTCATCGCGGGTGGGAATTATGTCCGTTATAAACCTGTATTGCTTTAGGAATGCTTCACTAACTTCCTTCCAGGTTTTGAGGGCATTTATCTTCTTCATGAGATACCAGTTCAAGGCAGGACCCGTCAGACTTGCCTGAAATGCATGAATCATCAGGAGTTCATTATCAACGTACGGTGTCATTTGTACGCGATATAGCTGCAGGTGCGCTTTTGGGCAGGAGGTGCCATTGTACTTGTCAAAGTCTGGCATCTTAAACTTCTTCGGGATTTTGATCTGTGAGTACAGAGACAAATCGATTGAGGGTGAATCATGTGAGCCTTCCAGCTGCTTCACTCTCTCTTCAAGTTTGTTGACTCGTTCATCAGGTTTGTCCTTGTTGACAATAATCTGGACGGGATCATCTACTAAATCGGGAAGGTCGTCATCTTCCTCACTATCGACATTCTTTCCACCTTTATGCTTTGGGGCTGATGACTCAGGGGATGCAGGAACGGAAGTCAGCCGAAGGGCTTTGATCTCAGCGGACATCTGTTGCATTGCGGTGAGGACTTGCTTCATTTGGTCCTCAATGCCAACGACACGATCTCGTAAGTCAGTTTGATCGGCCATTCTAGCTCTCGACCGCGTGCGAATAGGCGATCGTGATCGGTCCGTAATTACCTAGTTTCACGGATAAAACAGGGATACATAAGTGTCAAGAAGAGTCACACGCCGATCCATGACATTGGTCTACTCGCTTTGATTTAAAAAAAACTTTATTCATAACGGATTCTTAAACAAAAACTATGAAAGAACAACTTGAAATCCCCTAAACAAATATACTAAAGTAATGACCCAACTTCCTAAACAATGAATCTAGGAAAAAAAAATCTTAAAAGACACGAGCCATTTCATTTGGCTTGATCAATATACAATTGGGATGTGATTTCCAAACGTAATCGCTTATTCTCCTCAGCCAAGTGTGTAACTTGCTCTTGTAACTTCTCAGCTTTTCTCTTGAGACATCTTTTCTCAGCGCGGTTGGTAATCTTCTCAGGCACCATTGGTATCTTCGGGAGTAAATTGTCTGGAATCTTGTGTCGTCGAATGTATTCAGTCGTAGCATAATACTTCCTTTCTTTACCCTCTAATTCTTTTTCGGGCCATATGAGCATTTGTGGATGGCACATATCCCACAGCGACTTGATTAAAGAAATGCTATCTTCATGGTCGAGGTCTCCGTCGGTGAAGTTGACCCGAATTGAATCATCCTGCTTCAAAGCTGGGGGAAGCTCTTGCACCACTTGATACTGGCGAGTTACCCTAGTCGGGTAATATTCCATTGCCCCAGTGAATCCCAGTAAAGGGATTGGGCCAACACGTCCACATGTGAGTCTGGCCTCACGAACTTGGAACCATTTAGCATGCCATAGGAAACAGCTGGACTTTGGATTTTTAAAGAAAGCCAACCAATTGGAATAATGATAATCCGGTACATGTTTTTGTTTATTCTCAAATCTCATGATAGGGTGATCAGAGTTGCTAACTTCACGTATAATCATTAAACCACCAAACCCTTTTAAGTGAGATAAGAACCAAATTTGCAAAAGCTCAGGAGAAGCATGAAAGATTTTGTCACCATTTTCTTTAAATCGAGAAAGAGAAAGAAAAGTTTCTGCCAGGAGGGCATTGATAAAGTTCATTCCCCCACACACTTGTCCCACTAACTTAGCAATCAAAGGATTAATAGCATTCTTGCAGTGAGGGAAAAGTATAAACCCAAAGAAAGCTAATAGGAAAATCCTTCTCATTTGAAATGAAGTGCCATTTTGAAAACATTCATCAAGAAATGAAAACGGGCAGGTATTGCAGTGACCTTTCAAAATTTTTCTTATCTTTTCTTCCTTGATTCTCAGAAAATCAGATAAAATCGAGATAGGATTTATTCCAATAGGTGGACTAATTAATTCTGAGTCCAAAGGTTTTCCAATGGCAATGCTATATTCCTCCAAGGTCGGAGTGAGCTCATGCTTACCGAAGATGAAAGTAGTTGTCTCTGGACACCAACAATGGGCAAGTGCTTGAACGAGGCCGCCATGAATGTTGATACGCAACAGAGGGAGGAGTCGGCCAATTGTTGATTCCACGAACTCACGACTAGCTTGGTCTAGCTTGTCCCACCACGCGTTGAGTTCCTTCTTGGGAGGGAGAATAAGCTGAATGTAGGAATTTCCCATTGTATATTGACCAAGACTTGCGATCAACCTAATGTCATGGACCGACGAAATAATACGATAAAGTAAATAAATTGTGGAGAAAAAGTTCAAAGGACGTACTTTACCAATAACCGGGTGGCAATCACATAGACATACGAATGCTACGTGGCTCAATTTCTACTCTAGAAGGCTTAACAAAGTGGAGCCACGAGAATGATCGGACTAGCCGCGGGCATGCGGACTAAGTCAGGTTCTCGTGACTCCGGCATCATCAAAGAGCCGACCCATGTCGCGGGCATGCGAACCGGGGTGGTAATCTCTTTGACATCAAGAAAGAAATATCGAGATTGAGATGGGCAACTCGTACCGCGGGCGGACGGTCGGAGTGGTATCCATCTCAATACCATCCTAGGTGATCCTATGCGGCCCAGGATCGGCGACAGGTTGTGTATGCTAGAGTGTAGTGAAAATGCACAGGCATGCACAACAGATCATATGCAAACAGCGCTTCAATATCAAAATTAAAACATCCAATCTCAACACCTCTCTGCAAGAAAATGGTTAGCAAACACTCCTCCCCTTATAACTCCCATTCTGCAAAAACATTTAACACCTTAAAATGTTAGGGACGTACCTGGGATCCTCGCTGCCAAACAAAAAATATTTTTTGAAAAGAAAAACTGGCCTAAGTCCATTAAGAGTTTTAACTCAATTCCCCAGTGGAGTCGCCAAGCTGTCGCGACCTAAAATTTCCTCTCAGGCTAATGGATTGTTAAGATTAAACCTAACTCGGGCCCTCCCAAGCCCTACCAATTCGCGACTTAGGATTTAAGTTCTTAACGTGCAAATATTTTCATGCTTGGAGTCGCTACTAATCTATTTGTGGTAGGTCGATTAGAAACCTAAATAAAACATAGGGAGATATGTTTTATTCCTACGAACCAGAGATTCTAAGCTCGGGGACTTGGTTACGCTAGATCTAGTCTAACGCCCTTTCGGTACCTTTTCTTTTCAAAAATGTTTATGCAAGCAGTCTGGATTCATTTTATTACCTAATTACTAACGTGTGAGGTGTTCATGCGAGTGCGCAAACCACCAATTTAACATCCAAGAAAGCAACAAATAAATTGCAAAGATAAGGAGGAAAACTCACCTCGAAGCAATGAAAGCTTTTGCAAATGTTAGCTAGAAAATCACATTGATAACCCTAATATGATTTCTAATTAACATGTAATTCCACTCAAATCTATTTTTAAGGGTTTTCTTTTATTTAAATGAGAACTAACCTATATGCAGTGCATGTAATACAATTACTATAATGCGATGACGTACAAAGCATGCCTATTTTAACGTGACTCGCAATTTTATGATCCTAACATATAATCACTAAATGATATGCAAGCAATGACATGTCATATATGATACACGGCAAGTTAGGAATGACACGGCAAGTTAGGAATGACGCGGCAAGTTATGAATAACGTGATAGGATGACATGCGACGTGGCAAGTAGCAATGACATAGCAATGATAATGCAGGCATGATGCAATTAATCTATATGACATGCACATGATACCTTTTTTTGTATTTTTTGTTGAAATTCGGAATAATAAAAAAAAATGCCTAAAATGACATGCAATCTAACAACTTCTTTTTTTTTGTTTTTTTTTTGATATTTTTTATTAAAATTCGAAATCTTAAAATAACCTAAATAATCTATTAGGATTAGAATAACACCTAATTTAAACTAGGAAATAAATCATCTTAAGTCCCAATCTAAATTAAATAATTATCCTATCTTCTAGATACATTTAGAGTTCCCTAAACATGCAAAACTTCTAATTGAAATCCTAACTAACGTATTTTTGGATTTTCTTTTAAAAAAATAAAATCAAACGACACCATATCACAAAATATCACCGACATCTATTAAATTTAGAAACAAAGGCTGACAAATCGTATCCCGGGCATTAGGATCGGATTGGCCAATTTTTCACGTAATCGCGAATCATATCTCGGGCGGGAGATCGGATTGACGATTTTCCGTGCGATCGCGAGTCATATTTCGGGCATGAAATCGGACTATCGATCATATGCACGTTGCGAAATTAGGAAATAATTCCTAATTTGAATCTACTTGAGAATTTCATTGATATAAATAATATTTGAAGATTCAAACAATAATGCAATTTCACAAATTAGGCAACAAAATATACGAAAATCGAATCAATGAAGATTCTTACCTAATTCACGATATTGCTCGAATAGCGTTTCCAAATTCGGACGGACGACGGATCTGGATTGCGGATCGCGAGTGATGCGGCTGGACTCGGTGACGGTGGTGTTGCTCACGGTGTGATTTGGAATTTGTTTTGCTGACTTTACTGGTCAACAAGGAAAAAAGGTGGTGGAACGTGCATGGCCTGCAAAGAAAATAATCTTTTTTTATATGGTTCTTGCTGGACGACACAGCAAAGGGACTTCAAGGCCTCCAATGTCTCTGACGAACTTCACTGGTACTCTAGAGACCAGACTTCAAGGCTCGCAGCACTGGATTTGTTTGAGTTGAAGCGGCAAGGTTTGGTGCTTCGTCAATGTGGTTGAATGGAGTCAAGATTTTTGGCCACGAACTCGTCAGGAAGCAGCAGAGTTGACAAAACAGAACAGCGGAGGAGACGACTGCACGAGCGAGAATAGCGGTAATGACCAGCACGTCGTCGTTGGGGCAGCAGGCGCCGATGCAGGGGTAGTAGCAACGGCAACCGACGTCGGAGAAGAGCAGCGGTGGGGTGGCGATGTCGTGGAACAGCAGCAGCGACGGGCGGCCTCCGAGCATCACGGGGCAGCAGCGGCAGCGGCTTGGCGTCAAGACGGATCAACAGCAGCCGCTAGTCTTCGGAGGCGTGGCCACAAGTCAGGCCACAAGGGAATGGAGTTCGGCCACGAAGGACTTGGCCAATCTCACTCTCGTTTCTCTCAATTTTCTCTTTGTGTTCGTGTGTGTCCTCTCCCTTCTTTTTTCTCTCAATTTGTGGCCGTGTATGAAAACTGTGTGGCCTATGCTTTTACTCACGATTTTTTTTCTGAATGGTCCCCTTCTTGTCCGCAGGAAGCCCTTCTTATAGGTGAGAGGACCTGAGCTTTTCAGGGAAAGAGAACCACTCAGGAATATTTGAGATATAATTTATGTCCCTACGCTGACCAAATTCCCTTTGTTTCTTTCCCTCTTTTGTTATTTCCTTTCCCTGCATGTGCAAAAACCAATTTTCTTTCCTTCTCACCGTGGCTTCGCAATCTTCCCGTGAATTGTATGACCAAGGATAAAAAGATCTACTTTCTTATTTTTCTTCTTTTGTTCCTCTGCCGCATGTTGAATCAACTTTGCTCTTTTTCCATTTTTTTTTTCAAATAATCATGTGACCAAAAAATTTTCACTATTTTAGGGAATAATGGGTTTGGCTGAATCTTTAATTCACACGGGCTTGATTCCATTGGGTTCAGAACCTCCGTACTTGAGTCCATTAACTCCAGTTCAATTAAATTTTATTAAGCCCATCTGCCACCAATCCGATGCAAATGCAACTACTTAATAAATGCTATGTAATTTAACTTCAATATTTTTGTTAGGGACCAAAATTTAATCCCTAATTTTCTGTGCAAATTATTATTAAATGGTCAGTCAAAATTTAGGTGTCAACAATAGTGAGAGCCACGCATGGTGAGGGTGGGAGATGATCCCCAAATATTAGAGTGAATGAGCTCAAAAGGAGCATGAGATACTGAGTTAGTACTCTAAAATGGTAAAGTATGAGGTTTTCCCAACTTACAAGGCAAACAATCAAAATGTTTAGGGTCAACAAAACTTAAATGACCACTTGAAATCAAGGAACTTAACCTAGAACAAGAAGCATGACCTAACCGAAAATGCCAAGTTTCATATGACATTGTGGCAGCACAACCATCAATAAAAGTCAGATCATTTAGGGAAATAAGCTCAAAGAGGTGCCCCACTTTACGGCATGTCCCGAGTGTCTGTCTTGTCCGAGGATCCTGCATATGACAACCGTGAGAAGAGAAGTGAATATCAAAACCAAGTTGACACAATTGGCCAATAGAGATCAAGTTGAGTGAGAGTTGAGGAACCAAAAAAGTGTTAGGAAATGTTTCTTGTATGACTAACTCTCTTCTGTGAGTTATCAGCTGTAAAAAGAAGAGAAGAACATGAAGTGGAAGATTTAAATTGAAATAAGGTAGAGTTGGATGTCATGTGATTGCAACAAGCAAAATAAAAAAAAACCATGAATTAGAAATACTTAGAGCAACAGATATAGCAGAAGTGGTAGGAACAAAAGAGCTAAAGTTGTCAAATTCTCAGTGAACAGTGTGAAGATCCTCTAGGGATACTAGTGTGAGGGATGATCCATGGGTAGAAATCTTAACCGTGGCAATACTGGTAGATGGATAGGCAGAGGGACCTAGGCTGAGAGGTTGAGTGATTAATCCCATGGGTTGCGTGGGTCGTAGCCGATAACAATTTGATGACCGATGACCATGCCTATGATAGTGTTTGCAAAATGGGTGGTGTAAGGAGGAAGAACTCGAAGTGGCAAGTACCACATCTATAGGTACGGAGATAGGCATAGTAGGGCATTGCGCTTTCAAGGGAGCCAATCGAGTCTACTCAGTCAATAAATCTGATATAATCGTCTCAATAGATGGAAAATGATCTTTATGTAGAAGGGAGGCCTTCACAAATTCAAACTCATCATTTAGGGCCATAAAAAATTGCATGACACTAATACGATCACGATATTCAACAACTTTGCAAGTGTCACTAGCCCCCTCCAAGTGCGGTTCAGACAAGGTCAAGTGATCCCAAATAGCATGCATAGATGATAGAAAATCATTAATGGATTGACCTAGCTCCTGATGTATGCGATATAAATTCCCTAGTAGCCAATACTAATAGGCAATATCCAAATTAGAATAATGATGGGTAACAAGATCCCAAGCTTCCTTTGCTATATTAAAAAGGCCAAACTGGAGTCTAATAGGTGGGATCAAAGTGTTTCAAAACCATGTGAAAATTAGAAAATTAAACTTTTCTATTCTATTCGTCCCAACGATTCACAAATTTAGCATCGGTCTCTTCAGCAATTTTAGTAGGCACACCAATTTCTCCAGTGATATAATGCCAGAGCCAGCATCCTTTCAAGAAGCTTGATATTTCTTGAGCCCATGAAACATAATAGAACCATTTAACATAGTCTGAATAGGCATTGAGACTTTCACTTTATCCCTGATAGGCACTTTATTAGTATAAAATCATCGAAATCCAGTATATCGAGAGCAGATATGGATAAAATAAGGTAAAAAATGAACTCAGAACATTGAAATACCTCAAGAGTTGGTCGAAAAACACCAAAAACCGGTCAAGAAACGGTCAAACAGGTTAGAAATACGACGGATTCGGTCTGGTCTAAACCGCCCAATGCCAGTCAACGACCAATCAATGCCGGTTAATGTCTGGTCAATAGAAGCAACACCAATCAATGGTGGGATGACGTGGTAGATGATGTGGCGATGACGTCAGCAGCTTGTAGAGCCGTTGGCTCATGCCGTTGGGAGAGGCGCGTAGATCTCGCGTGCAGAACTTCTTTCGGTGCATGGAAGCGCGTCTAGCGGAGGAGGGCAACGAAAATTGACAACGAAATGAAGGTGGTGTTGGTTTGTCTAAAAACACAACGGAGAGCATCCAAATCACCACTGAACAGTGGTGGGCTCCTTGGGTCCAAGATGCAGCGGCATGTGCAGTGGCGTCTGTTGGCAACGAAATTTCAGGATGTGGGTCATCTGAGGGTGGCAAGTCTGATGGTGGTCTCGGTTTTCCAAATGAGTAGTGGAAGTATACTGAACAGTAACTAAAGATTTCGGTCTTATTGGAGATTAGGAGCAACGCGGCCGGTGCTACTGACGTTGTGGCGGCCACAGTGTAGCAGACTCCATGGGTGCTCCTCAAGTAACAATGGTTATGATACCAAGTTGAGATTTGTGTGATTTGTGTTAAAAGAGAGGAAAGTGTGATATATTCACATTACCAAATGAAGAGTACAAGCCCTCCCTTATATATGGGGTGAGAGGCAATTAGGTTGAATTACAGTTGATATAAACTACAATTAACCTAATCTTAAATATATACATATAACATTCATATGTCGGTTCATCCACCACCAATGATTTAGAACATGAACCGCTCTTAATCTCGGAGAACTCTTGCAAGTCCATGGGGAAACCATCCAACATGCATGAGACGCTGTCACGATACAGCATGACTCATCAGAAAAGGAACTTCTTGCCTCATTGTCCAAAATTGTAATCCACTTAGATGCTCTATCATATCATCTTCTTTCGCCAATGGGAAAAGAAAAATATCAACATGTCAAGAAAGAGAAGCTAGTTTAAAAGAAACCTTAACTTTGCCCAAACTAGCCGTAAACAATAATCTTACGGGTTCATATGAAGCACAAAATTTTTTGTTCCTCTCAAGTAAGAGTTTGCACGCGACATGAGATTGACTATAAAGATATGAAGATGAGAAGATTATTCATAACAGATCAATTTGGATAAGATTTTTCCTAAGTTTTAAATTGAATTCAATTTTAGATTAGGTTTTCTAATTTCTATGCTCATCCAGGTTTAAAAAAGCTTGCCAATCGTATTTTATAAACTTTTTACTTTTTATACGCACTCCAATCATCTTCATTAGCAGTTTAGGTTCAACTTCGGTTGTCAAGCAAATATGTTATGCCTTTCAATTGGTCAAAACTCAGAGAGTCAGAATTAGGGGTAAAACAGAGAAGTTGACATTTTGGTTAACTAATTGATTTCGCAGTTTATAAGGCTAATTAGACTAAATGCATGCTTAATCAACTTTATTTGCAAATGAATTGATAATTGATTTCTTTTATAATTGATTAGTGATGCATGATCCTTTGGTGGGTAGCTTAGGAATAGGGATTAGATATTAATTAGGTGCTTAAGGAATTGCAAGTGGGGGAAGCTTGGCGCCTCGTCTCGCGATCTCGTCTTGACTCCCGCCTCCTCTCTTGCATCAAGGTAACGCTATGTTTTTTGCCGTTTTGCGCGTGCATTTTCCGTGCCTTTTAATTTCACAGGACTGGCCGGATCTAGGTCTAGCTGTGTGCTGTGTAGGCAAAAGTCTCTGAACCGTCCAATCTCTTCAACCTATATTGAGATAGAAGAAAGAATATTACCGGATTTGTGTGGTTTGGGGTCCGATTTCAGTTATTTGCCCATGACTCAGTCTTTTCAAGTCGATTTTCGATTGAAAAGTGGGAATAAAATTAGGGCTTCCATTTGATTTGGGGAGGATCGTGCTTGAGTACTCGAGTGTCGATGTTTAACGCTCTCCCTAAATGCCATGATGCTTCATTGCCTTTGAATGATGCTTCATTTAAGCTTATGTGATGATCTGGTATTATGCCCATGATGGTGCTGTTTTTTTAAGTTCTATTTCAGTAGCTTATGTCTGCAGGTTTCGTAAATGAAGAATGGTTGAAATGGAATATTGCAACTCAGATAAAGCTTATGAGAAAATGAGGTAACGGGTTGCAGGAGTGGCTGATAGTTACAGTATGGCTATAGAACGCAGTTGAGATGAAGCTTATGAGAAAATGGAATGTCGCTCTTCCTACTGAATGTTGCAATTCAGAAGTGTATGCATTTGAATGACCGGTTCCGCTAGACCGCTTGGGAACCGGTCTGGTCCTAGGGCCTGGCGGACCTGTCCACAATTCCAAAAACTAGGAACTGGTCCCTGCAGTTTGGTTCCCGATTCCTAGGTGGGATTGGACTGGACCAGGAGCCAATCAACCCTACTCTGAACTTCTCTTTTTCATGTTTCACTCTTTCATTCTTTCGTCTTCTCTTATACATTCTATTCTTGACTCAATTTAAACTAACCATTGAAGTGAACCCATTAAACTTCTTCCCCATTTACTCACGGCCACATTGCTCATACCCCAGTGAAGACTTCTGTTGACTTAGATTTTTTCATATTCTTTATTAGAAACTCACATACCATGGCTTCACACGGAGAACCATACATGACCTAATTCACCGACGACCAACTCTGACAATTACTCTGACCACCTCAGAATCATTGCCACCACTCACCAAACACCACATGCACAATCAAACTATTTCATTATTTCGTGACACCGAAGCTTATCATTCAAGAACACTAGGCATGTTACTTTCGTACATCCCAGTTAACACGGCAGGTCATGCAATATCTCTATAACTCATGCATTCTCACGAGTTCATACAAAGAAGGCAAATGGCCAAACTGTCATGGTCTCACTCTTCTAAAGTCTCGTCTCTAGAATCACCTATCCATATCTAAAAGAGAAATTAAGACACAAACCGAAACAAACATCTCCAATTGGCTTCCTGAACCTACAAAGTCCAAATTTGTACTGACACAGAAAACAACGAGCATGTGCAATAACTATGAATTCACTTCCAGCATACAAAAGTTCAACCACAATGCAATTTTCGGGAATTATCAGTCACGGACCATAGACTAGCAACAAAAATCAATAAACAGCGCATCACTTACATGATTACATAACTACACCTGTCAAGACATAAGAACATCAAGCGCGCCTAGGATAGACATAATTTGTAACTCAACACATTCGTATAATCTCAATACAGTGAGCACATCAGAAGTTGAATGCATTCGAATGGACATACACCGAGACAAATACCATCAACCAACTAAGACCAAGCTGGCTCTAAGTAAATAGAAATCCTGATTCGAATCATTAACAAATGACTCGATTCATGCATGATGAAACCGAAACATAAGAAACTTGACATCAACGCAATCAATCAACGGACAAGCTTCTAGCACAGATGAATCTTGATTTAACATCCAATAGGTGACATACATCTAGGTACAATAATCCTGATCAAGTAAACATGGCATGTGGGGATTTTGGCCGTGGATTGTAGGGTCAAATTCCAAGTTATAATGAGAAGATCAAACACATAAATCTTAGTTTGAACACAAAACGATCAACCAGACATCAATATGTATGAACATTTCTAAGATTGTTACACTGGTTTCACTCAGGCATATGATTAAACACATGGCAGGCGTCTCGGTGACGATCTGTGGCAAAAAGAGAATACGAGAAGGAGAAGAAACCCAAGAAAGAAAATAGCTTCTCGAACTCAAAAAAAAAAAAAATTCCCGAACTCCTTCTCCACCTGTGCTTTGTCCGTCGCGTATGTGCATCCTGGAAAACTGGCGGTGGCTAACGGTGGAGCTTGCGAGGGCAAAACTGAGGGAGAAAAGCTCGGTTGGGGTGAGAGAGAAAAAATCGTTAGGATTCCATGTTCCGTTGGATGCAGTTCAGGGTGCTGTTGAGTTTGAAGCTTAAATGGGTTGGGCATGGGATATCTCTGCCATAATCCCTAATTTGTGAATTAATTTTTATAGGCGAAATTCAGGTGTCAAATAATTCAATTAGTAAAATCGAAAAGTTTAAAAACTCCGTTCGTCTTGCAAAAAACAACTTCTAGGAATATGTTATGTGGATTTTCCATCATTCGGTTCAAGGAAAACAAATAAGTTAAGGAAAACATTTT
Source organism: Syzygium jambos (assembly GCA_031216235.1). Taxonomy (NCBI): domain Eukaryota; kingdom Viridiplantae; phylum Streptophyta; class Magnoliopsida; order Myrtales; family Myrtaceae; genus Syzygium; species Syzygium jambos. The sequence continues at coordinate 195,061 of JASUUC010000023.1, read as the reverse complement.
CCTTCAATGGGGAAAATAAAGAGGAAATTGTTTTCATCCTTTTTCTTTCACTAAGATCAAGCATGTTCTCGTCCATTCACTCATTTTAATTATTTTATTTTATTTTTAAAAAATTGAATTTTTAATTTCTAATTTTTTTAATTTCTTTATTTCTTTTCTTCCTTTTTGTTTTTGCTTCTTCCTCAGCTGGTCGTTGGCCATGGCGACAACTAGCGACCGGCCACAGGCAAAGAACAAGCTTGCTTGAGGTCACCATAGGTCGGTGAGGCTCTAGTGACCTCGGGCGAGGCTTGAGCCTCGCCTAGCTCGCTGGATCTAGCGAGGCTTGAACCTCGCCAAGCAAGTTGCGCGACTTGTCCTCTGGGTCGACCTTGTCCTCCACCTTTTCCACTACGTACGCTAGACTCTTGCGAGGCCTCGAGCTCGCCGGATCTAGAGAGGTGGAGCCTTGCCAAGCTAGCTCGTTCCTCGCCTGTAACCGATCGCCAATAGTACTCATGGCCGATGACCGGCCGAGGAAGAAGGAAAGAAAGAGAAAAAAAGAAAAAGACAGAAAAGATAATTAGAAATTTCTCAGAAAAATCAAATTACATTTTCCATACCAAACAATGAAAAATATTTTCTCGTTCATTTTCATGTTTAGGCTAAACATGGGAAAATACTATCACTTTACTAGAAAATGGCTTTTTGAAAAATATTTTCTAAAAATGCTATATTTTCTGCAAAACGAATGGAGCCTAAGTTTGAATTGGCCTCCGCACAATAAATTTAAGATTGACTTAATAGCTGCCCCTAAATAATTTAGTTCAACATTTATTTCTTCTAAATCGGTAATAATTTATTATCAAGATCCTTATAAGAATTAGATATGCAAAATTTAGATATTTGCTAAAATTAGACATCTGCTAACATTAGAGGTTTTCTAGCTGTAGTGTGCCACGTGAGTCATCATCATACGAGTTTTACCCACTTTTATATTTATTGACATATAGATTGATATCGAAATGCTAGTATCATTTCCTTGAATTACCTCATCTCACCCAGAAACTTCGGTGACCACCTAAGTATATTGTAAGCTTTCCGATAAGATATCATTCGCCCGACACCCTAGTTCGTCTCAAACGAAATAGAACACAAAGTGAAATTAAAACCTAAGGATCTAAACCAAACGATACGCATACCTAACAAGAGTGAGTCAAGCTTGCCGGTGGCAGGAGAGTTGCGAGAATCCCAAAATGGATTTAAACAGTACTTGAAAACAAAATTTTATAAAGTTATGGTCAAACAAATAATCATGCCCGATAAACGTGAACCCATTTCACATGTAACATTGGATGAAGTGGGTCCCATATGGAACCCAGTGATCTAATGGTGGATGTGAGCTAGGTTCACATAATCTGGATGCATTCGATACTTGCTCATAGTACGGGTGATGGCGACAAGATTCTAGGCTCTAAAATAGAATTTGCGCATGACACCATCATCACAATCCTCCTTAATCAAGTCATGCATAGAAAAGTTCGCGTCAGTGAATTGGTCCACTTGGCCTCGTACAGTACCAAACATACGTATTGAACGCGTTGGCACGACGTGTCAAGACTAGTTGATGCTTTGGTTAGATCAAGCACACGGCAAGACATGAGCCGTCGTTATCTGGAAGCAGCAGCGAATGTTCGTTTGTCCCCATGAGGATAGGACCCCAATTCTTACTGTAATCACATATAATGGGTGGATAACGTTACTACATGGCTTGACTTATCGAGTACATTTATTCCCAGACGAGCATTATAGATCTCAAGGAAACGACGAAGCAAAATGCTTTTATTCATCTAGCCAACATTCGACGAAGAGAGGGACGCATTTTGCTCCAAAGTCCAAACAGAATGACAAGTTAGAAAGCAAAAGCACGAATGATCAATATCCACTCGAACGACTCACTGCAACACACAAACCAACCGAGGTACAACCTTACAAGAAAAATCCATAGAAAGCCATTAACGGCGACCATATAAGCCGAATTATTATTTTCATTTTTTTTTAAGAGGCTTGAAAAGGTGGTGTTTGTTAATGGATGGGTTCTCTACTAAAACGAAATGAGCCACTCAGCCAGTGCCACCAAGGAGAGCCTTAAGCTTCTTAATCTGAGCAGCATCAAGGAAAGTGGTGGCCTCCACCAACTCAGAAGGGAAATTATTAGCGAACAGAGCAAAGTCCAGGACTTGAAGCCCAGGGCTCGGACTGCTGAAGCTGACAATGGCAAGTGCTGAACCTTTACCCGAATTCAATTGGAAGTGCAATAGCCCCTGAGGGAAAATCATGCTATCCCCTTTGTTGAGGGTCTTCAAGTAGACGTTGTTTGCTGATGACGAGATGAACCCGGCACAGATCGTCCCTTGGAGAACGATGAGGACCTCCGAGGCGGCCGGGTGCGTGTGCAATGGGATGACCCCACCGGTGGCCAAGTCCAGACGGGCCAATGAGATGCCGAGCCCATTCAGGCCAGGGAACTGGGCTACGAATGCTGGGGTCACCGCAGCCTTGATGAGGTTCGAGGTGTTCCCAGCCATGCCGAGGCCCGAGAAGACAAAGTCGTCCACGGTGACTGCCGAGACCTTCTTGCAGGTGTAGCCCGCGGGGCTATCAGGGCCTGAGAGGTCTCCAACGCAGAAGTCCTGGACCGCCGCGTGGGAGGCGGAGAGGAGGAAGGAGAGCAGAATTAGGGATTGGAGTATCGACATTCTTATGCCAACTCTTTAATTTCTTGGGAGAAAGATTTCCTTTGGAATGTGTGTTTGAGGGATTCATGGGGAAGTATATATAGAGTGGCGCATCGTGGATATTCTGAGGCATCGTGATTCGCTGAGAGGATAACAGACCCCACGCAGGGTTTCACTTGCATGGCAATGCAAGAAATGGGTACGTTGGAAGAGATAAATTGCAATCCGTGATACTTGTCGGAGGGTAATCTCTTCGCAGAAAAGAACAAGAAGGCTCTTTTTGTTTGGAAATAGAGGACCATGTGAAAATATCTTTTGATATTTTGAGGCTTCGGTAAAGAATATTCGTCTCTTCGAAGAATATGAACTTCAAATACATTTTCATTAGGAAGAATTCAATGAAAAGTTCAAACCTCTAATTATCACTAGAAGTACCGTATTATAACTAGTTCACACTACTTTGGCATTGATTTTGGCTGTTGTTTAATTTGGTTTTCAAATTTACAATAGAGTTAACTATGTGTTTGCTCTGTGGAAATTGAAGAGCATCGCCGAATAAAAAGGAACTTCTCTGTATCCATCATTTCTTTTCGAGCTTATAACAATCAAGATCATATGGTAAGAATGCTGTGAAGGTACACCTGTGATCATATCAGCAGTGATAGCATAAAGAAAAATATACATGAAGTACAATGTCTTTCTGGACACCAAGCCTTTTGAAATTACTGGTTGCAACCGACCTGTGTATGATAGGGACTATATAGCTCCTGGGCATATCCACAACTTATTTTTAAAGTGACAAAGAATGGTCAATCTACTCTAGAATGTTTATGAGTTATATTTTAAGAAGTTTACTTGGCTAAAATTGAGAGCTACATCATCGATAAGCCAGTAATTAAATTTAGTACATTGCTTGTCACTCGCCATGGCTTGAGATCCTTCAATATGAAGTGGGGGCTGCTTTTTTTTTTTAAATCTTTTTTGTAATGCATTTTGTGCTTCTTAAACTTGCATGCGGTATTTAGACATGTAATTCACTAATCAGAGAGAGGTTGGAGTAAGTTCGTAGCAATCAGAAATCGAAGAAAACATGGCTCTTAAAACTTTGGAATAATCGGTTGAGCATTTGATCTAACTATAGGAACTGTAGGAATTACCATGACAAGTAAACGACACTGCTCATCTCAAAGGGGCGAATTTCACTCTACATTGTTGGAGTGCTTCTAAGTATCTTTTACCAAAACTTATTTAACTTGAAAGAAAAGAGGAATTTGAATTATATGAAGTTATAGGAGCATCCGAATAGAGTAATCTCAAGAGAATCAAGAAGGTGGTCCATGAGCACGTGGGAGGAGAGATATGAGGGCATAAGAGGACAAACATGACAGCTAAAAAGCATTGTCCCTGCAAACTGCGAAGTCTTTGTTGCCGTTGTCTCAACGTTGGCCACGAATATAGGTGGATATTGCGAATTCCCCATCTTCTAGGGTTTCCCAGATTTCAGGGAGCAACGTAAAAGAAAAGCTTGTCCTTGATTTCATTCATGACATTTATCAAGATTGTCTCGATTGACTTTTTTTAGCGGATTTGACGCTTTAATTAATGTTTGTCATTTGGTATCTTCCTCACCTATATATTGACCTATTTAAATCAGAATTGTATGAGGAAACCATAATTCCATGGGGAGACGTGGCGATAACTCTCCCATTAATGTAATACAAAACTTTAATTGGGACTACTTGTCTATCTAATGTTGACAATGACACTATATTACAGAAAAGTTCCTTGTTATATATATCATAAAGATATGATCGATGGGAAATTCGATAATCATCGATCAATCCTATTGATTACATTGATGACTTGCTTCGATCAGCCCCAGTGTCACACCTACATTGGCCGAGCGCACGCAATCGAGCTACATTGGACTCAATCAGTGATTGTGTTCAGCTTAGCTAAGTGCTTGCTTGAGTTAAGATTGGAACTTTGCTGTCATAATCTGCGGCCTAACCCAAGTCGTCCTGACTTGGCCGAATGAGTAATCCCTGGGCGCAATATCCTCTTTTTTCTAATTTTTCCTCACATGATTATGCTTCCTTTGCGCGCAAAGCTCCACCCAAGTGGACCGAATGGACCATCACTAGAACAAAAAGTTGGAAGATGGAGCCAAAATGCTTTAAAAACGGTCCAGCCCCTCTGGCATTCCACAGTGAACAGGCTAAAAATCCATGATATATGGCAGTCAAGATATTTCCAAAATGGCCTTGTATAAAGATCACTGAAGGAGAAACTTCATATGTCCTACTTCTTGTCTGTTGGCCACGTACATTTGTTGTGTACTGGGGACTAAGTGTGAACTGATAACGGCATTGTTAACCTTTTCCTTCTAGAGCCCATTACTATCCAAGCACTGTCCCCCTCGTTCAAAGGTCAGTTGTAGATATTTGCCGGAAATCGCGCCTAGAATTGTAATGTAGAATTTGAGAGATAATGTTGATTAGAAATCTAAAACTAGAAGATATATGACGGAAAAAAAATAGTTCTCTTTAAATGTAATATGTAAATCAACTACTTTGTTAGAAAATCCAACCCAAAAGATACTAAATTATATGAGCGGCATGTGGAATTTGACTAATTGGGGGGTGGATGCATATTCGTAAAAAGGATAGTACTGACTCTAATACTGTGATTGAAATTCTAATCCAAAAGCTTAAGCTTATAGTTAGAGAGAGATCACATGAATATAAAGAGCATATAAGACCCGTTATCAAGCAATGTGTGATAATAATTTCACTTTGTTAAACATTCATTTTCGTGATTTTACTATTCATATATAAAGAAGAATCGGTCATCAACTTACCTAGTAACGTGTCAGTAATGAGCTGACACATTCATTAAAATCCAATTTTGTTTACAATTTGCAAATTACAATTTTTTTAATCTTTTGCCAACTTTTATTTGCATTTTTTACCGGTGCATTAATATACCTATCTTTATATGAATTTACTAATCTTTATTCAAGCAAATTATCAATTCTTTTTTTATCAAATTACCAACTACTTTTGGGTTACAATGCGTGTTTAAGTTAATTTCCAATATTTAGTTTTTTAATTTATCGATTTTTTATTGTTTATCAACTTTTATTTATCTTTCTTTTTTTTTTTTCTGTTGATAACCCACGGACAAGAGCATAGACGTTTGGCTACCTAAGGGCTCATGAAACATAATGTAATGAGCCCATGGACAGGTTAAGTGTGGGCCTTTGGCTAGTGTTGGTAGCTTTAACCTAAAACAATTTGTATGCAATTGGTAGAATTCGAACATTTAATCTCCAATTCTTGAGCTTATTTTTAAACGCCTTAAATTTATCAACTCTTACATGAATTTATCAATATATATTTGTGTGACTTACCAGCTTTTCTATCATTAGTTTTGTTTTACCAACCTTCATGTAAGTTGCTTAATTATTTCAATTTAACAAATTTTCTATTGAGTTAACAACCCACAAAATTTGCTAACTTTCTTTTAGAAATCACCGATATTAATTTGAATGGATAATAACTTTACTCCAATTAAATTACCAACTTTTGTGGTACTAACTCTTACTTGAGTTAGTCATCAATGTTTGTTTAGCTTCTTTCTTAATTACCAACTTCTCTTGTACAAAAGAAAAACGTATCTTATCTTCTAATAACTTTTGTTTACCTTTCTTACCAATGACCTAAACTTATGAATTAGCATATAAAGTGTTGACTTTTATTTAAGTGACTTTCCAACTTTTCTCCCATTGAGTTACCATCTTTTGCTTTACCAACTTTGGTTTAAAGTAGCCTTAAATATACCTTTCAATTTTTTCTCACTTCATTCTCTCTAGCCTCTATACACACCCCGGTAAAATAGAATTTATAAACTGCAATATGTTGATACGCGACCGCTCCGAAGTTTGATTTCCCCTTTAATGACATGATCATCGTATCACAATAATCGAGAAAATATTTGGACCCACCAGCTCGAATGGCGCTTTCAGCGGCCCGTCAAAATTGCTACAACCTGCGACATTTCAAATGTGACCGTAGCTCGAGCTTTTGACAAGATGTCGTTGGTCCCATCAGGCATGAGATTTTTTCACTTCTCCAATACGGACTAGTTGGTTGATGAGATTGATATACCTTGATCGGGTTGATATACAAAACCAAAAAAAGAAAAAGAAAATGTCTATCAATGACACCTTTAGGGTGCGCATGACAATCATTCTGTACCCAGAAACTATTTCTATTCAGAAATGATTCTTTTTTATTCTGTGTCCGGAAACAATTTTTGAGCATTTGAAGGCGTTTGGTAACTGTCTAAAATTTTTATTCCTAGGATAGAAAAGAACAAAAATACGTTTGGTAACTACACAAAATTTCTTTTTATTAATAATATTTTAAATTATTTAATATTTTTTTCTTTGTTTTTTCTTTCTACCTTTCCCTTCTTTGGCCATGGCCGGTTGCTGGCGCCGGCAACCGGCCACAGGCCAGGGCGTTGCGGCCCTCGCTGCTGCCTTGGCTACCTGCCTCACCGCCAGCCTCACCCAGATCAGGCGAGGCCGAGCCTCGCTGTTTGTCGCGACGGCGAGGCTCGGCCTCGCCCGATCTGGGCAAGGCCGATCGGGAGAGGCCGAGCCTCGCCGTCGCGACCCATGGCGAAGCCGACCTCGCCGTCAGTTGTGATGGCAAGGCTCGGCCTCGCCCGATCTAGGTGAGGCCGACCTCGCCATGATCAACGGTGAGTCGCCTCGCCCAGGCGGCGAGGGTCCAGCCCTCGCCCTCGCCGGCTAGTGCCGTGACGCCCTCGTCGGCCCTGGGCTAGGGCCGATCGCTGGCGGCTGGCTGGCCGCCAGCAACTGGCCACAACCCAGGGAAGAACAACACAAAGAAGAAAAGAAAAAAAAGAAAAAGAACTCATTCTTAAAATTGTGCAGAGAAATAAGAAGCAACTTTTTTTTACTTCTTGTTCTCTTCCAAAACTGTTTTTGGGCACAAATTTTTGCAAAAATGTGCCTGGGAACAAAAAGTTTACCAAACGCATTTCTGTTCTCAAACTATTTTTGGGAATAAAAGTACAGAAATTTTTACTGTTTGGCACGTTACCAAACGGCCCCTTAGAGTATAATCATCAACAAAATATCAAGCTCGTAAAATTCATTCGAACAAGCGGTTTTCATTGAATCGGACAAAGCACAGTTACAAGACAGGTAAGTCTCTCTCGACCATACGAATGCACGGCGAGCCCATATGTTTGATTATTATATGGAAGATTCCTCCTAGGATTCCAATTCCATCAGAGTTCAGTTCAATAATGCTTTTTTTTTTTTTTGGTGATCGAGGATCCGCCACCATTCCCCGGGTACAAGCCTGTACAGGTAATCGGAGCGCTTATACCTCGGGGGAAACTAGCCCAGTAACCCACCGCTAGAGCCCCCCACTTAAATTACGAAACCAAGCGGGAATTCGAACCCAGAACCTCTGAGAAGAGAAGGAAAGTGCCTACCAACTCAGCTATGCGTAGGTGGGTATGCTTTTTCAGTTTTAGATTCTATTTGGTTAGCGAAAAATGAAAAATTTAGTTTATATTTTTCAAAAACTAATAGCTTGTATTACTTACATAATTGAATGAACGGAAGATATTTTTATCGTCCAATAAATATTTAGACGTGCATTTTTGTCGGTAATGAAAAAATAAATTCATTGATGAATTATTTTTAATAATACAAGCAATCATTTTTAGGAAAATATTGTTCAAATCATTCATTTTTAACGAATGAATGGAGCTTTAGATCTCCCATCCTCTTGCCTCGGAGATTTGATTGAAAGCTCCCAAATAATCCGTGGATTTTTCTTATTTGGTTGGATATTTTATATTCGGTATGCACACAACGCAATATGGTATAGGGCAATCAATGACAGCCTTACTGAATAATCATCGACAAAATATCAAGATGTATTGGTAGGAACCATAAGCAAAGCATGAGCACGATTATACTTTGAGCATTTTTTTTTGGTCGAAATATTTTGAGCATTTGTTGGGCTATAACTCACGTGCTTTTTCAAATCTCAAAAAAAAAAAGATTGATTTTACATGTTTAGTTTCTCCCTATAAGTCAATTTATTGCTCTTCCATCATTTTGTTATTATGAAAACATAAAGCACATATAACTTTTTTATAAACGCGGTTAGACTTATACAAATCAAAGTCAAATAGAGGGGAAAAATGAGATTTTACATTTTTTTTCTCAACAGGAAATAGGAATTTTGTTACTAGTGTACAATTTAGGTTACACATTTATGTGCTCGACATTTGGAAGAATTCAGTTTCAAAATTCAAATACACATAGCACTCGTCACATTATGAATACGTAACTATCTTTTTACACTAGCAGTGGACCTAATAAGAATTACAAAAAAAATTATCATCTTAAACTTCTTAGCGGTCCTTTGTGGTCCATTTTGAGTACCTTTTACATTGGTAGGGGGCCACGGCTTGGTTTTTGGGCCCAATATGTTGGTGAAAATATCATCCTCACTTTTGATTCTTTTGAAAATTGCAGGACGCATTTTTACCTCATAAAAGTATATAATTTCTTATATTTTCCCCCTTTACCTTTCTTAAATTCTTTTTTTATTTATTACCTCATAAAATATCTTCCTTGCTTTTGACAGAAAATGGAGCCACCCTTGATTTGAATTGCATCCACTATTTTCTTCCATGCTTTCACTTGTTCCTTGGTATAAACTCCAGGCCCATGTGGAAACCTATGTTTATTTATCATGATGCGTCATGAGCTCTATAATAAGTTTAATAAAAGAAACATTTTCGAAAGAGCAAAAAAAGAAAAAAGAAAGGAAAAGAAAAAAAAAGAAAAGCTTACCTGTTAGCTCTACAACGTTAGACTGAGTCCAAGGACAATGGGCTTATATCCTTACTAAACGTTCGTCATAAATGAGAACAAGAAATCTAAAGCCCCACAGATGTTTCCTGTAGTTTTAGATATTGGTGCATCAAGCAACTCTCTCCTTTAAAAGAAACTCGATCAAATTGTCGACATGCTTACGAAATTACCCGGCCCCGGTTGCCTGAGATGACGGTGCCTTCAGTGATGAGAAGGCAGAGTCACCCTCTGCCCATAATACCACACCACAGCTGGTTTCAGAGTCCCATTTAAGGCTCCATATCTTGTCATCGGCGCAAGCACCACCGCAGCAAAAGAGCCGCCGCTTACCGAACGATACCAGTATAGCACGACTGCATGGTTCATCCCAACGATGGCTATTACATCACAGATTTATGACAAGTTTGGATTATTTTTGTTCACAGTTTTAGCTATTATGTCTGTAAGTCAAATGTACAAAAAAAAAGAAATAACGCGACAGCTTCTCTACAGTGTCACCAAGCAAGCCAAATCGAATCTCGAGAAAGGAATTTGCACACAATCAGGATAAATTAATTCGATAGAGTCTTGTTGGATGCTTGAATATAACCTACTTACTTAATACTCATTTATCGGCGTTAGAATTTCAGTGCATAACCCCAGTCAAGATTTCGAACTCGATAGCACTATCATTGCGCGTCACGACACTGAGGCAAGTTGTATGGCGTATTTCGGTCAATTGCAGGCACTTACTTACATGAGAGGATACTGAATAGCCTCTAAACCCATTAAAATAAAAGATTTTATGATTATCAATATAACGTAATATGAGAAACAAAAGAGTGCATTGAAGTCAAAAGTTACTTGGATTGGCCCATCGGGCTTCTGATTGTGGATATATATAGCCTCAATGTTCAAGAAGCTTTTTGGGTTATTTTCGGTGAAAAGAGGAGGAAGCTTCTTGGTAGGATAGAGAAACGAGTGCTAATGAATAAGTTTTTATGTGTTGAGAGTGGTGCTCCATCGGCATCCATTCAAATTTCCACACCATCGAGTATAGATATGTAATATTTAGATCACTCACTCAGGTCTATGCTCACATCCTATCTGATCGATGAGATTATTTAATGTGGCACTTCATCAGCTGAAGAGTAACTTAGGTAGTTTACACGAGCTTCTTCGTTATTAAAAAAAGAAATAAGTGTATTGGAAGGCCTAAAACTTATCAAAAAAGCGCAATTGAGTTTTAAAATTTTGAAAATATTCAATTAAGTCTTAAAACTTATCGTAAAGGTGCTATCAAGTCTAAAAACTTTCAAATAGTGTAATCAAGTCCTGAAACTTGTCATGAAAGTGCAATTGAGTTCTAAAATTTTCAAAAAATGTAATCAATGGAAGGACTTGATTGGACTAATTTGATAAGTTTTAAGACTTGATTGCCGTTTTTGAAAGTTTTAGAACTCAATTGCACTTTTGTGACAAGTTTTAGGATTTCATTGCACTTTTTAAAAGTTTTAAGACTTAATTGCACTTTCTTAATAAGTTTTAGGACTTCTAATACACTTGTCCCCAAAAAAACTGTCTTGCTTCTGTTTATTTAATCACATAAAACTATTAAAAAACTTGAATATTAAATAACGCTTTCATTTAACAAAATAATTATCTGTGAAGAATTTAAAGTGTCGAAATACAAGCTCCACATTTATATTTTCAATATGTGGGGGAAAAGTTTACTCGTGTGTAGGTGGGCATAACACTTGAATTGCAGTGTCACTACATCAAACGACTAAGTGGAGGCGAGATTCCTTATATAGAAACATATAGGTTACATTTGAAGGAAGGAATTGACCCGAGTCACATTGTTATTATTAGCGGGTTAAAAATAACAACAGCCATTTATATTTTTGGTTAAGATTGTATGTGGCTAATTTTTATGGAAAAATTACCCAATCAATGCTAAATTTATAGTATGGATGTCAATTCAATTCTTAATTTTTCAATTTTGCCTATTTAGTCTTAAAACTTTGCGTGAAATTTCAATGGAGTCATTTTGATTAATTTTTTTCGGAAATCGTTGACGTTGTGATCCAGTCATCGCCTATCGTCCTACGTGGCGCACTCCCATGTTAGGAATTTCTGGCGAAAATTAATCAAAAGGACTACAATTGAATTTCGCAAAATGTTTATGACTAAATTTGCAAAATTAAAAAGTTAAAACTGAATTGGTATTCTTACTGTAGGTATAGGATTAATTGGACAATTTTCATATATGTAGAACACCAATTTGGATGTTTGATGGGAGAAAGTTTTCTCTGAGATGGAGGAAATCACAATTTCGAAGAAATTAATGGATCCAGATGTACATTTTTTGTATGAAGTGGAAATTCTCTCTCCAGATTTTTACACAACATAAAAAAAAGTGTAAATAACAAAATATATGTTCTTAATTATTTCATTCACCAATTTTCACCAATGCAAGCATCCATCAGATACACCAAATACTTCTACCCCTCATTTAAACGCTTAATGCAAATCTAGTTCTCTCAAGAACACATTTTTGTCATATGAGAGTCCTCGCCGTTACTTTCTTGATTAAGAAAAGGATAGTCTATGTATCCAACAATAGGGTCATGAGTATAAAAGGTCTCTCGAACGTACTCATTTAATGGTGCATTAATCTTGAACCTATATACTAAATCAGGATTAGAAATGAAAGTTCGACCATACGATATCAAATCCACATCACCGTTAGTCACGGCCCTCATCCCTAGCTCTCAAGTGAACCGGCCAGCTGACATAAATGTACCATGATAAGCTCTTCTTGGAGTCCGTATGAACTTGGCTTCTTCATCTTCTGTACCAATTTGTTCAAGATATGGCATGACTCGTGGTTGAGTTACATGGAGATAAGAGAGTTTCAATCCCATATCAGCCTGGAATGTGTTAAGTTGTTCGATCACCATGAGTCCTAGGTTGAGTGGATCAGAATCCATGGCATTGATATAATTGGATACAGGCGAAATTCTAATTGCAACTCAATCATTGCCAATAGCTACAACTCCTGCTCGAACGATCTCCATCAAGAATCTGCACCTATTCTCAACTGAACCTCCGTATTCATCTGTTCTATTGTTGGTTGCATCCTTCACGAATTGATCAATGAGATAGCCATGTGCTGCATGGAGCTCGATCCCATCAAAACCTAACGTTTGTCCAACAATAATGTCAAAAGAATATTGTGTGACCAACTCTTAAATGTTCGAACTATTGGTCATTCACTCGATCTGCATAGATGGACTAGGCAATGCCTAGTTGGCATAGGGTCACATTAGGTCATATGGGAGTTATGTGGATCTATAAAAGTGATTATGAATGCGTCAAGTGCACGTCGCCTTTAGGGTACTTAGCATTAATATAGCTGTTAATTGTAATCTCACATCACTTGATTATGTGATTATAATGTGCCCTATATAGATAGTCTTAATAGAATCTCTAGAATCCACATGTTTATTTAGTGTATAATCAATCTTGACTACGAGACAATCCTTTTTTTCGCTTTTAGTGCACCAAGTCACTTTCTTAACGTAAATTTTCACTTCCACTATCAAGTCACTATGTTGCAACCACTTGATTCTGTTCAATTTAATTTCTGTTTGAATCCTTATTCAATGCACGTGAACGCAAAAGTTACATAAGTGGAAATTTTTGAATGTCAAGTCTTATCAAAATTAAAATGAACAACAGCTAAGGATAGTGAATTAATGCACGAAACCTCGTAGCCAAACCTGCTGGGATGGAGTTGATTGCTGCCTCACGAAATTGCTCGACAACCTTCGGAATTTCACATGTATCCAAGGCTCGAGGTTTGGAGAAATTGTCTTGGGTTCCATCAAGTATGAATACTTTCCAATCCTCCGATATGGACATGTTGGTTGACGAAATTGGGGCACCCCCACCAGGCTGATATACTAAGAAACGAGCAATAAATTATTGCTCAGCAATAATATAACTCTAATTCCCAAGATGCCAACGTAGAAAAATGGATCAATCCAGCGAGAAATTTAGTGCATAGTGAAAAATTACAGAAATTACTTCTATGGGATGCCCGACCCGCGTGCCACAATTGACAGAAGATTACACTGCCCTTGGCATGAACAGCATCCACCACTTTCCTCCATGCTTCAATTTGTTCTTCGGTGTAAATTCCAGGAACATGTGGAAACCTAAATCCAATGTATTTTTTATACTAAACGAAAATTATAAACTGACTCTAAGGAGTAATATACAGTTAATCATATACTTTTCACTTCAAGAAAATATAATATATTCATGTGAGTAATTATTGGATAGTTTATCCAGATCTTAAACTGAAAGTGGGTTAGAACCAAAACCGAACCAGTCAACCTGTTCATCTTTCATTGGCTCTATCCCAAACTTTTACAATCTGTAATTTAATTGAAAAGAAAGGATTATTAAAAATACCCAATTCCCTCTTGAGAGATGGTGGTGGCTTCTGTGATGAGAAGGCCTCCCTCCGTCGACCGCCGCCTGTACTACTCAGCCAGCACCAGCTGCGGCGCTCCGTTCAAGGCTAGGCATCTCGTCAGAGGCGCAAGCACCACCCTGCACCGCCACGCCGAACATGACTCCGTTTTGTCTCACATGACCCAATTACGAATTGAAACCGGAGAGCAAGAGCACCTAGGATCATCTATAGAAGACCAATACACACCTGTATGAGAGGTTGAATTTTCCCATCGTGTATGGACTGAAGAGGTTTGTCATTGCTATTTTTGGTTCAGATAAAACAGATGAAGAGAACGACAAATAGAGAAGATAACGTTTGGGAAAGCCCGAAGATGCGTTGTTGATGGAGTTGATGGCTCTGTTCATATAGACCCAAATGAAGGGAAAATTTCAAAAAAAATCCCTGAAATGGGGCATTTTTCTCAAAATATTCATTAAAGTGGGGTTTATCTCAAAGTACACCTAAAGTTGGTGACTTCGTCTCAATTGACCCCCAAGCTCACCAGCGGCACAAATTTTTATCTTACGACGATCACGTGCATGTCACTTGTCGTATTTCACACCATGCACAATGGCATTTTGTCCCAAATTGTCTATTTACCATCTTTTCTCCCATATGGTTATCAACTCATTTTGGTTTACCAAACCTTCATTTAAGTTGCATATTTATTTTAATTAAGTAATTTTCTATTGACTTACCAACCCATTAAATTTACCTAGTCTTTTTAGAAATCACCATCCTTCATCGAGGTGGAAGGTTACTTTTCTCCGATAAGTTACCAACTTTTGCGATATCAACTCTTACTTGACTTAGTAATCGACATTTGTTTGTTTTTTTCTTAAATTACCAACTTCTCTTATCTCCGACGAAATAACTTATCTATTTTGTTAACAACTTTTATTTACCTTTGTTACCCATGCCTTTAATTTTTTTTGGGGGGGTCAGAAATAGCCTTTCTCATTCATTTAGATAAAAAAGAATGATACATAGCCAAAGCATCATAGCAAAGCAAGTCCCAAAACGCTTGATGTGGATAAGTAATCCAATTTCTCGATAGGCTTTTCTTTCTTTGGGCTTTTGCAACCCAGTCCGCAACTTCATTTGACTCCCTAAAGCAATGGGCCAGTTGAAGATTTGAAGAGCACATCCGTAGATCACTTCCTTCATTGATAAGAGCTCCAACCTCCCACTTCGGTCGAGTTGTGCCTAAGAGAGCATAGATCAATTCACGTCAGTCAGATTTCAAGATTAGGGTTTCTTCACTTTGTGCAAGAAGAAATTTTAAGGTTTCAACCAACGCCAATGACTCCACCTGCGCAGCCGAGGCGACATGCACAGATCTGGCGAATCCATTAATGAGGCATCCGGTATAGTCTCTACAAACACACGCAATTGCTCCTTCGGATGTTTCTTCAACAAAAGATTCTTCGATTGTTAGATCAGTAATTAAATATTAAACCACATTTGCATTTAACAGTTTAAGCTTTTAGAACAATTGGCTGTGATTCCACAAAAATCTCTCATGATATCAGAGCCAGGAGGTCCTGAGTTCAAATATTTCCGGCTCCATTTGCCTCCCCAATTAAATATGTATATGCTTAGTACTAAGCAAAAAGAAAGACCAGACTAAGCACTAGAAAGAGTATTAAAATAATTAAATATTAAACCACGTCATCTTCTAATAGCTTAAGCTTTTAGCAGTTGACAGTAGTCCCACAATAATCTCTCACCTATGTTAACTTTGAGCGTGCCTGGGTTCAGGGGTTTCCATCTTCGAGGTGATTCTTTGTTTCGTTCTTCACTCTTCTTCGAGTTCCCTGCCAACGATATATGTTCCGATGCAAAGTAATTGCCGATTGTCTGAGATGCTCTGGACTTGGGGTCTGATTCCGAACAACAAAGTGGTTCCGAGCTTTCCATGCAAGCCACAAAATCACCGCGATGAGGTCTACGGATGGTAAGACCTCTGGGTTTTCGTTGATCCTCATAGGCCAGTCATCGAATCTTGTTAACCCTTGTCGCGTTTTAATTGACCATCACATAAAAGTACTAATTTTTTACTTGAATGACTTCCCAATTTTACTCTGATTAAGTTACAGTCATTTGCTTTACCAACTTTTGGTTTATTCTAGCCTTAAATTTACCTTTAAATTTTTCTCGCTTCATTCTCTATATCCTCCATACACACCGCAATTAAATAAAATTTATTAACTGCATAACGTTGATACGTGACTGCTCCTAAGTTCGATTTCCACTTTAATGACATGCCCATCGGATCACATTACAAGACTGTAACAATCAATTTTTCCTTAGTGAAGGCAATAAATCGAGAAATTATTTGGACCCACCACCTCGAATGGAGTTGTAGCAGCCTGTCGAAGTTGGTCAACATCCTCCAATATTCCAATTGCCCATCGCTCGAGGTTTCGAAAAGATGTTTGGTTGATGAGAATGTGAGTACGTCCACTGGGTTCGATAGACTAACCAAAGAATTGTCAATCTGTGACAACTTTAGAGTACAATCATCGACAAAATATCAAGATATATCGGTAGGAACCATGTGCAGAGCATGAGCGTGATTATACCTAGCATTTGTTAAGCTGTAACTCACCTGCTTTTTCAAATGTAAAAAGAAAAAAATTTCATTATTTTTGCATGTTTAGTTTCTCCCTATATGTCAATTTATTGCCCATCAATCATTCTCATCATCATAAAAACATGAACCTCATGTAACTTGTTTACCGACGCTCTCAGTATTCAAACACATTAAATGTCAAATGGAGGAGGAAAATGAGATTTTACTTTTTCTTCTCTTGGAAAAAAAAATTGGAATTTCGTTAGGTACACTACCAGTGTAAAACTCAGTTTACACATTTAGACGGTTAATATTCGGAAGAATTCGATTTTCAAAATCTAAATACACATATCACTCATCCAACGATGAATGGATAACTATCTTTTTACACTAGCAGTGGACCCGATAATGTATCCTAAAAAAATACCATCACAAAATTCCTAATTGCTAGACCAAAAGATTCATCTTATTCTTCTCAGCAGTCCTTTGTGGTCCATTTTTTAGTACCTGTACATGGGTAGGGGCCATGGCTAGGGTTTTGAGGCCAATATGTTGGCGAAAATATCATCCTCGCTTTTAATTCCTGTGAAAATTTCAGGACGAATTTTGACCTCATAAAGTATATAATATAATCTCTTGTGTTTATTTTGTCCTTACCCCGATGTGAGGCAGGTAAGGCATCACCCAATTGACAGAAGATGAAGGGTGCGTTTGGTTCAACATTTAGAATGCTACTTTGGGAATGCAAATGCCTTTAGATGAAAGCCCCTTAGGAAAATGCAAATGGCGTTCGGTAAAAACTCATTTGCAAAGCTACTTTGACTCAAGTAGTGTTTGGTTAATTTTTTTTACAAATGGGCTTTGGGGGTTTTTTTTATTAAAAAGGCAAAAGTACCCTTCGCCGGCTCCGGCGAAGGGCTACGGCCGCCGGCGAAGGGCTACGGCCGCCGGCGAGCCAGATCTGGCGCTGGCGGCCGTCGCTTGTCGCCGAGCGACCCCCGGCGAGGGTTGTCGACCTCGGGCGACAAGGCCTAAGGTCACGCAACCTCAGGGGATGGCCGCTTGGGGTCGCGCGACCTTAGCCGTCGGCCTGGGTCGCGCAACCCCAGGCGATGGCCGCCTGGGTTGCGACCCAGGCCGACATCGCTTGGGGTCGCGAGACCCAGGCGGTCGTCGCCTATGGGACCCAGGCGGCCGCGCCTGGGCGGTCGCCCGACCCCGGGCGGTCGCCGCCTGGGTCGAGCGACCTCGCCGGCCCTTCGCCGTCACTGGCCCTTCGCCCTCACCGGAGTCACTTTGGTGAAGAAGATGAATAGTACCAAGAGAGCAAAGCTGGAATATTGAAGTTTGAGTGAGAGTAGTTTGGAAAGTACAAAAATGGTTTCAGCATTGAAAATGCTAGTTTTGAGCATTTTCAATGCTCAATGCTGAACCAAACGCAGCCAAAGCCATCCTAGGAGTGGACTGCATCCGTCACTTGGTTCCATGCTTCCACTAGTTCTTGGGTATGAATCCCAGGCCCATGTCGAAACCAATTTTTCATTTATCGTGCATCGTGAGCTCAATAATAAATTTTAAGAACAGAAAAATCTTGACCTAACTTTTAGTAACTCTTCTGAGGAAAAAAATGCTAAAATAGCAAGATGATGGCATTAGATAGGGTCCATGTTGAAAATAAATTTGCTTAAACATGCTGTTAACTGGTAAGTCTTCAACGTTAGACTGGGTCTAAGGACAATGGGCTTATACTTTTACCAAGATTCATCATAAAATGGTCCATCATTGATCATGTGTGTGTGTGTGTGTGTTTTTTTTTTTTTGAATTTCAGGACGAACAAGATGTTCTATCTAATAAAAATCATCTGAAGTCACCAATCACAGGATAATTCACAAATTACACTTCGAAGGTAGAGAAACCACCCACAGTTCACATTCAGTTTTTTTCTTCATCAAATTGGAAAAAAGTTCTTATGATTATCAAAGTTTATTCAATCTCATATAATGCAATATTAAAACTAAACGACTGCATTGGGTCTCTAGTTTAGTACCTTCCATAGAATGTGCCTACTAAAACAAAAGAGCAGCTAATAAAAGATTAAAACCTAGAAATACACATGTTTCAGTGGCAGATAACTTCCACCTGTTGGTTACTCCATTGATTCTCAACTTCCACAATTTACAGGTTTCAAGAAATCTAACATGAATATTTAGGAGACTTCTCTTCCTTTTTGCACTCAAAATTTTGCTTCTTGAAACGAGAGACTAAGTATGATGTGTGCAGCGCGGGCTTAAATACTAGTACCACGAATTCGAAACGATATAGTAACGGGACTGCCCTGTGGGAGAGATTGAACCTACCCTTCTGATAAGGCGTAAAGTGATCTGCCATTTGGTCTACGATTGAGAAAACGATATGGAGTGGTTTAATGAATTTGTAAAGAAATCCTGAAAGGAGTAGATGTGTTAAACCTTTCGTATGGAGCAAATTTGAAGCTTATAAGTTAATTGGATTGGACCATATCAGTCCTCTGGTTGTTATTATATATAGCTGGGGAAGTGGTCTGTTGGCGACTTTTGTGAAATTTTACCCGCTTTCAACTCTTCTCAATGCATGACCAAAAAAAAAAAAACTCTTCTCAATGTTTAAGAGACTTATTCGGTTGTGTCAGTAAAAAGAGGATGAAGGTTCTTTGGGTAGCATAGAGAAATTAGTGCTAACGAATCAGTTTTTATATGTTAGAGAATGATGTTCGACCGGCACCTGTTCGAGACAATCATTTGTGAATAACTGAAGTTGTCGAAATACAAACTTATCGAATTATATAGTAATTATATGTTTTCTAACACTTTCCGCAGGATGCAAACGTAACTACATGAAACGACTAAGTGGAGGCAAGAATACTTGTTGAGAAACAGATAGATGACATTGCAGGAAGGAATAGACCCGAGTTCCACCTAATACTTTTACCCCTTAATTAGACACTTGATACAGATCTAGTTCTCTCGAGAACATACTTTTGTCACGTGAGAGTCCTTGTCCTTGTTTTCTTGTTTAAGAAAACAAGAAAACACGGACTATCCTTTTCTTAAAAGGATAGTTCGTGAGTATAAAAGGCCTCTCGGACATACTCATTTAATGGTGCATTAATCTTGAACCTATATACTTAATTAGGATTAGAAATGAAAATTCTACTGTACGATATCAAATCCGCATCTCCTTCGATCACAGCCTTCATCCCTAGCTCTCGAGGGAACCCGCTGGCCGACATAAATGTACCTTGATAAGCTCTTCTTAGAGTACACATTAACTTGGCTTCTTCATTTTCTATACTAATTTGTTCAGGAGATGTCATGAATTGAGGTCGAGTTACGTGGAGATAAGCAAGTTTCGTTCCCATATTAGCCTGGAATGTATGGATTTGTTCGATCACTGCAAGTCCTAGGTTGAGCGGATAAGAATCCGTGGCATTGAGATAATTTATCACGGGAAAAAATCTAACTGCAACTCGATCGATGCCAATTGCTGCAACTGCCGCTCAAACAATCTCCATCAAGAATCTGTACCTATTTTCAATTGAAGCCCCATATTTATCTATTCTATCATTGATTCCATCCTTTAGGAATTGATCGATGAGATAGCCATGTGCCGCATGGAGCTCGATCCCATCGAAACCTAACGTTTGTCCAACATTGATGTCAAATGAACGCCATGTTACCAACTTATAAAATGTTAGAACATTATGATTCGCTCATATCCATATAG
Organism: Syzygium jambos; assembly: GCA_031216235.1. NCBI lineage: Eukaryota > Viridiplantae > Streptophyta > Magnoliopsida > Myrtales > Myrtaceae > Syzygium > Syzygium jambos. The sequence continues at coordinate 174,565 of JASUUC010000023.1, read as the reverse complement.
GTTAGGACCATGCAAAATACTTCTATAGATGGACTAGGCAATGCCTAATAGACACATGGTCACCATCGGGTTGGATGGGAGCTATGTGGATCTATGAATGTGACCGTGACAACATGTCGAGTGCACTATGGCTTTAGGGTAGCTAAAATTAATATAGCTTTTAAGTGTAATCTCATAGAACTTACCCAGTGATTATAAGACTACGTGGTTATAATGTGTCTTATATTTGTATAGTCTCGTCCATCTAAATATGTAAACTTTTGGAATGGACATTTCTCATAATAGAATCTCACCAACCCACGTGTTTATAGTGTGAAATATTCAACTTTGACTGCTAGAAACATTCTTTCTTTTTCGTCTTTAAGTGCACCCAGTCCCCTTTTTTTACGGAATTTTCACTTCGACTATTGAGTCACTTTCTTGTGACCCCTCGACTCTGTTCATTGTAATCTCTATATGAATCCTTATTCGTAGCACTTAAACGAGAAATATTACATAAGTTGAAAATCTTGAATATCACGTGTTATCAAAAGTAAGTAACAGGAATGAATTAAGACAAGAAATCTTGTAGCCTAACCTGCTCGGATGGAGTTGATTGCCACCTGACAAAATTGCTCGACAACCTTCGGAATTTCACATGTTTCCGAGGCTCGAGGTTTGGAGAAATTGTCTTTGGTTCCATCAAGCATGAGCATCTTCCACTTCTCCGATATGGACCGGTTGGTTGACGAGATTGGTGCACCCCCACCAGGCTGATATACTAATAAACGAGAAATAAATTATGACCAAGCAATAATGTAACTCTAATTCCCAAGATGCCAACGTAGAAAAATGGATTAATCGAGTGAGAAATTTCGTATATAGTGAAAAATCAAAGAAATTACTTTTATGGGATGCCCGACCCGCGCGCCATAATTGACAGAAGATTAGACCACCCTTGGCATGAACAGCATCCAGCACTTTCTTTCATGCTTCAATTTGTTCTTCGGTGTAAATTCCAGGAACATGTGGATACCTATACTCATTTGGCATTAATATAGCTCGGACATTTTAATCAGGTGATTCACCTAGCTAGAAACAACGTTAATAGAATAAACAAACATTTTAATTTATTTACGTCATTATTGAATAGTTATTAGATCTTAAACTGAAACTGGGTTAGAACCAAACCGAACTGATCAGCCTGTTCATCTTCAATTGCCTCTATTCCAAACTCTTACAAAATAATTTGATTTAGTCTCAATTTTTCTGACAATAATCTACAGGACGTTCTAAGGTTCAAGTAGAAAGGAGAAAATTATGATCGACCATCATATGTCACGTTATCAGTGTATATATATGGCATAAAAAACTGACTACAATCTGGAAGTTAATTGAAAAAGAAAAGCATAAACATGAAAAGTACCCAAGTCCCTCTTGAGCGATGGTTGTGGCTTCACTGATGAGAAGACCTCCCTCCGTTGACCGCTGTCCGTAGTACTCGGCGAGTGCCAGCTGCGGCACTCCGTTCAAGGCACGGCATCTCGTCAACGGCGCGAGCACCACCCTGTGCCGCCACGCCAAACATGACTCGGTTTCGTCTCACATGACCCATTAAGAATCGAAAAACGGAGGGCGAGAACAACTACTATCAGATGGAGAGTACCAATGCACACCTGTGTGAGAGGTTGAATTTGCCCATCTTGTACGCACCGAAGAGGTCTGTCATTGCTACATTTTCGTTCGGGAAAAACAGATGCAGAGACCGGCAAATTTTGGAGAATCGCTCTTATGAAAGCCAGAAGATGCGTTGATGATGGGTAGATGGCTCTATTTATATAGGCACGGAAAATCCTCGTCCTTTGGAAGGTAGCATGTCGACATGTTTTTTCAACAAGTTGCAATCGCCTTCTCTTTAGACAAAGGAAGTGCTGAAATTGACTTTAGTTTGTTTGGGAAATTTAAGAGGGAAAATTGTTCAAAAAGTCTTAAATCTATAGCATTTTTGCCAATTCAGTTCTAAATCTTTTAATTTTGCCAATTCAATCCTAAACCTTTTGCATTTGTGCCAATTCTGTCCATTCGCCCAATTTTGGCTGACCAACACAGATGTGGCTGCCGGCTGTCAAGTCAACGCTGACGTGGCTATTTTTGTTTAAATTTTTTAATAATTTAATATTTTTTTTCCTTTTTTCTTTTCTTTGTTTTTCTTTTTTTTTGCGCTTGTTCCCCAGGCCGGTCCGACGAGAGGCATAGGCTGGCAATGTCGACCTCGCCACCCTTTGGTAAAGCTCGCCTCTGCCGGAGACAACGACATTTTTGCTCTTTGCTTCTCGTTGAGAATAACTCTAATTGACTTTTACAATGTATTATAATTTATCTGCAAAATGATTGTTTAATTATATATGAGAACAAAAACTGTTGGGCGGTATTTAGAGTTCAATTTGGACAACGCCATCGACATCTCATGTAGGGAATATCAAGGGGGATAAAAAAACGCAGCCTTTGAGCATATTGAAATTCAATTTTCATTTGAGTTTTAGCTCAAAGTCGTCGCACGTTGGAAAAATCGAATTGCAATTTGGCCTTCTTTGCTCTTCTTTTTCTTCTAGAAAAAGTGTGTTGAAGGATGTTGGACGAAGGTGCGCGGTGACAGCAAAGCGGCGTGATTCATTCCAAGGTTGTTTTTTCCCCCAATGTAGCTCTTCCATTGACTGTTCAACATTTCAACACCTGCTGAGATGATGATGATGATGATGATGATGATGATAGTGACGATGAATTCAACGACATTTTTGCTCTTTGGTTCTCATAGAGAATAACTCAAATTGAAATTTACAGTGTGTGATTATAATTTATCTGCGAAATGATTGTTTAATTATATCCTAGAACAAAAACTGCTGGGCAGTATTTAGAGTTCAATTTGGACAATGCCATTGACATAGTAAAGGCTCATTCATGGTGGCCGGTGGGCTTATTTTGAACCTATAGCTAATTACGGCTTTTCTTTTTATATGGGATCCTGTTAATTATACCTATATCATATAGTTATCACAAATGGGATAACTAATTTGTAAAAGGTTATATATCATGTTTGCGCATATTTTGATTGTTACTTATATATATGTAGATTCTGTTTTGAAATATCTATAGGCTGAAAATCTAAATTGATCAAACCTTCTATAGATAGATCTTTGGTAACTTAGTAGGGAAACATAACTTTGCATGGTAATAGTTCACACACTTTGAGGAAATACATTAAATATCGCATTGGCCTCACTACAACCAACTATAGTGGAGACCTATAACCTCAAATCAAATTCGTCAATATCGCGGTCTCTTCCAATAATTATGCCTCACTTCCAAATGCCCTCAGCCCGAAAGATGCTGGGTCCATAAGTGGATTTAACCATTTGGAATAGCAGGGGAAACTGTAGTACTAAGAATAAAATCATGGGGACATGGGGATAGAGGTCAACATAGTAATGGGAATGAGAACCCACGCCATTCTCTTATCCAGCACAGTTGGAATATTTGGTTGATGAGATTGTGAGGACCTCCACCGGGTTCGAAAGACTAAACCAAAGAAATTGTCAATCAATGACAACTTTTGAGTATAATCATCGACAAAATATCAAGATATATTGATAGGAACCATGTACAGAGCAAGAGTGTGATTATACCTAGCATTTGTTAAGTTGTAACTCACTTGCTTTTTCAAATGTAAAAAGAAAAAAAAATTAATTATGTTTGCATGCTAAGTTTCTACATATATGTCAATTTATTGTCCTTCAATCATTTTCATCATTATAAAAACATAAATCGCATATAACTTGTTTACGAGCACTCTCATAATTCAAACAAGTGGAGGAAAATGAAATTTTACTTTTCTTCTAATTAAAAAATTAGAACTTCATTAGGCTTATTACCAGTGTATGGTTAACATTTGGAAGAATTCGTTTTTCAAAATCTAAATATGTATGTCATTCTTCCAACGGTGGATGCATAACTATCTTTTGACAATAGCAATGGACTTAATAATGATCGTAAAAAAAAATATCATCACCAAATTCCTAATTGCTAGAGCAATAGATTCATCTTAATAATCATCAAAAAACATATCATCACCAAATTCCTAATTGCTAGAGCAATAGAGTCATCTTATCCTTCTTGGCAGTCATTCGTGGTCCATTTCTGAGTACCTGTACATGGGTAGGGGCCACGGCTGGGGTTTTGGGCCCAATATGTTGGCGAAAATGTCATCCTTGCTTTTAATTCCTGTGAACATTTCAGGACGAAACTTTGACCGCATAAAGTATATGATATCTTGTGTTTATTTTGACCTTACTCCTTTTTATTCTTTTGTAATTTTTTAGGAGAGAAGTACCGCGATGTGAGGCAGGATAGGCACCACCCAATTAATGGAAGATGAAGCCATCCCTAGGAATGGACTGCATCCACCACTTTCTTTTAGCCTTCCACTCGTTCCTGGGTCTGAATCCCAGGCCCATGTGGAAACCTATTTTCATTCATCATGCTTCTTGAGCTCAACAATAAATGTAAGGGTTAATATTACGAAAAATCTTAAACTAGTATATCTGTGACAATTTTATCTCAAACTATTTTTTTTACCACAAAAAACCCCAAATTGGTACATTTTTGACAAATTTACTCTCAAACTAATTTTTTGACCACAAAAAACCTTAAACTTGTACATTTGTAACAAATTTACCTCTATTAGTTTCCGTTAAGTTGAATTAATACCACAAAAAATCATAAATTGGTACACACGTGACAAATTGAGAGTAAAACATACAACCGACATATCAGTTAACTGTCGCGTGTCATTTAATAAAGAAATTTGACAGTAAAATTTAATAGAAACAATCCGAGGGTAAAGTTATCATAAGTGTACCAGTTTGGAATTTTTAGTGGTAAAAAAATTAGTTTGAAGTAAAATTGTCACAGATGTGCCATTTTGGAGTTTTTTGTGGTATTAACCCCAAAATTTATAACGAAAAATGGCTACTATTTGTTTTCAATAGATAGAGGTTATATTACACTATTGGAACTTTACGGATATATTTTCCTATTCTCATTATCAATTAGTTTAGCACTTTTATTATCAGTTGTTAAATTTTTGTATGCCCCAGCAAACCGGTGTTCCCTTGCTAGTGGAAAGATAATTTACAAAGATTAAGTTCACTTTTAGCCCCCTAACTTATCTTGCTTGTGCAATTGGATCCTTCAAAATTTTTTGGAATCAACTCTAATTCTACCCCATTCTCGATCAAGTCCTTCTTAAATAACTCTCAGTATGTTGATGTGGCATGGTAGGATGATTTTTTTATTATTGAAAAGGTAAAAGTCAATATTGTTAAAATCAAAAGAAACTAGTTTCGTTAATAGTGTAGAAGACAGAGGTGGAAAAGCGAGAGACGAGAAAAAGGGTTGGAGGACTTGGTTGCTGCAACCACCATCTTGCTAGTGGAAAATGTGAAGGACTTATCAGAGGCTACAGTCGAAGTGGCAATGGCTTGCCATCTCGAGGACCCAATCGCACAAACAATTTAAGTTAGGAGGATATTTAACCCAATTTTTGAAGACAAAACTCTAGTAGAATGAGATACACAACACTCAAGATTGAAACGATTATGGGCTTCAGCATTATCTCACATGCTTCTTCGAAATCAGGTTTTAATTGCTTCTTCATGTGCAAACCAATCAAGCTACTCGAGCTCGTCTGAATCATTTACGAGTTCAAATGTGAGACAGTGTCAATTCCAAGCCACATCAGTTCCAATTTTGAGAAAGTGGAATTTGAGCTCAAGCTTGAATCAAACTCCAACAAAAACTCATTCATAATAATCAAGTTGAATCAAACCGGGTCATTTCAAGTTTATAAAAAGAATTTCAAGAGTCAAACTTGATCTGGAAAAGTTGAGCTTCAATGAGATCGAGTTTGAATCGAGTATCCAGTTTTGAATTTTCCAGTTGAGTCTGGTTCAAATATTACTATCAACTCGACGAGACTCGATCAGATCTTTTTTTAAGTACCTGCTGAAAAATATTCCCAACAACACTTAGAAATTAGTCTTGGTCAGCACTAGACATTCTTCAACTCAAAAAAAAAAAAAAATAAGCACTAGACGTTTATTCAAAGAGAATCTTGCATATGGTCATGAATTTGTGCAAGATGACACTACTTAGTGTGGAAAAAACAAAGAAAATTAAGGGGAAAATTTTACAGAAAGTCATAAATATATTATATGACGGCCAATTCAATTCTAAACTTTTCAATTGTTCCAATTTAATTCTAAATCTTTTGACGATTTATCAATTCAGTCCTTTTGGTTAATTTTGGTCAGAAATCATTGACATGGACACCAAGCATCTTACGTGAGATGGCCGATGCTAACATAGACAATTTTTGCAATTTTTTAAAATTTTCTGAAATTTTATAAATCGTTTTATTGATTTTTAAATTCTTTTCTTTTCTTCCACAGGGTTGCCGCCAACCCATGGGCGAGGGCCACAAAGCCTTCGCCGGCCGCGGGCAATGGCTTGGCATAATTAAAAGGTTTAGAACTAAATTGGCCATTGTACAATAAGTTTCCGACTTTTTGAATAATTATCCCAAAAAATGGCACATGGTAAATTACCTTGCATCTACCATGGAAGTCAGCCCGGCAGAAACATTCCTAATGCATACCCACAGTACAGTTACGATATAATTAAATTGAGTCTATTTTGGGCTTCGCCCCTTTCAATATAAAAAAAAAAAAACCAAATTTGAGTCTGTTAATGAGAATCATTTGCACACTAGTCAAGATTACTCAAATAGTTGGAACGCTTAAGTATTACACAAGCACACGTTAACAAGAGAACTACCATCAATCGGTAGACCATTTTCGTTTTCAATTATTTATCAAGCTTTAGCAAGCGATCAAAAGGTACTTTCTTTTAGTAGATCATGCCATATTTTCAACAACTTTTTGTCTGTCGACTATCTCCAATCCAAAAAATAGGCCCATTCACATGAAAAGCGAATCCATCTTCAATTAAATCTTGGCTCTAGAGGCTGCCGCGAGTATGGATCAAATACAAAATCCATCGCTTCTTGAAGCACAATATCTCGATCGTGCTAATACTGAACCACTCTTTGGATTTGGGCACTATTGAACCATCTCTATTTTCATCACTAACCATAGCTTATCCAATTCCCTAGACTGGTCATATCCTATCCATTGAAGTTCGATTTTTCTTGGTCTGGGCAGCCAACATAAATTGGCACCAAGAAATTCGCAAACTAATGAAGAAAAGCCGACAAACATAAACGCGTTTCTGCTCCTATTCCCTACACATGAGTCCACAGAGTAAATAACTTCATTAGTCCCACAACGAGCATTAACACTGGACAGAATCGTCCCCACCAGTAGGCGTTTCCTTTGACAGCTCCCTGCTTCCAAGTTGAAGCATCCCCTGTTTCCTCCCCCTCCTCCCTGCAATTTTCTGTTCTTGAAATTGCCCATTTCGCGCAATATTTTCCGGATTCCTCTCTCATAGGTCCTCATTTTTATGGGCTTCAGAGAGTTCCCTATTAGAAGATATTATTAGGGATATTAGAAGATATTAGGGATATTATTTGACATTTCATTATCTCCTAGGACAACTAATTTCCTTGTTAGATTAGATTACTTCATTTCTTGTATATATTGTTCGGGTATAAATACCTCTTGATTGTAACACATTATAAAGATAAATTATAAAGTAAAGATGTAACATTGGAGTATCTTCATCTTCGAGAGTAACCACAAGTAGTCATCTTCAAGAGTGCCCAATTGGCATATGCTTGTCACTGTCACAAATATGCTCTTGTTGTCTCCGAGTGTAGCTCTGTCTCGTGAGTCGATGGTCTCTCCCTCGATGTCGGAGGAAGTTGTTATTTCTCTAAGGCCCCGTCAGTCATGTCTCAAACATCCTTGTGCCGGTGAAGTCTACCGAAAGTCAGAGCCTCTTTTTTTCTCTAAGCTTCACTCCGTCGTGCGTCCTTCTCGATCGTGGTCATTGGTTCGGCTACTTCGTCAAAATCAAACTACTGTTGGTTTGTTGGTATTGGTCTTAGTTTCTTTTTCTTATTTTTCTATTTTATGTTTTTTGTCCTTTTCAATTCCAAATGAAGAAATACGCAAAATAGAGTTTGCTATGATGCCATAGTGCTCCAATTTGCAACACCTTCGTACCATAGACGTGTTGGAATATGACAGAACTATGTTACCATTCGAAGACCCAGTCATGGGCTGATCATCGATGGCTACAAAACTGTCTCCACATGAGGGAAACAGTTATCAAAACATGGACAAGGTTTACGGAAATAAAGGAGAAGCGTTGCGAAAGCCAAGCAATTGAACAATAAAATTGACAAAATAAGAAAATAAATCAAACACTAGATTTACGTGGTTTAGTCGTAGTGACCTACGACTTAGAAACTAGGTGATGTGTCAAGAATGGATCATCATCACATACAAGTGACTAGACATGAGTTATCTAAATAAAGGTAATGTTCATGATGATGATCAAGAATTTTTGTGGGAATTGTTGTCGTAGAACTGATTTATCTAATAACTAGAGAATTCCAATGGCCACCCTTCCTACTTAGGAAGGAGGAGGTGGGGAGTTCGAATCCCCACCTTCTTAGGAAGAGTTAGGGCTGGGGATGTGTAGTTTCAAATGTGGATTTCGACTTCCACGCCCTGCAATAGACAGAATAAAAGTCTAAGAGTAAGTTGAGAGTTAGAGTAAGATAGATAAAAGAAAAAACTAGAGAGTTTAAAAAGCACTAGACATAACTTTTGTAGGATTGCTCCATAAGTGAAGATTGGTGAGACGTAAAATGAAGGAAATTGATGAGGAAGAACTGTGAAAAACTCAACATAAGACCTCCTAACTCTAATATAATCTTATGCTGTTTGTGCTATCAATTGTTCCAAAAGTTTGAGTTCAAATTTCTTAGAGAATGACATGGCATTTTTTTTAAAAATATTTTTATCTCCCATTGGGTTAATTGGAATGAAACAAATTAAGTGAATTAAAAGGAATTGAAAGGAATTGGCAATCATGAATGGAAAATAAAATTGGAATTATCATGTATGGTAACACCTTGAATTGGAATACAAGGTTTTCATAATTAGAAATATGGTTATGGCGGCAAAGACGGGGATCCCCTCTGCCTAGTGATTTTGATATTGGATTTCCTTCTTTTATTTATTCCTTCTAATTCATTCTCACCTCTCCCCACATCAAAGAAAGCATGGTAAAGAGAACTTTTTTCCATTTCCGATGTCCATTTCCATTCATTCTTATTCCAAGTTACCAAACATTATAATGAACATGAAGTAGGCATGTTTGCCATTCCACTCTTCTAGTTCCTAGTAAACAAGCTTGGCCAGTTTTTGACCCAAAAAAAAAAAAAACTTGGCCAGTAGATTAGACCACTTATTTTTCTCAAATAAGCTTGAGTGAGAAATGAAATTTTAGTTCCTCTTCCGCCTATTTCCATCCAAAATTGTTTCCTAACCCAAAATATATTTATTATTTACTTCATCAAGGAAAAGAACTACATCTCATCTTGTTTTCCTCCACCTCTGATTAAAGGAAACATTTGACATCCGATTTTTTATTGATGGATTACAAATATGGATATCATCTACTCTAATTTTTGGTTAAATTTACATGTGGCTAATGTTCGTACTCATGACCTAGTCAATCAGAGACTTTATTAGAGGAGAACACAGTTCATCCATTTGAAGTACCAAGGCATATCACTGGACCAAAATCAAAAGGGGTCATACAAAGATCTTCTGATTGATGAGTTAGGGATATCAACAGCACCCGTGTTACTTTTAGTTCAGCTAGCCTATGGGTGATATGCAATCTATAAACCCCAATTCTGAGGACCAACCGGAGGAAGAAGGAAATGGAGGAAACACAGTTCCAAAGCAATTAACGAATCCAGATGTAGCATTTTTGTATGAAGTTGAAATGCTCACTCTATATTTTTTGCACAATATACAATATAAAATGAAGTGTAAATAACAAAATAAATGCCCTTATTTCATTCACCAATTTCCACCAATTCAAGCATCCATGAAATACACCAAATACTTGCTCCCCTTATTCAAACACGTAATACAGATCTAATTCTCTCAAGAATACACTTTTGTCATGTGAGAGTTCTTGTCATTACCTTCTTGGTTGAGAAAAGGATAGTCCGTGTATCCAACAACAAGGTTATGAGTATAAAAGGTCTCTCGAACATACTTATTTAATGGTGCATTAATCTTGAACCTATATACTAAATCAGGATTAGAAATGAAAATTCGACCGTACGATATCAAATCCGCATCACCGTCGGTCACAGCCTTCATCCCTAGCTCTCGAGTGAACCCGCCAGCTGACATAAATGTACCTTGATAAGCTCTTCTTAAAGTCTGCATGAACTTGGCTTCTTCATCTTCTGTACCGATTTGTTCAGGAGATGGCATGACTCGCGGTTGAGTTACATGGAGATAAGTGAGTTTCAATCCCATATCAGCTTGGAATGTGTTGAGTTTTTCTATCACTGTGAGTCCTAGGTTGAGTGGATCAGAATCCATGACATCAACATCATTGGACATAGGCGAAATTCTAACCGCAACTCGATCACTACCAATGACAGCAACTACCGCTTGAATGATCTCCATCAAGAATCTGCACCTATTTTCAATGGAACCACCATATTCATCTGTCCTATCGTTAACTCCGTCCTTCAAGAATTGATCGATGAGATAGCCATGTGCCGCATGGAGCTCGATCCCATCGAAACCTAACGTTTATCCAACATTGATGTCAAATGAACATCATGTTACCAACTTATAAGACGTTAGAACATTATGATTCACTCATATCCATATAGGTCAAGACTACCCAAAATATTTATATAGATGGACTAGGCAATGCCTAATAGGCGCAGGGTTATGATCAGATCGGATGGGAGTTTTGTGAAGCTATCAATGTGATCATGACAACTTGTCGAGTGCACTTCTGCTTTAGGTGTGCCTAACATTAATAAAGTAAAATATCACATTATTTGACTGTGGTTATACAGTGCCTTGGATACATAAAACCTCCTTCATTTAAATACTTAAACTTTTAGATTGGACATTTCTCACAATAGTATCCAAAGAATCCACATGTTTATTGAGTCAAATAATCAATCCTGACTATGGGACAAATTCTCGTTTTGGTCTTAATTAAGTGCATCAAGTCACTTTCTTGTTGCAATTTTCAATTCGCCAATCAAATCACTTTCTTGTAACCATTTGACCTTGTTAGATGTAACTTCTGCTTGGATCCTTATCTGATGCACTTGAACGCGAACATTACGTAAGTTAAAATTTTTGAATATCATGTGTTATCAAAATTAAAATGGGCGAATTAAGATGAGAAATCTCATAGCCTAACCTGCTCGGATGGAGTTGGTGGCTGCCTGACGAAACTGCTCGACAACCTTCGGAATTTCACATGTTTCCAAGGCTCGAGGTTTGGAGAAATTGTCTTTGCTTCCATCAAGCATGAGTATTTTCCACTTCTCCGATATGGACCGGTTGGTTGACGAAATTGGTGCACCCCCACCAGGCTGATATACTAATAAACTGGAAATAAATTATGACCAAGCAATAATATAACTCTAATTCCCAGGATGCCAACGCAGAAAAATGGATCAATTCGAGAGAGAAACTTCGTATACAGTGAAAAATTAAAGAAATTACTTTTATGGGATGCCCGACCCGCGTGCCATAGTTGACAGAAGATTAGACCACCCTTGGCATGAACAGCATCCACCACTTTCTTCCATGCTTCGATTTGTTCTTCGGTGTAAATTCCAGGAACATGTGGATACCTATACTCATTTGGCATTAATATAGCTCGGACATGTTAATCAGGCGATTCACCTAGCTAGAAACAACGTTAATGGAATAAACAAACATTTTAATTTATTTAGGTCATTATTGAATAGTTAATTAGATCTTAAACTGAAACTGGGTTAGAACCAAACCAAACCAATCCGCCTGTTCATCTTCATTTGACTCTATTCCAAACTCTTAACAAAATAATTTCATTTAGTCTCAACCTTTCTCACAATAATCTACAGGACGTTCTAAGGTTTAAGTATAAAGGAGAAAATTATGATCTACCATAATCTGTCATGTTATCTGGGTATGTATATGGTATAAAATAACCGACTACAATCCGAAAGTTAATTGAAAAAAAAGAAGCAAAAACGTGAAAAGTACCCAATTCCCTCTTGAGCGATGGTTGTGGCTTCACTGATGAGAAGACCTCCGTCCGTCGACCGCTGTCCGTAGTACTCGGCGAGTGCCAGCTGCGGCACTCCATTCAAGGCTCGGCATCTTGTCAAAGGCGCAAGCACCACCCTGCGCCGCCACGCCAAACATGACTCGGCTTCAGTTTCATATGACCCATTAAGAATCGAAAACGGAGAGCAATAGCAACTACTATCAGATGGAGAGTACCAATACACACCTGTGTGAGAGGTTGAATTTGCCCATCTTGTACGCACTGAAGAGGTCTGTCATTGCTATTTTTTGGTTCGGGAAAAACAGATGAAGAGACCGATAGATTTGAGAGAATCGCGTTTATGAAAGCCAGAAGAGGCGTTGATGATGAGTAGATGGCTCTATTTATATAGGCACGGAAGATCCTCGTCCTTGGAAGGTAGGATGATTGACTTTGATGCAATCAAATAATTTTGTTAAAAAACACATGCTGGGGAAATATCAAAAGAATCCCTCAAGTGAGGTACTTTTTTTCCAAAATATCATTCAAATTGGGATTTATCTTGAAGTGCCTATGAATTAATGACTTTGTAGCAATTGACACCCCATCTCACCGGGGGCACAAATATTCACCGTACGACGATCACATATGTGTCACGTGTCATATTTCGCACCATGGACAAGGACCATAGGGATCGTCACCACTTGCAATGACAAATGCAATTCACGTGCATTGATCCGCACAAAAGGAGAGAAATCAGAGACAAATCCTACAAAACAAGTTAAAAAAACACCCCCAAAAAAATACTTTTTCTCGTACCATCGACCTCACATTCTGCGACATGCGACCACCTTGTCGACATGTTTTTTCAACAAGTTGCAATCGCCTTCTCTTTAGACAAAGGAAGTACTGAAATTCAGTTTAGTTTGTTTGGGAAATTCGATGGGGAAAATTGTCCAAAAAGTCATAAACATATTACACTTTTGCTAATTCAGTCCTAAATCTTTCAATTTGCCAATTTAGTCCGAAACCTTTTGCATTTGTGCCAATTCAATCCATCCGCCAAATTTTGGCCAATGGGCGGTGATGTGGCCACCAGCCGTCTAGCCACCGCTGAAATGGCAATATTTTAAATATTTTTTTCAATATTTTTTTTTATTTTTTAATAGTTTTCCTTTTTTTTTCTTTGTTTTCTTTTCTGCCTTTCTTCCCCTCTAGCTAGTCTGGCGAGAGGCATGGGCTGGCGAGATCGACCTCGCCGCCCTCTAGTGAAGCTTGCCCCTACCGAAGACAACGACATTTTTGCTTTTTGCTTCTTGTTGAGAATAACTCTAATTGACTTTTACAGTGTGCGATTATAATTTACCTGCGAAGTGATTGTTTAATTATATATGAGAACAAAAACTGTTGGGCGGTATTTAGAGTTCAATTTGGACAACGCCATCGACATCTCATGTAGGGAATGAATATCAAGAGGGATTAAAAAAACGCAGCCTTTGAACATGTCGAAATTTGATTTTCATTTAAGTTTTAGCTCAAAGTCGTCGCACGTTGGAAAAATCGAATTGCAATTTGGCCTTCTCTGCCCTTCTTTTTCTCCAAGAAAAAGTGTGTTGAAGGATGTTGGACGAAGGTGCACGGTGACAGAAAAGCGGGGGAAAATTGTCAAATCAGTCCTAAACCTATTGTACGGCGGCCAATTCAGTCCTAAACCTTTCAAATTTGCCAATTTAGTCCTAAACCTTTTAAATTCTTGCCAATTCAGTCCTTCCGGCCAATTTTGGCCGGCCGGTGCTGACGTGGCCGCCGGTCGTCGCCGGCCGTCCGGTCGGCGCTGACGTGGCAATTTTTTATTATTTTTTATTATTTTTTAATATTTTTTTTTATTTTTATGCTTTTTTTTCTGCTTTTTTTTTCTCCTTTTTTTTCTGCTTTTTTTTTCTCCTTTCTCCCCTCTGCCGGTCCGGCGACCGGCCAGAGGGGAGGGCCGGCGAGGCCTCTGGCGAAGCTCGCCCCGCCGGCCACCGGCGAGGCCTCGCCGGCCCCTGGCTGGGCGAGGCGAGGTCGGCCTCGCCTCGCCGGCCCCTGGATGGGCGAGGCGAGGTCGGCCTCGCGTCGCCGTCGCGACCCAGGCGACGGCGAGGCTCGACCTCGCCTCGCCGAGCCTCGCCGTCGCGAGCCAGGCGACGGCGAGGCGAGGTCGAGCCTCGCCGTCGCCTGGCTCGCGACGGCGAGGTCGAGCCTCGCCCAGATCTGGCGAGGTCGAGCCTCGCCGTCGCCTGGGTCGCGATGGCGAGGCTCGGCTCGGCGAGGTCGAGCCTCGCCGTCGCCTGGGTCGCGACGGCGAGGCGAGGTCGAGCCTCGCCGTCGCCTGGGTCGCGACGGCGAGGCTCGACCTCGCCAGATCTGGGCGAGGCTCGACCTCGCCGTCGCGACCCAGGCGACGGCGAGGCTCGACCTCGCCTCGCCGTCGCCTGGCTCGCGACGGCGACGCGAGGCCGACCTCGCCTCGCCCATCCAGGGGCCGGCGAGGCGAGGTCGAGCCTCGCCGTCGCCTGGCTCGCGACGGCGACGCGAGGCCGACCTCGCCTCGCCCATCCAGGGGCCGGCGAGGCGAGGTCGAGCCTCGCCGTCGCCTGGCTCGCGACGGCGAGGCGAGGCCGACCTCGCCTCGCCCAGCCAGGGGCCGGCGAGGCTCGCCCTCGCCGGTGGCCGGCGGGGCTAGCTTCGCCAGAGGCCTCGCCGGCCCTCCCCTCTGGCCGGTCGCCTGTCGCCGGACCGGCAGAGGGAAGAAAGGAGAAAAAAAAAAAGCAGAAAAAAAAAGGAGAAAAAAAAAAGCAGAAAAATAAAAAAATAATATTAAAAAAATAAAAAAATAATAATAATAAATTGCCACGTCAGCGCCGACCGGCGGCCACGTCAGCACCGGCCGGCCAAAATTGGCCGGAAGGACTGAATTGGCAAGAATTTAAAAGGTTTAGGACTAAATTGGCAAATTTGAAAGGTTTAGGACTGAATTGGCCGCCGTACAATAGGTTTAGGACTGATTTGACAATTTTCCCGAAAAGCGGTGTGATTCATTGCAAGGTTGTTTTTTCCCCAATGTAGTTCTTCCATTGACTGTTCAACATTTCAACACCTGCTGAGATGATAATAACAATAACAATAATAATAATAATAATAATGACAATGACGACGACTACAACGACATTTTTGGTCTTTGCTTCTCGTTGAGAAGAACTCCAATTGACTTTTACAGTGTGTGATTATAATTTATTTGCGAAATGATTGTTTAATTATATCCAAGAACAAAACCTGTTGGGCAGTATTTAGAGTTCAATTTGGACAATGCCATTGACATAGTAAAGGCTCATTCATGGTGGCCGGTGGGTTTATATTGAACCTATGTTAATTACGGTATGGCTTTTCTTTTTAAATGGGACCCAGTTAATTACACCTATATCATATAGTTTCGCAAACGGGATAACTAATTTGTAGAAGGCTATATATCATAATTGCGCATATTTTGATACTGCATGTTTAAAAATTATTATTTATGTATATGTAGATTGTGTTTTGAAATATCCATAGGCTGAAAATCTAAATTGATCAAACCTTCTATAGATAGATCTTTGGTAACATGGTAGGGAAACATAAGTTTGCATGGTAATAGTTCCTACACTTTGAGGAAATACATTAAATATCGCATTGGCCTCACTACAACCACCTATAGTGGAGACCTATACCCTCAAATCAAATTCGTCAATATCGTGGTCTCCTCCAATAATTATGCCTCACTTTCAAATGCCCTCGGCGCGAAGGATGCTGGGTCCATAAGTGGACTTAACCATTTGGAATGACAGGGAAAACTGTAGTACTAAGGATAAAATCTTTGGGGATAGAGGTCAACAGAGTAAAGGGAATGAGAACCCACTCCATTCTCTTATCCAGCACAATTGGGATATTGGGTTGATGAGATTGTGAGTACCTCCACCTGGTTCGATAGACTAAACCAAAGAAATTGTCAATCGATGACAACTTTTGAGTATAATCATCGACAAAATATCAAGATATATAGATAGGAACCATGTAAAGAGCATGAGTGTGATTATACCTAGCATTTTTTAAGCTGTAACTCACTTGCTTTTTCAAATGTAAAAATGAAAAAAAAATCATTATGTTTGCATGTTAAGTTTCTACCTATATGTCAATTTATTGCCCTTCAATCATTTTCATCATTATAAAAACATAAACCTCATATAACTTGTTTACCAGCACTCTCGGAATTCCAACATATTAAAAGTCAAATGGAGGAGGAAAATGAAATTTTATTTTTCTTCTAAATGAAAAATTAGAATTTCATTAGGTTCATTACCAGTGTAAAACCCACTCTTCACATTTACATGGTTAACATTTGGAAGAATTCGGTTTTCAAAATTTAAATACACATGTCACTCATCCAACGTCGAATGCATAACTATATTTTTACACTAGCAGTAGACTTAATAATGACAGTAAAAAATATCATCACCAAATTCCTAATTGCTAGAGCAATAGAATCATCTTATTCTTCTTAGCAGTCCTTCGGAGTCCATTTTTTAGTACCTGTACATGGGCAGGGGCCACGGCTAGGGTTTTGGGCCCAATATTTTGGTGAAAATATCATCCTTGCTCCTGATCCCTGTGAACATTTCAGGACGAAACTTTGACCTCATAAAGTATATGATATCTTGTGTTTATTTTGACCTTACTCTTCTTTCTTCTATTTGTAATTTTTTAGGAGAGAAGTACCTCGATGTGAGGCAGGATAGGCATCACCCAATTGACAGAAGATGAAGCCACCCCTAGGAATGGACTGCATCCACCACTTTCTTCCAGGCTTCCACTCGTTCTTGGGTATGAATCCCAGGCCCATGTGGAAACTATCTTCATTTATCATGCATTTTGAGCTCAATAATAAATGTAAAAAAATAAAAAAAATCTCGTCCTAACTTTTAGTAACTTTTCTGAGGAGAAAACGATGCTTAAATAGCAAGATTTTTGGTATTAGATAGGGTCCATGTTGAAAGAAAAGGAGTTTGCTTAAACACGAAGTCTTCGACGTTAGACTGGGTCCAAGGACAATGGGCTTATACTTTAACCCAGATTCATCTTAAAATGGTCAATCATTGATCTTCTTTTTTTTTCAGGACGATGATTCGCAAATTACACTTCGAAGGGAGAGGAACTCCCACAGTTCACGTTCAAATTTTTCCTTCGTCAGCTTCAAAAATAAGATTTTATGATTTTCAAAGTGTATCCAATCTAATCTTACGCAATATTAAAACTGAACGAGTGCGCTTGGTCTCTAGTTTAGTACCTTCCATTGAATGTTCAGTGGCACGTAACTTCCACTCGTTGGTTACTCCATTGATTCTCAACTTCCACGATTTACGGGTTTCGAGAAATCTAAATATGGATGTGCACAGCGCGGGCTTAAATACTAGTACCACGAATTCAAAACGATGTTGTAGCGGGACTGACCTGTGGGAGAGATTGAACTTATCCATCTGATAAGGCGTAAAGCGATCTGCCATTTGGTCTTCGCTTGGGAAAACCATGAAGAAAACGCTGAAAAATGTGTAAATATATCCCGAGAGGATTAGATGGCTTAAACCTTTGATATGGAGCCAATTTGAAGGTTAAAGTTACTTGGATTGGATCAACAGGCTTCTGACTGTGGATATATATAGCTAGGGAAGTGGTCTGTCGGTGACTTTTGCGAAATTTGACCCGTTTTCCGACTCGTCTCAATGTTCAAAGGAACTTCTTCGGTTGTTTTCGGTGAAAAGAGGAGGGAGGTTCTTGAGTAGGTTAGAGAAATTATGCTAATAAATAAGTTTATATATGTTTCGGAATGACGTTCGATCGGCACATGTTCGAATCTCCACCTCATCAAGCGTAGATAATTTAATATTTGGATCACTTGCTCATGTTTCCGCTCACATCTACTTGATTGATGAGATTAATTAGTAGGGCCTTTCATCAGCTGAAGAGTAACCTAGCTAGCTAAGTTGAGCTTTTTTGTCACTAAAAAAAGTTACCGGTTTTGCTTACACCTAAATTTTGGCTATACCCTTAGTCATTTATTGCATAAGAAAATTAGGGACCGACTCCGACTCTAAACAAAAATACCATTGGCTAGTTTATACTCGCATTTTATTTAAGTCATGCATCACATGCAGGTCACATGGTCATCACATGGTGTTACCATGGACCATCGCACAGGCAATCGAGAGCTATGGCTGGCCATATCCATAGAGGGAACTCTACACTCAACTTCTTTGTTGATGAAGTTTGATCTCTGGTGGTTACATCATTTAATGATTATTTATTCAATGCTATTCTTATTTGCCTTTGAATCGTTTCAAACCCATTGGCACCATTTCAAACGTGAGTTAATCAGTTTCAGCTGTGGAAGAGATAATGACCAAAACCAATCGAGCTTTTGAGATGGTTTTCGAATGTGATCAAACTCTTATCGGATACCCTTGATCTAAATTCAATCTCTACCTAGCAGAGGCTATAAATACCCCTCTTGGCCGAGCAAGAAAGAAAGGAGGGATGTGCAAAAATTATTTCAAAGAAAAAAAACATACACACGAGCTCTCTCTCCTTCAGCGCACAGTTTCACAAAATCAAGCAGTACATATTCGTCAACAGTTGAATAGCCCTCAAATTTTCGGACTTGTGGATCAAAACTCAAAAGCTCAATGCGCGGTCTCGCGAAAATGGAATCGAGCATCAAAGATCCAGAGATCTCCTTATGATGTTCATAGTACCTGACATTGCATGTTCCCGCCTCTTGCCGTTCCTCACCGGTTACCACCACCATGAATTGTCCTTGCGACCCTTTTGCTATCATTCGTCTATGAAAGTTGATAAGTCCAACTAGGTAATTTCCTAATTTGTTTGTTGAATTGAATATTCAAATAGCCTAACTTGAATTTATTTGTTTCTAACCTTGGTTTGGATTAATTTTTTTTAGGCATTCTCGGATAGGAATTTTTTTTTGTTAAATTATGCATATAAATTGAGAATTCGAGCTTTAGGATGCAATATCGGATTCTCCATTACTTTGTTTCCTATTTTGCGTTGTGGAGGATACTTGCATTATATGGGCTTGTTATATTGTATGTCTTTAATTTAGAAATTCTTCCTATTTGAAAATACAAAAAAGTTTGCATTGCATGTTAGAATACATTAGTTTCCTAGTCTAGAATTGAATATCTAGGAGCCATGCCGTATTTTAGGAAATTACCTAATTTAGAGTAGGATTTAATTTAAATTATTTCCTAGTTTGAATTAGGTAATCACATATTTTAGGTGGTTTCCTATTTTAACTTTAAAAAATTCACAAAAAAATAAGATGCATATTTCACGTAAATTTGTTTGTTTCATGAATTCCATGTCCTGCATTGCATTTAGTCCTCACACGTTTAAGGGCCATTGCCATCTCTTCGTTGCCAAATCATCATTGTTGAGATGTCATCACGTCATGTCTTCATTGCCATGTCATCATTGTTGCCATGTCATCATTGCATCATCATATTTCCATTTCATAATTGCCACATCATAAAATTTTCATGTCATATATAATTCACTTGTCATTTAGTGATTTCATGTTTAGATTCATATAGATTAGATTGCAAGTCATGCTAGATTAGTTCATAATTTTTGCTCGTCATTAAAGTTAGGACATATCACATGTCATTAGCTAAATAGTTCGTGCATGTTAAACTTAGATTAAAATTGCATATGGTTTAGTTTTCATAAACAAGAGAAACCCAAAAAAAGAATTAATTAGAATTGCATAATCATTTAAAAGTCATGCTTAGGCTATGCATGCATTTTTAATTGACATCTTGCAGAACAATTATTGAAATTAATAGGGATTTTGCGTGCCTAAGGTATTTAGGTCTTTCCCCTATTCTTGGCAATTTATTTATTGCTTTGGTTTATTGAGCATTACATTATTAATTGCGTACCCGCATAATTACTCTTATATGTTAGTGGCTTAGGCTTAAATTTAACAAGAGTGCTTGCAAATTATTTTTGAAAAATAAAGAGAAAAAGTATCGAAAATACGTTAGATTAACCCAACACAATCAAGTCCCCGATTCAATTAAATCTCTGGTTCATAAAAGTGAAATGTTCTCACATTTTACTTAGGTGTCTAATTAACCCTAACTAATTAATGGCTGCTCCAAAAGATAAGAAAATTGCATGTGAAATTGAGTACAAAGTTACAATTGGTAGGGCTTGGAAAGTCCATACTAAACGGGAGCAATTGGCTCGTGAGAGGAAATTGCATTCCTATTTATTTGGCCATTGGCTTTTCCTTGGGTGATTCACCTTTGAGAAGGTCGCAACAGCTTTTATTTATTTAATCTACAAGACAATCGTTTGTGAATAATAAGTTGTTGAATAACAGATTCATCAATTATAGAAAAAAGGGAAAATGACACTATAAGTGCCATAACTTTCGTATAGCGCTTACTTTGGTACAAAAACTTTTTTCAGATGACTTAAGTGCCACTTTTGAAAAGCAATTACTTAAGTGCCATCTCCGATTTAGAGTGTCGGAAATTCGACGTGTCAATCTTTTATCATTTTTTTTACAAACGTGGCTCATCAGCAACCGACTTAGCATATGGGCCCTATGCAACATCGTTTAGCTTGGTTTGCCCAATTTAAGACCCCAATTCAACCAAATCAACCGAATCCCCTCTTCTTCAACCTAATTCAAAACTAGGCAATTTGGGCCAAAATTTCAAGGCGAATTTTGCAATGGAGAGTAGGAGCATGACAAGCGACTCAATTTCATGTTTCAAGAGTGTATAAGTGAAGGCTTGGATGAAAATTGCGAGCTCTTGAAGAGTGCAAACAAAAGCTTCAAAAACAGGGCCTCCTGGCTCCTCTTCTCCGCCAGTGACTCTAGACGTAAATGGAGCTTCTATAGCCATCGTTGAAATATGAGAAGAGTGATTTCTTGAGCGATGGAGACCATGAGGCAAAAAATAGAGCCTCTCGGTCATTGATCTCCACCGACAACAACAATGGTTGCCGATTATCTTATAGGCCCACCGGAGGCAGCGTTGGAGCTGAAATTAAGATGGCTCAGTGGTGAGGAGTTTCACGGTTGTGATGCACAAAAGGAGAAGATGGTGGCGACGAGAAAGATGGATGGTCAATTGGAACGACGTCATTTGGTTAAAAAGAAGAGAGAGAGAGAGAGGCCGCAATTCCCACGTTGGCTTTTCTTTTTATCAAAAACCGACGTATTAATTAAAAATAGCCACATTGGAATTAAAAAAGCCAAATAGAACTTTTGACTTGAATTTGTCACTAGAGGCACTTAGGCAATTGTTTTTTGTCTCCAAGTGATCAAGTGAAAAATTAACTTTAAAGTGAGTGTTGTATAAAAGTTATGACACTTCTAATATCTTTTCCCTAGATTTATTATATGTTTTATTTCACCAGAATTTGACTCGATGACGAAATATCTTTAACCAAAAGTCGTTTTTCGGTTTTTTATAAGAGGAGATGGGTTCTGTGACAACTGCAGACAAGAAGTATCACAGGAACACATGTAAACTGATAAATGTGCTTTAACGTAATTTAACAACGTTAAAGAGTACAAAACTCTGTCAAAATTTAATCGACGACAGAACATAGCAAGATAAAGATACAATGCCGGAATTTAATCAACGATGATGATCAGAGAGTTACAACTACAGTTACAACTAAGATATTCATTGGAATTTAATTGATGACGAGATATCTGAAAACTACAACCATGATATAGGAATTGAAAGGAAATTGAAAGAAAATGAGATTTGTTTGTTGGTGTAGGGTCTTACAAAGAGTACGATGAGGCTATTTCAAGCCTACGATCGATAGTTATAAGGAGAAGTTACAAACCGTTACCGAAAAAGAAATATCGCCTTGCAATTACAAGAAGTTACATGATCCACTAACTCCTATTATTTAGAACCCTTATATATAAAAAGTTACAACAATCCTAAATAGCAATAATAAAAATAACTAACCAGTAGTTATCCTCATGTCGATTGCTTGCTGTTGATATCGATGACTTTGTCGATCAACTTCAAGGTTCTTGTAAATAACTTTCGCATTGTGTGCTATCGATGACTTCACTAGTGAGCTGCCGATTCTTTTCAAGTTGCCGATAATTCTGTTTATAAATGGTCATGCTCTCCTCTCATTGACTAAGTCTATCATTTGTCAATAATAACCAAAAGTTGGTCATTTTTTTATGTAAACATTTTTCTGACACTTTCCAAACACAAGAATTGGAGGATGCAAATATCACTACATCAAACGACAAAGTAGAGGCAACAATACATCAACAGAAACAGATAGACAACATTGCAGGAAGAAATTGACCCGAGTTGCACCAAATGCTTTTACCCTCATTTAGACGGTCAACACAAATCTAGTTCTCTCAAGAACATACTTTTGTCATGTGAGAGTCCTTGTCATTACTTTCTTGGTTAAGAAAAGGATAGTCCGTGTATCCAACAACCGGGTCATGAGTATAAAATGTCTCTTGGATGTACTCATTTAATGGGGCATTGATCTTGAACCTATATACTAAGTTAGGATTAGAAATGAAAATTCGACCGTATGATATCAAATCCACATCACCATCGGCTACGGCCGTCATCCCTAGCTCTCGAGTGAACCCTTTAGCTGACATAAATGTACCTTGATAAGCTCTTCTCAGAGATCGCATTAACTTGGCTTCTTCATTTTCGGTACCAATTTGTTCAGGAGATGGCATAAATCTGGGTCAAGTTACATGGAGATAAGCGAGTTTCGTTCCCATATCAGTCTGGAATGTGTTTAGTTGTTTGATCACTGTGAGTCCAAGGTTGAGTGGATCAGAATCCACGGCATCAACAGAATTGATCACAGGCGAAATTCTAACTGCAACTCGATCATTGCCAATAGTTGCAACTACCACTTGGACGATTTCCATCAAGAATCTGCACCTATTTTCAATTGAACCACCATATTCATCTGTTCTATCATTGATTCCATGCTTAAGAAATTGATCAATGAGATAGCCATGTGCTGCATGGAGCTCAACCCCATCGAAACCTAACATTTGTCCAATATTGATTTCAAATGAACGGCATGTTACCAACTTATAAAATATTAGAACATTATGATTCCCACAAATCCATATAGGTCAAGACCACACAAAATACTTCGAAAATGGACTAGGCAATGCCTATGGGTACTCGCGTTAACTGGGTGGATCGAGTCGGGTCAAAAATGGTCTGACTCAAATTGACCCAGTTAACTCGTTTTAACTCATTTCCACGCAATACAAATATAGTGACCTATACTTGACATAACTCATATTCGATCCGACTCATATTGCTAAAACACTTACATAATTAACTCAATCTTGGAAAACTCATACCCAAATTGAGGCTCGCGTGATATCGAGTGAGAGTAAGAGAGAGTGAAGAAACAGTTATAAAGATGGGTTTGGTGTAAGTAAGTCGTGAACTCATTTAATACTCACATTTTTTTGAGCTCTACCATTTTAAACCCATTTATGACCTATTTACTAAATATAATTAACTCATATAACAACTTAGCTATCAAATACGGGATAATAAATAGGTTTTTATGACCAATTTTAACATGTCTACTAATAGGCTCTTCAAGTTGGGTAGGAGCTATGTAGATCTATCAATGTGATCGTGACAACGTGTCAAGTGCACTTCGGCTTTAGGGTGGCTAACATTAATAGGCTCAATTTGTTCGTGAATGAATGATTTGGAAAATATTTTCCTAAAAATAATCAATTGTATTACTTAAAAATAGAATAAACGAAAAAAATTTCATTGTTCACGAAAATGTTTGGTCATAAATTATTGTCGATAATGAAATATTTTTCATTAATTAATTATTTCAGAAGCTTTTTTAGGAAAACATTTTCTAAATTATTCATTTTCTGTCAAACAAATAGATTGTAAGTGTGATCTCACATAACTTGACTACGTGGTTATAATGTGCCTTATATTCATATAGTCCCCTTCATCCAAATATTTAAACTTTTGGATTGGACATTTCTCACAATAGAATCTCAAGAATCCACATGTTTATTGAGTAATATATTAAACTTTAACTACGAGAAGAATTCTTCTTTTGTCTTTAAGTGACGAAATTTTCACTTTGACTATCTAAGTCAACTTTCTTGTAACCATTTAACTCTGTTCAATGTAATTTCTATATGAATCCTTGTGGATCCAGTTAAACGAGAATGATTACATAAGATGTAAATTTTGAATATCATATGTCACCAAAATTTAAAAAAAAAAAAAGTGAATCAAGACAAGAAATCCCGTGGCCTAAACTGCTCGGATGGAGTTGATTGCTACCTGACGAAATTGCTCGACAACCTTCGGAATTTCACATGTTTCCAAGGCTCGAGGTTTGGAGAAATTGTCTTTGGTTCCATCAGACATGAGTATTTTCCAATTCTCCGATATGGACCGGTTGGTTGACGAAATTGGCGCACCCTCACCTGGCTGATATACTAATAAATTAGAAATAAATTATGATTAGGCAATAATATAACTCTAATTCCCTAGATGGAAACATAGAAAACAGGATCAATTGACGGAGAAATTTAGTAAATAGAGAAGAATCAAAGGAATTACCTTTATGGGATGCCCGACCGGCGTGCCACAATTGACAGAAAATTAGACCACCCTTGGCGTGAACAGCACCCACCACTTTCTTCCATGCTTCGATTTGTTCTTCGGTGTAAATTCCAGGAACATGTGGAAGCCTAAATCCAATGTATTTTTTAGACTAAACCAAAATTATAAACCGAGTCTAAGGAGTAATATAGAGTTAATTATAGATTTTTCACTTCAAGAAAATATGATTTGTTCATGTAAGTAATTAGTGAATCAATTAGATCTTAAACCGAAACTGGGTTTGAACCAAACCGACCCAACCAACCTGTACATCTTTATTTGGCTCTATTCCAAAACTCTTGCAATAATCTGATTTAGTCTCAAATTTTCTCACAGAAAACTACAGGACGTTCTCAGATCCACTTGAATGTCAAGCCATATAGAGAAGGAGAAAATTATAAGTGAGCGTCCCATGCAATGTCATTAGTGTATAAATACATAGTAAAAAAACCGACTACAATCTGAAATTTAACTGAGAAAAAAAAGTATAAGCATGAAAAGTACCCCGCTCCCCGGTGAGTGATGATTGTGGCTTCAGTGATGAGAATACCTCCCTCCGTTGACCGCTGTCCGTAGTACTCGGCGAGCGCCGGCAGTGGCACTCCATTCAAGGCTTGGCATCTCGTTAGAGGCGCGAGCACCACCCTGCTTTGCCATCCCAAACATGACTCGGTTTCGTCTCATGCGACTCACTAAGAAATGATAATGGAAAGCAAGAGCAACTAGTATCAGATGTAGAGTACCAATAAGCACCTGTGTGAGAGGTTGAATCTGCCCATCGTGTATTGACTGAAGAGGTCTGTCATTGCTATCCTTGGTTCGGGAAAAACAGATGAAGAGACCGACAAATTTTAGAGAATCGCGTTTACGGAAGCCAGAAGATGCGTTGATGATGGGTAGAGATGACTCTATTCATATAGGCATGGAAGATCCTCGTCCTTTTGGAAGGTACAATGATTGACATCGACGCAATTAAATAAGTTTCTTAAAAAATAAATGATGGGGAAATTTCAAAAGGATCCCTGAAGTGAGATAATTTTTTCAAAATGTCATTCAAATTGGGATTTATCTTAAAGTGCCCCTGAATTAATCACTTCGTTTCAATTGACACCCTATTTCACCGGCGGAGCAAATCTTTGCCGGACGACAATCACATGCGTGTCATGTGTCATATTTCGCACCATGGATAAGGACCATAGGGACTGGCGCTGCTTGCAATGACAAAATACTATAATTACAATGCAATTCACGTCCATCGATTTGCATAGAAGGAGAGAATGTTGAGCAAATCCTTCCAAACAAGCTAAGCAACATCCAAAAAGATACTTTTTCTCGTATTATCATTACCATCAGCCTCACATTCCACCACATGCGACTGCCTTCTCGACATGTTTTTGCATCAAGTTTCAATCGCCTTCTGTCTGGACAAAGGAAGTGCTGTAATTGAGTTTAGTTTATTTGGGAAATTTGTGTATCGGGGTTTGGTTTAATCGGGAAATTTGGGATTTTTCGTCAACTTTGGACACGTGTGATGCGGATGCACTCAAATCAGATATTTTTGGGACAAAATGCCCCCCATCTATGGCGCAAGACACGACACGTGACACGCACGTAGTCATCATCTGGCAAAGATTTGTGGCGCCGGGATGGAGGGTCAATTGAGATGAAGCCACCAACTTCACATGGTATTCTGAGATAAACCTCATTTTCGGAGTATGCTAAGATAAATGCCCCCACTTTAGGGGTTTTTCGAAATTTTCTCACAAATGAGTGCATTTGGTTGAAGTAAATAAAAATGGGATTGGTGTTCATGAAAGAATTTCTTTAATGTCCGTTGAATACTCATCCGACAAAGACTCCAGACCCTTAGGCTCCGTTCGTTTGGCGGAAAATATTCTCATTTTGAAAAATATTTTTCCGAAAGCCATTTTCCTGAAAAATGTTTTCTTGGAACACAATTTTCTGGTGTTCGACTAAAATCTGAAAAAATTTTGAAAAATATTTTCTGATGTTCGGCGACCGCCGATCCCGTGGCGTCCGACGACCGGCGGCGGCATCCGGCGACCGGCGGCAGCGTCCGGCAACTGGCGGTGATCGGCTGCGGCGGCCGGCGACGAGCGGCGGCGACAGGCGGCGACCGGCGGCCGGTGACGGGCGGCGGTCGGCGGCGACCGACGGCTGGCGACCGGCGGCGGCCGACGATCGACGGTGACCGGCGACCGACGATTGGCAGCGGCGGGCGGCGACAGCGGGCGGCGGCGGCGGCCGGCGGCGGCAGCAGCAGCGACGGCGGCCGGCGGCGGCAAGCGACGGCGGCGACGGCCGGCGGCGGCGACCGGTGGCCGTCGGCAGCGATTGGCGGCGTCGACCGGCGGCGGCAACCAACGATTGACGGCGGTGACCGGCGATCAACTTCCTCTCTCACGGAAAATATTTTCCCTTCCATGGGCAATTTTGCCTTCACTTTGGAGGAAAATGTTTTCCCACGGAAAATATTTTCCACCCCCAAACACCGGAAAATGCCGAAAATATTTTCCGGAAAAATATTTTTTTGGAAACGAACGTAGCCCTAGTCTTTCTTTATCATTCTTAATCAGTCATGCCGCTCCTGACACTTTGATGTCCCCGCATTTTTCGTCATGACGAATTATTTATATTTAACTCTTTTCTTAAAAAGCTGCCTAACCAAATTTAACTTAAAAAGCTGCTTAATCAATATAACTTTTTTAAACATATAAGATACTTGTTTGGCTGTCCTTAGCCCTCTTCATCTAAATCTCATCTCCGCCATGTGCGTTAGCTAACTAACAATTGATGTTTACCTTCATATTCATTTCTCACCTAACATTAACCACTTATATTATTGCTTAAAATAAAACTCAGTGAAAGATTCCAAATCAGGGCCATCGTCAGCCGGCTCGAGAGGCATTGGCATATGTTCTACTTGTATAGATCATGACAATGCCGTACTTGTAAATGTATGCGGCAATTATGGATTCCCTTTTAGATCTTCTCGTGATCATGTCAGTAACCCAAATGTTACTCCATCATCTTTCAAGTTTCCGTTTTTTATGTAGAAGTTAGTGTCCGAGTCATGTAATGTACAAGGCACGAGAAGTTCGAATTGGCATTGTAGGTACTATGATGGATCTTTGGGTCGTCTCATATGGCAAGGGACAATTCCCCAGATTGTTTAACAGAAGTTCGAAATTACAACTATTTCCTTTTGAGACAGATATGCGCTTATTGTTCAGCATTGGAGAAAGATTATTTGTCAACAAAATATTAATTAGCCATTTGTGTTAAGAATAATTGTGGGTGTTGAAAGTGACATTTTCGTCATCTTAGAAGGATCTTACCTTTGTTCTCTTTTAGCCTTTCTTTTATACTAAAAGCAAAAGCTCAAGCTATGTAAACTTATCCCAATTCCAATTTTAACCGAATTGAATATAGAGTGCTTCTTTTTTTAAAATATGATTCACAGTTCTCTTTCCTTTGTCCCATGTGGAATAATCAAGTCAATCATCAGAAATATGTAACGAGCTTACATAGCAAACTAAAAGGGAATGAATGAAGACACTACAAAAAAACTGCATTTTAGCGACGACAATTAGCGACGAACAACCGCAAATTTTCGTCGCTATAATTTTTTAGCGACGACGTTTGCGACGAACCAAATTTCGTTGCGAAAAACCATGTCGCTAAATTAGCGACGAAACATATGGCAATTCGTCGCTAATTAGCGACAAAATATCTCGTCGCTAACACATCTCTCGCAAAACTCAGATATCGCAATTTAGCGACTAGACACACCATTAGTCGCCATTTAGCGACGAACTACCCCTGGCGTCGCTAATATTTTAGCGACTACAAGAGTATGGTCGTCGCAAATTAGCGACAAACTGTCTCGTCGCTAACACATCTGTCGCAAAACTCAGATATCGCAACTTAGCGACTAGACACACCATTAGTCGCCATTTAGCGACGAACTACACCTGGCGTCGCTAATATTTTAGCGACTACAAGAGTATGATCGTCGCAAATTAGCGACAAACTGTCTCGTCGCTAACGCATCTGTCGCAAAACTCAGATATCGCAACTTAGCGACTAGACACACCATTAGTCGCCATTTAGCGACGACCTACACCAGGCGTCGCTAATATTTTAGCGACTACAAGAAAAATATCGTCGCAAAAATCCAGAATGCACTCAGTCTCGCATATTTAGCGACAACAATGTCTACTGCCGTCACCAATTAGCGATAACTTTATCCCCCGTCGCTAATGACGTCCCGAATGCAAAATGGTATCACTCGGCCACTTTTAGCGACAAGGTAGTCGCCGATTCGTCGCCATTTAGCGACAAAGGCAACTGTTCGTCGCTAAATCGTCCAGAATAGCGACGATAGTATATCGTAGCGTCGCTAAAGCTGTTTGAACGATTAATATGTATTTTTTGTTTTTTGTTCAGTTCTACCTGATAAGTCATAACATTCAACGCAAAACGAAATATAGAAGCAAAAAGTAAATATCTAAGAAAAGTACCCATATCAAAAAGGTTCAGCAAATGTATCTAATTAAACAATTATCATTCGCACATATCTAAAATGTTCAGCAAATGTATCTACTCTTCATGGTCTTCATCGGGTGGGGGTGCCGGTGGAAGTCCAGTCTGCTCGGCTGCTTCATCCTCATCGTCTTGCTGCGAATGCTGACCATGCTGTTGTCTCATTAGCATACTCAATTGTTGTTGCATGATACGCATTGCCTCATCTCTGGCATCTATGGCATCTAGTCTCTCCTCCATCTTCTTCATTTTTTCTTCTTTCTCTGCAAGTAGATTCTTGAGGTTTTCCACTTTTTTTTCCAGCTCACTCTCTCTTGCGCTGCGCCTTGAACTCGTTCCAGCAGAAGATGTGCCTACCGACTTCATGCTGTCCCGGGCTAACGACCCCAACCCGTACACCTTCCCTTTCTTCACTGCTGCAGATGCCTGCCACCACAGCTTCTCCTGCTCGGCCTGCGACATTTCAATCGTGGGCGACGTCCCTTCTGTACCCTCGCCGCTGCCACTACCCCCGACACCCGCCGTAGATGCAAGCATTTCATCAAATTTTTACTACGTACACACTTTAAAAGTTACTAGGCATGCATTACAATCAACTAATCTGTTATAAAATCATCAAGTTCGAACATACCTTAACGGCCTTCGCCGTGCCACTGACGAATGATTTGTCCTTTCTCATGAAGGTCCGCTCATATGTTTGTGAGAAGCTGGGCGGCGTTCCCAACACCTTCGCCTAACATACATAACGGACTTCCAACTAGTCATACAATCTATTAACGGAATAAATTGACAATCTGACAATACTTACCATCTTCCTTTTGTGCTCCGCAACTGTGATGGAGCCGCCAGCATACGTCCCAATCCCAGATTCTCTGGAACTGGAAGTTCGATTAATTTTATTCCTCTCGCTGGCGCGCTTATGCTCCTCACTAGCCCACTTTCTATGGATTTCCCTCCATGACTGATCGTCCATCCAAGCCGGCTGCCTCTGAGTGGTTTTCGCCTTGTTCATCACATTTCGCATGTGATCGCCGGCCTTCTTGTTTAAAATTCTTCTAACCTCGCTATCCATAGATCTGTCCCAATAGTACTTGCGCTGCAAAAAAAAAAACGCTAACTCAATTTACCAATACATTTTAGAAATGTCACTAACAAACCGATCTTACACTTACCTCAAACTCTCGCCACCATACTCTCCTATCTTCCTCCGGCGCTTGCGTAATGCATGTATATGGCCCACGCCAAAAATTGTTGATCATACGATACCAGTCCCGCAGGACTACCGTAGCTCTGTAGAAGCTGCATTTGTTAAACATAAAAAATACATAAAACATCTCAAAAACATAAGAAAATCTAGCCTATACAGTTAATAACAAAAAATTATGCACTTTCATCAAATTGTACTTACGAGTCTCCTAACGGTTCTATCCGCCTCCTCCCTTCATCATCGATGACCCAATTGTCATCCGCATCTTCGGCGCTTGGCGGTGTCGACGCTTGGCCTACCGATGATCGTGCCGTGATCAAAGGCTCGCCCTCAGATTGAGTCTCCTCCGTTCCTTCGTCTTCCTCCTGTTGAGGCTGCGGTTCTGTGGGGGGCGTATCGACCCAAGTGGGCGTGGGCACGAAGGTCCGTCGAGGGGGACTAGCCTCGTCGACCGGCCTGATCACGAGTGCCATTGAACGCCCTCCTCTGGCCCGTCCACGTGTATAGACCGTCGGTTGATCAGCAGCCTTACCCTTACCCTTGTTGTTATTTTTCTGATTTGGACGCTGATGCACATTGGAAAAACAAACTAGTTAGAACAATTTATTTACCAACTAGAAATGATTTATAACCCAATTAAAAACTTACCATTTTTCTTGCAGTGTGTAAATATTGTTCTTCTTCCTGCATAAGGAAAACAACATTACAAAAGGTAACAACCAGCTTGCTTCAATCACTGTCTTAACAACCAAAGGTAAGCCCATGTCTTGATTGGTTCAGTATCAACAAGGCAATGTAAGTTGCAGTCATCGACAAAGTAAGACAGAGGATGGTAAAACCAGCGTTGGGCAAGCACTGGAGACGCAAAGACAAAGTCCCAGATCCTCAATCGATGCAACTCACAAAAGATTTCAACTTTAAACAATTGTTGAAATGTGAATAATTTGGCATACCATTATAATTTGGCAAATTGTTTATCAAATTGTTGATAGCAAAATATTTGAACTTCGAGAAAATAAACATAAGATATAAATCAGTAGCGATACAAAAGATTTCAAATTGTTGAAAATATTTGATTTCGACATGATGTAATTTGAAAATTATAATATCTCAAACAAGAACTCGAGCCCACTGATCGCCTAATCTTCGCCTGCCGGCTTGCACGTGCGACTGCCGTGCTCATTCCAGCGGCAACATCAGAGATAATTGTCTGAAATTTTCCACTTTTACCCAAAATTGAAGCAAGGATTCTTTGGAGGGCTCCCAAATTCACCAAAGACCAAATGGTTCTCAGTTCCCCAACATACACGAGTCAATAGCCTCTCTCCGCCGTGATTTCCATGGAAATAGAAGGTACACAACAGTTGTGAATCTTGCGA
The DNA here is from genome assembly GCA_031216235.1 of Syzygium jambos. Taxonomy (NCBI): domain Eukaryota; kingdom Viridiplantae; phylum Streptophyta; class Magnoliopsida; order Myrtales; family Myrtaceae; genus Syzygium; species Syzygium jambos. The sequence continues at coordinate 142,310 of JASUUC010000023.1, read as the reverse complement.
AAAATGGCTTATGCCCTTAATAACTGAAGCAAATTTTGAGCAAGTTTTCGAAATCATTCATCTTGTGTGAAACGCACCAATCCTCAGATTAAACTTGAATTGCATTCGGATGATCAACTCCTTTCCAGCCCACAAAACTTTGACCAATCACACAACCCATGACAATATGATACACCTATTCCAATACAACCTTTCCAGTAGCGATACAACTTACACGTCCTAATCAAAAGATTTTGTTGAAATCTGGGTCTCGAAAATATTTGAACTTCGAATATTATACAAATATTATAATCCAGCACCACAGCATACTTTGATAAATCAGTAGCGATACAAAAGATTTCAACTTCAAACAGAAATGTGAAAGCACCTCAATTGTTGACAGCACCTCAAATGTGAAAGCCCTCAAACAGCATACAGACGCCGTGCCAACACTTCAGTCGAACAAAAAAAAAATCTGCATACAAACTTCCTAGTATCATTGTTGACAGCAAACCAGAAACCTCAAACGTCTTCAGTATCATCGAGAGAGAGAGAGAGAGAGAGAGAGAGAGAGAGAGACCTGAACAGTGAGGCTTCGCTTGAGCTCCGCTGCGACGCCGGCGAGGAAGCGACGCCGTGCTAGACCCACGGTTGGATGAGCGGCGGGGAGCGGCCAGCCGAGCGGTTGGACGAGCGGCGGGGAGCGGGCAGCCGAGCGGGTGGACGAGCGGCGGGGAGCGGGCGGACGAGCGGCGGCGAGAGGCCAGACGAGCGGCGGCGGGCGATCGAGCGGCGTCGGAAGGTCACAGGGAGAGCGAGAGTAGAGGAGAGATAGAGAGAGACAGAATGGGCAAAATCGATTTCGAACTTAGGTTATCGTGATTCAGCGACGGCATAGCCACGAGTCGTCGCTAATTGGCTACAAATAAATACCTCCGTCGCTAATTAGTGACGGTATAGCGACCAAGTAGTCGCTAAAACGCCTGAATCAAATCCATAACTCGGCCACATTTGGCGACCAATCAGCGACAGCATCGTCGCTAAAATTTCACTTTTAGCGACGATATGAGCTCCCCGTCACCAAGTAGCGACGAAGATATGTGATCCGTCGCTAATGATGTCCCCGAATGCAAATTGTATAGCTCTCGGTAACTTTTGGCGACGACCGAGCACGTATCCGTCGCTAAAATTTCACTTTTAGCGACGATATGAGCTCCCCGTCACCAATTAGCGACGAAGATATGTGATCCGTCGCTAATGATGTCCCCGAATGCAAATTGTATAGCTCTCGGTAACTTTTGGCGACGACCGAGCACGTATCCGTCGCTAAAATTTCACTTTTAGCGACGATATGAGCTCCCCGTCACCAAGTAGCGATGAAAATATGTGATCCGTCGCTAATGATGTCCCCGAATGCAAATTGTATAGCTCTCGGTAACTTTTGGCGACGACCGAGCACGTATCCGTCGCTAATTAGCGACAAGAACAGGGTCCGTCGCTAATGTCGGACCGAATACCAAATATAAAGCTCTCGGCCACTTTTGGCGACGACAAGGGTATGACCGTCGCTAATTAGTGACTATTGTTTATGGTTTGTCGCTAAAGATATACCCCATTGCAAATTTTATGGCTCTCGGCCTTTTTTGGCGACGACATTGTGCGTCGCCGTCACTAATTAGTGACTTTTTTAGCGACAAAATTGTCGCTAATTTTTACAGAATACACCTAATTACATTATTATATATTTATATATAAATACACCTGATTCATAAATAATATTATCATATATACCGTATATACTGAATATTAATTATAACACAATAAACAATAAAATACGTTATACATGTCATAAAGAAGAATGGTAAAAGTTTCAAAACCCAAAGTCGTTGTCATTGTCATCTTCGTCGTTGTCATGATCATCGTCGTCTTCTGCATCTTCACTATGATCATAAAACTCGTCTTCGTCTTCGGTGTCCTCGTTTTCCTCATCAGTGTCCTCGTCATCATCAGTGATAAATTCATCTTCTTCAACACTATGATGCAAGTTCGATTGACGAACTTCACTTGCATCAACATCGATCAATGCTCCATGTGGGTCTTGTAAAGATGGAATATTATATTCATAAGGTTCAGCTGTGTGCAGAACGACCTCTTGCTGATATGCTGTATCTTTCCAGTGTTGTTCGATCTTTTTTCGCGCTTTGATTTGACATGCTGCCAACCACTCAACTTTGTCCTGTTTCAAGCTCGGATATGATGCGTAATAGACTTGAATTGCTTGTTGTGCTAGTACAAATGGTTCGTATTTCATATATTTTCTCTTGTGATTAACTTCAACCAATTTAAACTTCGGATGCACCCTCATTCCTTTGATAGGGTCGAACCACGTGCATTTAAATAACGTAACGGCCAATGGTGGACCAGGGTACTCTACCTGTATGATAGCATCCAACAAGCCGTAAAAGGCCTCCATCAAACTGCTCCCAGATCGAACACAGACGCCACTATTCATCGTGGCCTTTCCCTTGCCATATTCTTGCGTGTGAAAATTATAACCGTTGACAAAATATGCTGGCCAAGTTCTTGCTATTGCTTTTGGACCCAATGACAGATGATATAACAACCCTTCATTCTCGATCATGCCATGATTATTGTGAACGTAATGACACATATGAATAAGTTATTCATATATGTACGTATACATAGAGTATGCAGTAATATCAAAATTTGATGAAAACTACAAGTTAACACTTCACGTCGATCTTACATAATTTTTAAACCATGCTGCAAAATGGTCATTGCACAAACGATCAAGCTCATCAGGCGATACTCCTGACATGGATGCCCGAAACATTCTGTTCGATTTGAGCCAAGATAGAATAATTTATTAGCGAATGGTTAGACACAATAAATGTGTATATACATTCACATTGTGAGGTCTAATATGAAATGCTTACTGAAAGTATGGCTCCACTTCTGGACAATTCAATAAAATGTATGTGTGGGCTGCATGCATTTCTTCCCCCGTTATATAACGTAACTTACATACGCCGCTTGGTCGACCAAGATAATTGAAAATGGAGAATGAGTTACAATCCGAATCAAGCGGTCCCTCGTCGTTTCGTCCTGGTCTCCGCCTCTTGCATTGCACGTGCGACTCAAAGTAGTATGATGCAAATGTAGTCACTTCTTCAACAATGTATGCATTACAAATTGAAGCCTCCACACATGCCTTATTCTTAATTTTTTTCTTCAAATGATACAAAAACCTATATGGAAAACGACATTTTAGTTCAACATCGTTGATAGGTAGTTTCATATCTATACAAAATGAAAAACATTGTTACCTCTCAAATGGGTACATCCATCGAAATTGGACGGGACCTGCAAGTTTTGCTTCGTATGGCAAATGAACTAGTAGATGCTCCATTGAATCAAAGAACGATGGGGGGAATATCCGCTCCAAGTTACACATGATGATCGGAATATCTTTCTCCAGCTTCTCCATGTGTGATGTACGTAACATTGTCGAGCAAATATCATGAAAGAAAGTCGTCAATTCAGTAAGAGCGCCCCACACGAAGTTTGGCAGAAATTCCTTCAAGGCTATTGGAAGTAGTCGCTCCATAAAGACGTGACAGTCATGACTTTTCATACCTGACAACTTACATGCATTCAAATCAACACATCTCCCGATGTTTGAAGCATACCCATCAGGAAATCGGACAGATTTCAACCATGTTAAGACTGCTCGTCGCTGCTCCTTGGTCAATGTGTACACTGCTTTTGGCTTTGGACCAATACTGCTTGGCTCCACGTCTACAGTCGGCCGATCACAAATGTCTCGCAAGTCTTTTCTTGCATTTAGGCTGTCCTTTGTTTTGCCAGGGACGTCCATCACCGTGTTGATGACATTCTCAAAAACATTCTTCTCTATGTGCATGACGTCAAGGTTATGATGAACAAAGTGGGTCTTCCAATATGGTAAATGCCAAAATATACTGCGCTTTGTCCATTTATGCGTAGAACCATACGAATGACGTATGCATTGCGGGGCTTCAACAACGGTCGGGAAGGTTTGGACTCGTTCCCAAAGTTCATAACCGGTCAACCTCATTGGTGGAGGTGTCCTTTCAATCCTTTTTTTGACGAACTCTTTCTTATTCCTTCTAAATGGATGATTCATCGGTAAGAATTGTCTGTGGCAATCAAAGTAACACGCCTTCTTGCCATGTTTTAATCGGAACGACTTTGATTTCTCCATACAAATCGGACATCCTAACAGGCCGGCTGTGCTCCACCCAGACAACATTCCATAAGCTGGGAAGTCATTTATCGTCCAAAGAAGCGCAGCCCTCAATAGAAATGTTTTATCGGTGTAAACATCATAGGTTGGAACACCAACATTCCATAGTTGTTGCAACTCTTCAATCAATGGTTGCATGTAAACGTCTATCATCTTCTTCGGGTTATGCGGACCGGGCACGATCAATGTCAGAAACATATAAGGTGTCTTCATGCACATGCCAGGAGGGAGATTGTACGGCGTTAATATGACTGGCCAGCATGAATAGTTTTTTCCGGTTTTACCAAAGGGGGCAAACCCATCACTACATAGACCTAGCCTGATGTTGCGTCGCTCCATAGCGAAATCTGGGTATGTTCTATCGAAATGTTTCCAGGCGTATGCATCGGAAGGATGACACATCATATCCTCTTCAGTTTCATGGTTTGCGTGCCAACTCATGTGTTCAGCAGTAGCTCGAGACGCAAACAATCTTTGCAATCTAGGAATTAACGGCAGATGAAACAATTGCTTCACTGGTCTACGTGTATGGTTACCACCATGCCTCCTTTGAACCTTGTATCTAGGCTCACCGCAAAACTTGCAAGATTCAGCAGATTGATATTCTTTCCAATACAACATACACCCTGCGATGCAGACGTCAATCCGCTCAACCGGAAGACCCAGGTCATGCACTAACTTCTTCATATCGTAAAAGGAACTCGGCATGTTGTTATCACGGGGTAATGCTTCACGCATTATTTCCACAAAAGAATTGAAGCAGTTCTCTGACACGTTATGCTCGGCTTTAATACTTAGCATTCTTGCCGTGACTGATAGCGTTGAGTGGTTGTCACAACCTCCCCATAAAGGTTCATCCGCTGAACTCAACACGTCACGAAATTTATGGCACACACTTTCTTCAAATGTTGTGTCACCAGAATTGTCAAACTGTGATGTATGACTGGAGCTTCCATGCTCATGGGTGCTTGTTTGGTTCGTTTCCCATCCAAAATTATGAGCAGCTGCATCAAGCACCATTCTCTGATATGGATTTAATTCATCTCTAGCACTACTACATTCTTCCCGTACACAAGGCAATTGGTGAGTATTGCGATATTCCTCGGGAGACATAAATGGTTCACCATGGCAAGTCCAATTGTAGTAATTCGGAGTGAAACCGTTTCTATAAAGATGCTCCTGAACGATATCATATTCTTGGAATTTACTGTTTTTGCATTTTTTGCACGGACACCTTAACTTACTTCCGTTCATGTATTCAACTTGTGAACTAGCAAACGCCATGAATTTTTCCAACCCAGCACGAAACTCATCGGTTAATCCTCCACGCCTAGGTAAGTTCTTATTATACATCCAAGACCTATCTCCTTCCATGATGCCTACGATGAAAACCCGACTCAACAAATGTCAAGATTCATTACGGTATTTTAACAAACATATGGGGGGTGTCACATGTATCCGAGTCGTTTAACCCCATATTAGGCTTGAAATCAATCTCGTGTAAACAACAACGTATAACGGCAACACAACAACGCGTAATAGACAGAAATATCACTCAAATTGAAAGAAGAAATAACTTACCTTGAAATTAAACAAGTTGGGACAATGGTGTATTTTTTGCGGTTTCTTCAATCGCGAATTTCTCACTCCCTTTAGCTTTTCCGATTTCTTCGCTAAAGCATACGCATCTCCACCTCCAGGTAACTTGTACTTACTCCAAGTAGGCGTCGGGCTCTCGTTCAGACAGAGAGGAAGAAGAGATCGAGTGCTGCGAAATGAATGAATCGTCTGTTTTGTTGCTGATATAAGCTATATTTAGCGACGAAATATATTTACTTCGTCGCTAAATAGCGACTAATAAATTAAATCGTCGCTAAAGATAGTCGCTATTCAGCGACTAAACACAAGTCGTAGGTAAATATAGTAGCTATTTAGTGACGGTACTAATATCGTCGCTATTTTGAGACGAGATTGCGACAACTTAGTCGCTAAACTGTCCAGAGATCAAGAAACGTAAAATGTAACATTAGATCACATTAGCGACGAAGTAATTACGATGCGTCGCTAAACTGTGTTTTTGCGACTACCAAGTATTTTCGTAGCTACTTAGCTATGATAAAAATGCCGTCGCTGAATGTAGTCGCTATTTAGCGACAGAAAAGCGTGATCGTCACAAATTGGCGACGACATCTTTATCTCGTGGCTATTTAGCGACGAATTAGCGACTAATTGTCTGTTGCCGTCGCTATTTTCGGTAATTGGCGACGAAATTAACTTGGTCGCTAATTTCGTCGCCACTTAGCGACTATTTGCCTTTTGTTGTCGCTAATTAGCGACGATACTGTTGTCGTCGCAAATATGTTGTAGCTAAATTACAGTTTTTTTGTAGTGAGATGTACAAAAAAGTATTAAGCAATGGAAATTATTTTGTTTGTTCTAAAACTATCTTATAATGCCTACAACTTAAACCGGCTTTATCGGTTAATTCAAAAATATTCGAAGCATTATTTGATATATAAAAAGCTAATATTTGTAATTAGCTGCGCAACTCGTGGACAGTAGACTAGTAAACAATAACTTATGCAGTAAACATGGACATTCTCTTTAGCACGTTTGGAGCTGCACAACGTATCTATGTTGTTTTAAGTTGAAAAACACTAATAAAGGTCGGGGAAAAGAAAATAAAAACATGGAGCTGAAAAACTTGTTTTGGGTCTTCTCGATTTCACATTATACTCGGAGGTATGGAATTTTAGGGTTGACTAAGTAAAGATGCATCCTGGGTTTCATGTTTCTGGTTTCTGTGCATCTTTCTTTTCCATATCGCCTAATATGCTTAGTGCACCTATCTTGCCACCTCTTTTGGTGAACGGTCTCCGGTGACCGATGGCAACCAAGTTGTTCATGAACAAGCGGTTCTGGTGAAGTAGTTGGTTCAACAGAATGAATTTAAGTTATAATCCACTTAGCACTATTCACCTTACTGGTAATTATCTGGTCTAACAGAATGAATTTAAGTTATGATCCACTTATCACTATTAACCATCTCTAAGGACGTACTTGTGCTTAAACCAACTACGTCACCAGAATAACTAGTTCATGAACATCTCATGGTTTCCTTTCTATCAAGCGAAACCCCATTAAATGATGGAAGCCACTCATTCCGGTTCATCAATGCACGTTGCTAGGGGCAATGGAATAAGCACACATCATATGCAAAAAAAACGAACGGAAAAATGGAACATGAGAAAATTCAAAATGACCAGGTCGAATGGAGCTCGATCTGAGACGACACTCACTTTGAACGGTTCAAAAAGCTACAGTCCAATCAACGTTGAAGGCGCAAACACCAATGCAAATGCAGAGAGCGATACCTGTGACGAGGAGAGAGGCTTGGAGATAGTCGCCGTCGCCATCTCCGTCATCGACACAGAGGCTCCCACGGGACGAGTCTTCACACGAACTCACAATTGACGAAGAGGAGAACTCCAACTCACGATAGGCATCGAACTACAACTCTGTGAACTCTCCAAATCACAATGGGCGTTGAACTCCGACTCCTGAGAGGACCCAATCGCAATATGCATCGGCTTGATTGGGGCTTAGGGTTCAGAGGGGAGACGAGTGTTATTTTGTTTCATAGGGAGAGATGACGTTCACTTGTGGAAGAGGCTTGATATGATGCCGTTTTTGAATTAGTTAATGATCCAAAACGGTGTCGTTTTGCACACGTGGCCCTTTTCACTTGAGCTATTTGCCATGTAAGAGAGAGAAATGAATAAAATAAGCCGTATTAGCATTTTCCATTAGTCAAATTGGATGAGACTAAATGAGGGACTTGATTGCTCCAACTTGCCAAGTCTTAGGAATCAATTGTACTTTTTGCAAGTTTTAGGATTCAATTGCACCTTTACAATAACTTTTAGGACTTCCAATACACTTATTCCAAAACAAAATGAGTGCCATGATTGGAGGCACGACCAGCGTGCCAAAGTTGACAGAAAATGATGCCGCCTTTGGAGTGAACAGCATCCACCACCTTCTTCCATGCTTCGACTTGCTCTTCAGTGTAAATCCCAGGAGTACCTGGGAACCTGGTTTAACAACAGCATATTTCTTAACGTTAGTGATCCTTCTATGATCCAAAACGGGGTATATATTACTTGCTGTCGAGCAATGTAGGTTATGAATAGTTTGGCATCTGCCGGGCACACTCCCTAAATTAAACGGTGTAGTTATACTTACTGTTTGGTTGTGAAGTTCTTTTATGTAGATGGACAACGATATGCCCACAATTATAATTCCTTTTTGGCTATATATAGGAGACGACTTGATCTTGGGACAAGAGGACGTACCTGTTGGCCGTGTCTGAGATGATGGTGCCTACAGTAATGAGAAGACCACCCCTGGCCGATCTTTGCGCTTAGTACTCCGAATGAGCCGGCAACAGAATCTGATTGATCGCTCTGCATCTTGTCATAGGCTAGTACTACCCTGTGACTGAGAGAGATCGAACTTGCCCATTTGCCATGGAGTGAAGAAGTTCACGGCCATTTACGTGCGTAGCTTTATGTTCTGTCGAGAATGGACAGAAAAAGTTGACACTAATATGGTGTGATTTGAGGTTGAACTCCATTGCTCATTGGTAGTTGTTGCCATTTGAAACATTGCAGTAAAATCGGCATAATTCATTTTTAGCATACCGAGGTTTGATTTTCATTTGAGTTTTAGCCCAAAGTCGTCGCACGTTGGGAAAATCGAATTGCAATTTGGCCTTCTTTGACCTACTTTTTCTTCAAGAAATAGTGTGTTAAAGGATGTTGGATGAAGGTGCACGGTGACAGAAAAGCGGCGTAATTCATTCCAAGGTTGTTTTTTCCCCCAGTGTAGTTCTTACATTTTTTTTTTAACATAAGTGTAGTTCTTACATTGGCTGTTCAACATTTCATCACCTGTTGAGATGATGATGATCATAATAATAATAATAATAATAATAATAATAATAATAATAATAATAATAATAAAATTTATTATTATTATTATTATTAATGACATTTTTCTCTTTGCTTCTCATTGAGAATAACTCTAAATGACTTTTACAGTGTGTGATTCTAATTTATCTGCGAAATGATTGTTTTGTTATGGGATAAGTGTACTGGAAGTCATAAAACTTGTCACAAAAATACAATTGAGTTCTAAAACTGTCAGAAAGTGCAATCAAGTCCTAAAACTTATCACGAAAATATAATCAGGTTCTAAAACTTTCAAAAAATGTGTTCAACGGAAGGACTTGATTTGATCAATTTGACAAATTTTAGGACTTCATTGCACTTTTTAAAAGTTTTAGGATTCAATTATACTTTCATAACAAGTTTTAGGACTTAATTGTAATCTTTAAAAATTTTAGAACTCACTTACACTTTCCTGACATGTTTTAGGACTTCAATACACTTACCCTTTTAATTATTATGATAACAAAAATTGTTAGGTGGTATTTAGAGTTCAATTTGGACAATGTCATCGACATCTCATGTAGGAAATATAAAGGGGGATAAAATTATTTGTGTTGATGCACAACAGCATCTTCACTTGATTCCAGGTCTTGGAGCCCTGTGAACAATGAGAGTGGTGAGGAGAGGTCCGGAGGGAGACTCGGATTAACCCGCCCACGCCCAAATCAAATTGAGTTGGGAGAAGAGAGAATAGAAGTGGGTGTGAATAAGCATGTGTCACGGTTTCAAGGTTTCCATGCACCAAGGATCATGCAATATCGAAGATTACTCTTCCAAACCGTAAAGGAGCTTTCAGAACATTCCTAGGGACAGGCAATATATAATTGTGCAGTGTTCCAGAGAATTCTCAGCATAAATGCCGGTAGTTGGTAAATGGGAAGATGCGATATCGGCCACTCGATCGAATGTCGATCAACAGATGTAATGAGAAGGCCTCTAGTATAAGAAGGGGTGCCCTCCTTCTCATTTGTATCCATCCAACAATTAAATCAATTGAAATCACTTCTCTCCCAAAACTTTCTCTCTCCACAATCCGGGCAAGTAAATGAGCGATCGAGAAAAGGCTTAGCTTAGGCACTCCAACAATTGAAGAAAGCCTAAGTTGCCGCACAAGTCCGATCCTAAACAACCGATCCGTGACAAGTGATATAAGAGCAAATAGAGAGAATCTGTCTAAGGAGGTCGAGGATCACATCAATTGGTCGAGAGAATGTTGAACCAAAAATAACTTGCTTTAATTGTTGTGGATCAGAGTAGACATGGCCACGGGCCGGTTCTGGCCCGGAACCGGACCGGTCAAACCCGGGCCCGGCCCGTTGACCGGGCCCGCGGTTCGGAACCGGAACCGGCCCGTGCCCTACGGGCCCGGTTCCGGTTCCCGAAATTTATGAACCGGCCCGGAACCGGCGGTTCCGGGCCCGGTTCCAAAAAAAAAAAAAAAAAAACCTGCGGTACCGTGCGGCACTGCGGCGCTGCGCATCCGGCCGGCGAGGCCGACCCTCGCCTGCAACTGGCGAGGCCGGCCTCGCCGGCGTCGGGCGAGGCCCGGCCTCGCCTGGGCTGGGCGAGGCCGGCCTCGCCCGACGCCGGCGAGGCTCGACCTCGCCTGCAACTGGCGAGGTCGAGCCTCGCCGGCGTCGGGCGAGGCCGGCCTCGCCAGTTGCAGGCGAGGCTCGACCTCGCCGGCGTCGGGCGAGGCCGCCCTCGCCTGGGCCGGGCGAGGTCGAGCCTCGCCGGCGTCGGGCGAGGCCGCCCTCGCCTGGGCCGGGCGAGGTCGAGCCTCGCCGGCGTCGGGCGAGGCCGCCCTCGCCTGGGCCGGGCGAGGTCGAGCCTCGCCGGCGTCGGGCGAGGCCGGCCTCGCCTGATGCCGGCGATGGCGGCCTCGCCCGGCCCAGGCGAGGCCGGCCTCGCCTGGGCCGGGCGAGGTCGAGCCTCGCCGGCGTCGGGCGAGGCCGCCCTCGCCTGGGCCGGGCGAGGTCGAGCCTCGCCGGCGTCGGGCGAGGCCGGCCTCGCCTGATGCCGGCGATGGCGGCCTCGCCGGCGATGGCGGCCGATGGCCTTGGCCAGTTGGCCGCCCCGCGCGGCCGCGCCCCCGCCCAACGGAAAAAAAAAAAAAAATATCCCGCAGCAGGGCCTGCACGTCTGCAGGCCCTGCTGCGGGCAGCGCCTTGCGGGCCCGGCTTGCGGGCCCGTTCCCAACGGGCAGAGCAGAAGCCCCAACGGGCAGAAGCCCCAACGGGCAAAAGCCCCACGCGGCCACGCCCCACCCAACGGGCAAAAAACAAAAAAAAAAAGGAGATAACCGTTGCAATTTGCAACGGTTATCTCCTTTTTTTTATTTTCTTCTCAATTTTTTTCTATAAATACTCACACAATTCTCTCAATACTCACACAATTCTCTCAAATTCTCTTCTCTCAATCTCAAGTCTCAAGTCTCAAATTTTCTGAATACTCGAAATTCTCTTAAATTCTCTCAATTTTCTCAATTCACACCATTCTTTCTTAATTCTCCCAATTAGTCCGCTCAATTCTCTCAATCCACTCGAAAAATGGCAAGTGGAAGTCGAGTGCCATCTGGCAAAGGTAAGAATATCGCGACGGAATCCCATCATTCTTTTGATCCTCGTGAATATGCAGATTTTCAAGATGATGAAATCAACATTTTTCCCGATATGGAGCGCGTCTCGACTCAAGAAAGTTTTCATCCTCCTGGCGAAATGTCTACAACAAAGCAAGCGGAACGAGAATTTACATCTGACATTTGGAATCACTTCACGAAAATGGAAAGGTTTGATGTTGGTGAAAAAAGGTATGATATAATTTGCAAATATTGTGGGAAAATATATAAATATACAGGTGGACAAGGATATGGAACATTTAAACGACATCTTAGGAGCAAACATCCAACCGAAACGGGAATCGATATTGGGCAACAACAAATTTCCGGGTACATCAATCCTAACACTTCCCCTTTATTTCGTTTTAATGACAAAACTTATAAGAAAGAATTAGGCAAATTTATTTGCGTTGAGCATTTAGCATTTAATTTTGGAGAAAGATTTGGTTTTAATGAATTTGTACATAATGCATGTGCTCCACAAGCAAAACGTGTTCCTAGAAATACAACTAAACGAGTAATTAAAGATCTTTACAAAAAAGGAAAAAAAGATTTACAAAATTTTTTTATGCAATTTAATGGATGCGTGCATATAGGTAGTGATATTTGGAGTGATCCTTGGCAAAATCATTCTTACATGGGCATAACATGTCATTGGATAGATGACGAGTGGAGTATTCAAAAAAGAGTTATTGCATTTAGAGTTTTCGATGATAATCATACGGCAAATAATATTTATAGAATAATTAGGCAAATTTTAGAAGAATATTATTTGCTTAACAAAATTTTTTCAATTGGTTTTGATAATGCTGCAGCAAATACCGCTTCAATTGCCGAGTTAGAAAATATTTGTAAACCCGCTTTTGGCGGAAAATTTTTTCACGTTAGATGTGCTTGTCATGTTTTAAATTTATGTGTACAAGATGGTTTGAAAACTCTCGATATTTTTCTTCAACCAATAAAAACGGCGATTCAATTTTTATGGAAACATCCCCAAAAAATGAAAGAATGGGGTAGATTTTGTAGAGAAAATGGAAAAAAGCCAAAAAGATTTCCAAAAGATGTTCCAACTCGTTGGAATTCTACTTTCCACTTGCTTAATGAATCTGTAGCATATAAAGATTTATTATGTGCTTTCGTTTCTAATTATATACCTCAGATTAATTTATACCCACAAGAGTGGAATATTTGCCAAAAAATTTTAGATGTTTTAAAGGTTTTTAATGATGCAACTTATACTTTGTCCGGTATTTATTATCCTACTACACATTTATTTTTAGTAGAGTGTACTAATATTGTCGGAATTTTTGATGAATGTGAAAATGATGTTGAATTACAACGTACTATACATGCAATGAAAATGAAGTGGCTACATTATTATGAGGAAATTCCCATTATTTATTTAGTTGCTTGTGTTTTTGATCCGCGTTGCAAAATGGATGGCTTAAATGATTTTTTGCGTGTGTATTATCAATGTTTACATTGTGATGAGATAAATGTTGCAGCTATATTACGTAATGTTAAAAACGTAGTAATAGAATTATATAATGAATTTTATACTAAATATAATTTAGGTGATATTGGATCTTCTCAATCTATGGAGATACAAAATGACAATACAGGTAAAATTAGTAGAGGGTACCAACTTTTATTACATAGACAAAAAAAACAAAAGGGAGCAATAGGAAATATTTCTGAATTAGAGAGTTATCTAAGCGTTTCATTTGAGATTAATGAATCCGAAGGTGGTACGGATTTTTTAATTTTGGATTGGTGGAAGAGGCACGCAAGCCGATATCCAATCCTTGCTCATATTGCAAAACAGATTTTTTCAACCCCTTGTTCAACAGTTGCGGTCGAACAAGCATTTAGTGCCGGAGGTAATATTTTGGATGAACATCGTTCAAGATTAGATCCAGAATCAGTGCAGATGCAAGCTTGTGTTGCTGATTGGACGAAGGCTCAATACCGGCAACAAGAGATAGATCGCAATACTGAATCCGAATTCTTTAACGATGAAGATACTACCACTACCGGTACTGGAACGGGTAGTGACGATTGAGGGTAAAAGAACTATTGAAGTTGGCAAATATTTTGGGAACCCTTGTTTCTCATATCGGGTACGCCCACATGAGCTTAGGGAAACCCAAGTATAATCCGACGACATGTGACCTCTGATCCCCTGTGCACGGAATGTTTAGGTTTTGGGATCATTTTAGAGCATATATATTGTGCTCCTTTTTTTTTGTAGATCGTTGTAACGAATTGTAATGTGCTTAATGATAATTTATTAAGTTCAAGCCCCGCCTTGTCTTTTTGTCCTCAAATTTAATTACAATTTACATTTTAATTACAATTTATATTAAATAATGTTTCGTCACCGGAACAATAATTTATTAATTTTTTCTATTTTCTTTTCTGTTTTTTCTTTTCTGTTTTTTTTTTCTTCTTCCTCCGCCGGCCCTAGCCGGGGCCGGCGGAGGTCGCCGGCCTCAGGCGAGGCCGCCCTCGCCGGCGTCGGGCGAGGGCGAGCCTCGCCCGACGCCGGCGAGGCGCGAGGCTCGCCCTCGCTCGCCCAGGCGAGGGCGAGCCTCGCCGGCGTCGGGCGAGGCTCGCCCTCGCTCGCGGCCCAGGCGACTAGGCGAGGGCCAGCGAGGCAGCGATGGCGAGCCTCGCCGGCGTCGGGCGAGGCTCGCCCTCGCTCGCCCAGGCGAGGGCGAGCCTCGCCCGACGCCGGCGAGGCTCGCCTGAGGCCGGCGACCTCCGCCCGCGGCTCCGCCGGCCACTCTAAGAGAACCGAGCCGGCGAGCCTGAAGGAAAAAAAAAAAAATTTATTCCGGTTCCGAACCGGACGGTTCCGGTTCCGGAACCGGAACCGTCCGGTTCTGAACCGGAACCGGAACCGGAACCGGACGGTTCCGGTTCCGGAACCGGAACCGTCCGGTTCTGAACCGGAACCGGAACCGGAACCGGACGGTTCCGGTTCATTCTCGGCCACGAACCGGAACCGCCGGTTCCGAACCGTGGCCATCTCTAGATCAGAGGGCTTCCGAAGAGCTGGTTGCCCAAGGAAAGACCCATGGGAAATCCAAGAAAATGGATACCTCGTCGGACGCCATTCGCGCTCAATGAAAAGCTCATGAGAATGAGAACTACAATGTTGGAATACATCAAAGAACATGAGGAAGTGAAAGGGCGGATTAATGAGGTCGAAGAAACTTTCTGCCACGAATTCATAAACGTCGTGAATCGAATGATGACCCCTTTATACGAGAAGGACAAAGCCCTCAAATCATTGATCAAGGCTCTAAAACTTGAAGTCTTGGAGCTCAAAGAAGACAACCCCAAGACTGAAGTCGAAGCCTTGAAGCTGGAAGTCCAAGAGCTCAAGACGGAGCTCGTCCGTGCAAAGCTAGCATCGCGAAAAGTGCGATGCCTATTCAAGTAGCACATAAGCTGGATGTGTCGAAGCCTAAAGAATTTAAAGGCAACCGGTCCGCCAAAGAGGTAGACAACTTCCTATGGAACATGGAGCAATGCTTTGTTGCTGTGGGAATTCAAGATGAATTGGCCAAGGTACGAACCGCTTCTATGTTCCTCACTAATAAAGCTATGCTTTGTTGGCGTAATAGATGTGACGAGACCAAGTGAGACACCGATCCCATCAATACTTGGAATGGTTTCGTAGAGGAATTTTGAGACCACTTCTTCCCCGAGTTTGCTCAACAAGAAGCCTATAGCAAACTCCATCACCTTGAGCAACAAGGCACGGTCTGAGTGTACGTGAAAGAATTCACTAAGATCAAGCTCCAAATTCCCAACCTTGGGGAGTAGGAGGCTCTCGAGGCATTCATGGATGGACTAAAGCCGTGGGCACAACTCGAGCTTAAGCAAAGGGATGTCCAAAGTATCTCGAGGGTGCTAACTGTAACATTCCGGATTTCGATTCATTTTCGGGATTTATAAAACGCGTGATTTGTCAGTGTGCTTATAGTAGAATCTCGCCCGAGAACTGATCACTCTCGGTTATTATTTTAAATTAGAGATTTCGCTAAAATCGCACTCGATCGAATTTTCGTCGTTATTTAGATCCTGAATTTGGTAGTCGATTTTCGGGCGTTTCAGGACGAAATAAATTGGACGGTGTCGAAATTATTGTGGCCAATATCGAGATTGTCAGAAATAGTGAAAAAGTGGATTTTTGACCGGGTTCAAATTTGGACTGATAGACCTCCCTCGTAGTGTGGTTTGGATTATTTTATTTTGGCCGCGTGCCCTAGAATATGGTTGGGATTTATCGTGGATTATTAGGCCTTTTTCCGAAATTAAATCGGGACCGATAGGTCGATTCTTAGTTCGGACCGTGTCCGTTGATTCGCGCTTAAAGTTTAAAATTTAAACCTTTTCCTCTCTTTTCTCTCTCCTCTCTCCCTCTGCCGACCCCCCATGTGCGCGTCTCCCTCCTCTCTCTCTCTCTTCCGTTCCTCTCTCTCTCTCTCTCTTCTTTTTCCCTTCCCCATGCGCGCACGTCCCCTCCTCTGCAGGCCTACCTGCCCCCCTTTTTGACTGGACTTGTCTCTCCTCTCTCTCCTCTCTCCTCTCTCTTCTCTTCCTTCTCCTTCCCCGAGCTTGCCTGGTTCGGTCTTCCCCCCTTCGCCCGACGTTGCCGCTTCTTCCTCCGCCGCGCCTGACCGCCGCGCTTGGCCGCCGCGTCGCGCCCCGTCCAGCCGCCGCCCTCCGCCTCAGCCGACCGCCGCCCCGCCTGCTTCCTTCCTCCCCCTCTCGCGCGCGCGACAGCAGTCGTCGCTGCCGCCCTCTGGACTCCCCCGACTGGTTCTGCCCGTGCCGCCACCGTCCGCCGCTCGCCGTCGCGCTGCTGCCTCCGCCCCAGCTACGCGCCGCCGCGTGAGCCGCCGGTCGGCCAGCCACCGTCCTCGTCTCGGCCCCCCGCCGTTGCTCTCCCTCTCCTCTCCTCCTCTGCTCTGTTCGCCGGCCACTGTTCGACGCCGCCTCCGCCCGGCGCTGCTCCGCCGGTCGCCGTCGCCAGCGAGCCCGGTCGCAGCCACGCCGGTCGTCGCCGTCGCCCGGCCGTTCTCTCCTTCTCTCTTCCCCGGCGTCCTCCCCTGTTCTGTTCCCTCCCCAGCCGCCCTTCACCGCCGCCGGCCAGCCGCCGTCGCCGGCTTGTCCGCTCGCCCCGCTGCCCGCCGGTCGACTGTCCAGCCTCGCCGCCGCGTCGCTGCTGCCCCGAGCCCGTCTGCCCCGCCGTTCCCGCTCCTATTCATCACCGCCGGTCACTGTGCATTTTTCGGCCGGGTACTGTTCATCGCCGGCGTCACTGTTCCGGCGAGCACTGTTCACCGAGTACTGTTCATCCGGCCCGTTTTAAGCGTAGGACACCCGGTGAGTTTGACCCTAAACCCTAATTAGGATGAATTGCATTTCTAGACAGGTTTTAGGGGTAATTAGGGTGTTTTAGGGATTAAATTGTGGAAATTATTGGAGGCGGATATTGTGGCTGATCTCGAGGCTTAGTGTGAGGATTTAATTGAAATCTAGAGGCCCGTAGTGTGTTGTGAGTTGACTGAGCTTGGGCGCTTCGATTCGGATCGAATTTGTGGACTTGGCGGATGAAATTTGTGGGTCGTATGATGGCTGATCTTGTGGATGCTTCGAGGCTTAGTGTGATAATTTTAATGGAGGTTTGGAGGCTTAGATTGGGCTGTGTGATGGCTGGTAGCGTTTAATTGAATCGGCCCGAGTTCGAGTTAAATTCGGGTTCAGTTGGGAATTATAGAGCACGCTTAGTTTGGTCCTCATGGTGGCTGAGTTGGATAATATTTTGGGGAGTCAAATGGAATGTTTTAAGGATAATCGAGGGCCTAGAATTAGTGGACTAGTGGCTGTCCATGGCCCGATTCGTGTTGGGCGAGGCGCGATTGATTTGAGGTTTAGTGGTGTAATTGGCGGAATTATTGGAAAGATCGAGTTAGTGACTAAATTGTCCTCGATCGGAAGTGATTCGGTAATGTTGTGACATGCTAGTATTTTGGCTGGGCATATTGAATGTGAATTGAGCTTATTGCGTGGTGAATTGAATAGTGGTTGTCCGCTTTGGGACTTCGGTGGATTAGAAATTAGCAAGTTGGAAATTAGACTGTGTGATTGCCGGGTGTGCCCGGGTTGCTGGATTATCGCTGATTGTTGCGTGTTGAGGCCCAATTGGGGCGTTGCCGTGCCGCGTGTTCGTGTGATCGACTGACTGCGGTGTGTGATTGGCCAATCATTGGCGTGATTGATTATTGCCCAAGCGCATGAATTATGTTTTGGGCCACATGGTATTAGCTGGCCAAGCGCGCATGTTATGTGAATAAGTATGGGCAATTGATTGGTTGTCTCAGCACGTTGATTTAGCATGTTTATTAAAATGTCGTGCTGAAGTTAAATGCTCATGTGTATTGCATCATTGTCCCGAGTGTGGGAATTACATGGCCACGCATTTTATATGCTGAGAGTGAGCATGATACGGAATTTTGTGCGAATATGCGTGCCTGACATGAGCATGTGTGATCACCTAAATGCCTAATGCGTTTACGCGGGGCTCAGATAAAATTGGCAGTGTGCCGTGTGATCACTTAAGGCCTTCGGGTCGTGGCCTTCGGGTCGATTCCGTCTGCTGCGTTTACGCGGGACGATGCCCGGTTTGTCCGGAAGATTGAGGAGATCGGTGTTGCGCCTGAGGGCTAGAGACACCGGGCCATATGTGCTTCGGCGCGGGCCGTGAAGTGTTGTTGGCCTTCGGGTCGGGCCTTCGGGTCGGAATAATTGTTGGCCTTCGGGTCGGGCCTTCGGGTCGGAATAATTGTTGGCCTTCGGGTCGGGCCTTCGGGTCGGAATAACTATTGGCCTTCGGGTCGTGGCCTTCGGGTCGGTTTATAAACTGCAAAATGAGCTGTGTGCCAGAGTGCATGATTTGAGAAAATTCATAAGCATGGAAAATGTGTGCCAGAGTATGTGGCTAATGTGCGTGCCGGTGATTCGTGTGTGAGACAGGCACTTTGAAGCATGAGCATGCGTATGGCGTACGTGTGACCAGTGTGTCGCGTATGTGCCGTGATTTATATAAAATGCCTAACCTGCAGGGTCAGTTGTATGTTGGATCTGGGCCCAAGGGCCTAGGTTTGTTGTTTGTGTTGTTTTGCTTGTCGGGAGGTGCACGTTAGCCTAGTTTAGGTTTAGGGAATTACTCACTGAGATTATTCTCATTGTTGTTTAAAACCCAATTTTTCAGACCCCAGCCTTGAGGATGGCAGGCGTACCGAAGTGTTATTGGAAGGAGCCCTCGACCGGTTGTAGTGGCCTTTAGCTACCTTTGATTTACGAGCATGGGCTGCAATTGAATATTGGGTCTGGTGCCTAGTATCATTGCCAGTGTAATTATTCGTGCTGGTTGTTGTATGGCTATCCTTGGTTATGTGTATATTACTGTTCGGGTGATTTTGATTTGCTTCCGCATGTGCTTTAAGTCTCTGTGTTGGGCGTCGGGTCGGCGACGCGTCCTGGGACGTCGCAGTCAAATCGACCTTGGCGAGGGATGTGGCGCGCCGGGAAGCGCGGGGCGTGACACTAACCGTAGCCAAGTCTTTTGCTGACTTCACCAAGGTGTCCTCAAAGTCCAAAGGGAGCGGATGAAGATCGGATCACCACCACGAGGATGAAGAAAAACAAGCCGTCCGTGGCCGAAAAGACACGAATGGAGACCACAACCGTGGCCGAAGAGACCATGGTGAACGAGAGAAATCATGGGGAGAAGTGTCTTCCAAACAAAACAACCCGAGGTGGAATCGATCCCAAGGGGACTACAAAAACAAGTTCAAGACCCCACTGCCATCCCCGTGGTTCATTTGTAACAGTCCTCATTGGACCCAAAAGTGCCTCAAGAAAAGCAAAATTAATGCACTTCTTGCCATAGAAGAGGATGAGGAGCTGAAACAAGAGAAAGAGAAACGTGAGGTGCAACTCGGAACAACGAAGGTTCTCAACTCAATCAACACTATGAAGGCCAAAGCACTACCCAAGAAGAAGCCCACAAGTTCACACCTATCATTCGTTGAGGTCAAGGTAAGTGGCGAATCCCTTTTTGCCTTGGTCGATGCAGGTGCTTTAAGCTTGTTCATGTCAATTGAAGTGGCCAAAAGCTTGGGACTTCATCTAGAGCCAACCAGCCATCGACACAAGGCCATCAACTCCGAAGATGTGCCGGCCATAGGCATTGCCCAAGACGTGGAACTCTAAGCCGGTGGATGGAAGGGCAAGCTTTCATTCGAGGTAATTCCACTCGATCACTATGATCTCATTCTAGGTATGCAATTCTTCGATATTACAAAGGCCATGATAGATTTGAGGACCAATATGATTGTGATCACCGACCCGGAGTGCCCATCAACGGTGCCAATGATCCATGGAGTGATTGAGACAAAAATCCTCTCCATGATCCGATGCATGGATGATTGGCCAAGAGTTGAGAAGTCCACGACCGAGCCCCGCACAGTGCCAAAGCTAAAGGTAAAGGTGGTCCATCCTCCTCAACATTAAATGCCAACCCATGTGCTATTCCCAGAAGTGGTGAACTTGCCGGACAACATGGAGGCGATCAAACCAAAGGAGCCGAGTGCTCGACAAGCCGAGAAACCGAAGTCCAAGCGGAATCGGAAGAATCGGAAGTGCTCCAAGAAACCATCAAACAACCTCGAGTCGAGAGAGCCGAGAACGTCGCTCAAACGGGTGGGGGAAAATGTCACTGTCTCGAGGTTTTCATGAATCAAGGATCGTGCAATATCAAAGATTACTTGTCCAAACCCTAAAGAAGCTTCTAGAACATTCTCATGGACGGGCGATACAGAAATTATCCTATGTTCTAGAGAATTCTCAGTATAAATGCCAGTTGTCTGTAGATGGGGAGATGTGATATTGGCCTCTAATATAAGAAGAGGTGTCCTCCCCCTCATTTGTATCTATCCAACAATTGAATCAATAGAAATCACTTCTCTCCTAGAGCTTCCCTCTCTAGATTTTCTCTATTTACGATCCGGGCAAGCGAGTGAGCAATCGAGAAAAGGCTTGGTTTAGATGCTCAAACAATTCAAAAAAGTCTAAGTTGTCGCATGAGTCCAATCCCAAACAACCGACCCGTGACACATGTTTTAGCTGTGGTTTAACTCTCTATTTATAGGCGTCCGTGCACGTGCTTCCGAACAGAAAGCCCAGGCGTGCCTTCGGGAGCCGTATGGGGAGGTGTGATTTGACAAATTTTAAGGCTAAATTGTTGTATCCTTCATTAAATGTCCACGGGTCGGATTCGGGTTCTGACATTGCAGTCTCCTCGGCCTCTCAGTAAAGGCTCATGCATGGTGGGCTTGTTTTGAGCCTATGTTAATTAATTAGAGCTTTTCTTTTTAATGCTTCGTTTATTTTGCGAAAAATAAATAATTTTAAAAATATTTTTATCAAAATAATCACTTGTATTGTTTGAAATAATTAGTCAATGAAAAAAATTTTCATTATCGACAACAATTTATTTCTAAATATCTTCATAGATGGTGAATTTATCTTTAACTCATTTTTGTAAATGATGCAAGTTATCGTTTTTAGAAAAATGTTTTCCAAATCATTTATTTTTCGCGAAACAAACGAAGCCTAAGTAGGGACTCAGTTAATTACACCTATATCACATAGTTATGGCAAATGGGATAACTAATTTGTAGAAAGTTATATAACATGATTGAGCATATTTTGATACCGCACGTTTAAAAATTGTTATTTATGTATAAGTAGATTCTGTTTTGAAATATCTAGAGGCTGAAAATCTAAATTGATCAAATCCTTCTACAAATAGATCTTTGGTAACAAGGTAGGGAAACATAACTTTGCATAGTAATAGTTCATACACTTTGATGAAACACATTAACTCTCGCATTGGCCTCACTACAACCAACTATAGTGGAGACCTATACCCTCAAATCAAATTCGTCAATCACGTGGTCTCCTCCAATAATTATGCCCTACTTCCAAATGCCCTCGGCACGAAAGATACTTGGTCCATAAGTCGATTTAACCATTTGGAATAGCAGGGGAAGCTGTAGTTGTAAGAATAAAAACACGGGGATAGAGGTTAGCAGAGTAATGGGAATGAGAATCCACTCCACTCTCTTTTCCAGCACAGTTGTGAGAGTTGCAGCAAAGGCCACCAGCATGAAAGCCAAGGAGAGAAAGAGAAAAGAAAGGCCCATTATGATCTTCTTAGGCAACGAGTCAAGAAAATCTTGGGGCTCATACCGCGATGTTAAGATGGCTAGAAACAGCAATATGGCTGTCACCGAGGAGAACAAACCTAAACCATCCGAAATTGTGAAAACAAGGAAAGAGTTCTCTCCTAACAACAAGGGGACTCCATTATCGTTGTCATTGCCTCCAGGCATAGTAAAAGCAGCAGCGAACAATGCTGTGGCAATTAAAGTTGAGACAAGCATACATGAATTTGCTGTGTCCTTTACCCACTTCTCTCCATTCTCAAGCAATGTTTTGTGATTTTCCAAGAATATATTCCAAAATGTTATCCCTTTGTGTTTGGCGGTTCTCACGTCAGGGATAATCCACCCTTCCACAGCCTATGCATAAAAGCCACAAACATGAGTTACAATAAGTGGATAAATGATTGAAAATTTTCAAAAAACTGACGAATAAACATCATGATGCTTATCCAACACATAAGGCGAAATTGCTTAGAGGTTGAGTCCATCCTTGCTGGCAGAATTTCAAGGGTCACTTTCTGATGAGCTTCTATGATGATTTATGCTTCAATAAGTCAACCAATACGTGTATGCATTTTGGAGTTTTCTAGAGGAATATATGGAGAGAATTATTAAGAGCTAGTCAGGAAATCTGAGAATGAGTCTTTTAGTATTTCTTTGTGCTTTGTTGAGCCCCTATGCATTGTATTTTGTTTCTAGAGTCATTTGAGTCAAGAGTTGATATCAGTATTTATGATTTTATCTAGGGGTTGTTGGTCTTTTCTTGGGAAATAAAAGGTTGGTGTCTTGAGATTTGCGTATACTAGGAAGTTTGTTCCAGCTTGTGAGTCTGTACAAAGGCTTCATTGAGGGTAAGTATTCTGTGAATTTTTGGAACTAAACTCTTGGATTAAAGTTTCTTAACTTTGTTTCACTTTGGTGGATTTCATTGAGTAGTGAGTTGCATACCTCATTAAGTGATGCTATTAAATATAGTAAAGAAAGAGGCTTACTTTATACCATTGGAGTTCTCTTTGCATCTGAAAAGCCGCCCCAGAGACATTAGATAGAGCATCGAAATCAGGGTCGTACTGTGCTGCTACGAGCATCATGTTTCTCGATTCTTGCCTTGTAGGCGCTGGAACTAATGACAACTCATTGGTTGAGCTTACCTTTAAAAAGAGTCTGAGAGTCCTTTCTTGGCGAAATGCCACAGCATGTGTCGACAATCTTTTATTATATGGTAAAATCCCAATAAGCTCCGGGTAAAACTGAATACATAGCTTCACGAGTTCACTGATTCCCTTGGCTGTAGCTTGAAACAACAAGTTCTCTTGAATAAACTGGGTGATCTCGGCAGTTTTCATATGAGAGACGGCAATGCAAACTTGTTTTGCCAACTCGACGGCTGCTACATGTCTCAGCTTTGCCTCGTAAGTCCTATTGATTATAGGAACTACAAAATGTTAAATGGAAAAGAAAAAAGAAAATGAAATACGAAGAGGCAGCATCTAACAACAGTTTTACTAATCGTCATATTTTCCCACAAAACCCTATCACATTCAGAACTTGGGTTGGTGGGTGATTGGGAAAACGATCTCATTCTATTTTTATCCATTATGAAAGATATTTTGATCTCTTTTTTTTTTTTACTTTGGGATTCTGTCCTCAAATGCAAAGGGTGGGTTTTTTGTAATTGCCGATGCAAAGTCCAAGAAATGGTATAAAATCAAATGCATGTCATTTTCCAGAAAAAAAAGGTTTATATCATGTCTGGATGAAAAAAAAAACAAGATAATAGGATGTGAAGAAAGCAGAAGTGATGAGTAAGTGAAGAAAGTGATCTTCCTTTAAGTTGTTTTCGACCGGTAGAAAGAAGGGATGCAGAAAACATGCAGATATTCATTTATTTAGACTGAGAATGAAATTCTAACGAGGCTTTATAGTGTAAATCGTGATTAAGAAAATATAATTAGAAGACTTAGCCTGTTAGGACGACTCTGAAAATAACCTTGTTAATTACATGTGTCTAGCTAGAGTAAACCACAGTAATATTCGCATCTATGTAAAATTATTTTAAATAATATTATTCAAATGTCAATAGCGGCTCATAATGAAAAAAAGTCACATTAACCATTCAGCCCTTTGTGTTGTTATTTTTTAAGCTAATACCAACAAAAATCCCAAACTGGTAAACTCGTGCTACATTTATTCCAAACTAATTTTTGTGTTACAAAAAACTCCTAAACTGGTACACCCGTGCCACATTTACCAAAACTAATTTTTGTGTCATAAAAAATCAAAAACTGGTTGTGCAAGATTTGGGGTAATTGTGGCACGAGTATACTAGTTTAGGGGTAAATATGGCATGGGTGTATCAATTTATGAGTTTTTGAGACACTAATTTAGGGGTAAATTGGCATGGGTGTACTTTTTTTTTTAAATTTTGCAACACTGGCAATTAGAATTAAGTGAATATCTTAGATCTTTCAAAATAGACAAATATTGATATAGAGAATAATATATAGTTTTGTTTGAGTTGGAATAATTTAATATAGAATTTTTATTAGGTCTACTGCCCGTGTAAAAAATAAGTTACACATTTTCCATTAGATGGATGATGTGTGGAAAAATTTAGTTACAAAATTAACTCCAACACACTTGTCACTCATCCACAGTGAGTAAGAATTTTCCTACGTAGGCAATGGATCTGCTAAAAGTCCTTTTTCAAATTATGACAAAAAAGTTAACTAAGAACTTTTTCCTACTTATAAAAGAAGTCAAAAACAAACAAGCCACAGACTTTTGGTTGGAGAGAGAGAGAGAGTATCTTCAACAAATAGAAGCATACCTACAATTTTGGCGGCATTCCAAAGTGACG
This sequence comes from Syzygium jambos, assembly GCA_031216235.1. Classification (NCBI taxonomy): domain Eukaryota; kingdom Viridiplantae; phylum Streptophyta; class Magnoliopsida; order Myrtales; family Myrtaceae; genus Syzygium; species Syzygium jambos. The sequence continues at coordinate 117,229 of JASUUC010000023.1, read as the reverse complement.
TTGTAAGACATTGAAGCGCTACAATCAAATTGCAAATAGAGTCGGGTAAGTTGATATGAAGTAATTGTATGGCGTCTAATTCGTTCGTTTCATTGTCCATTAATTAAGTTGTACAGTACTTGTGCCTTGGTTGAACCATATCTGGTTCCTAGACAATGTAGCTTATCCATAAAGTGGTTATATATATATATAGACACGGTTTCCTTTGCTAGTAGGGAGGTGATCACTCTTAAGAAAATTTACTTAAGTTGAAAATCATGGAAGGTCCTAAATTAGATAATGCCCAACTGTAAAATTGAATACCCACCCGTATCCGAATTTTCATCTGTTGATTTGAAGTTCAAGTCCACCGGAATACCTTCAATTCAGATACAAAAAGAGGATGTGATGAGCCAGGTGTGATCTTCTTGAAGGGAATCAGTAATGAATGATGCGAGTGCAGAAAGTACTGACATTTGTATATCAATGCTTCCAAAACACTGAGCCTGGTTCCACTGAGAAAGTGAGACTCCATCGACGCCAACACATTCAGTATAGAATGGTCTTTATACAGTGTGCTTTTCATGGTTTTCAAGTGAGGGTATCGCCAAACTAGAAAAAGGGTGATATCTATCCAAATTCACCACTGAAGTTGATCAGGAAATTAAGCTAAGACTAGAATGAAGGAAAAAAAAAACGGATGGAATTGAGATAGAGTGATGGCGATCTGACCATGATGACCAGCGAAGGTGAGATCTATAATGGCTTCAATCGCAGAGGGACCGCTGAAGGGCTGACCCGGCTCTTGGTCTGTCGTATTTTTTGCCAGGAACCAGGCAATCTCCTTGTGCATAGAAGCTTCCAGAGCAGATATATGGAAAGGAACACGTCCTTTATTATCTGGAAGTTGCGTCAAATTAGGATTCTTTCTAACTAATGCCTTGACCATCCTTATCCTTCCACACAGGACAGCATTGTGGAGGGCTGTTCGGCCATCACAATCAACCATTTCAAGCGCTTTTGGATATGGAGACAAGAGCTCAACAATGTTCTCAACAAATTGGTCTTGTGCATTCAACGCGGCTATGTGAAGCACGGTTTCGAATCTGCTTGTTATATTGGCCATCTTTGAAGCAGCATCTTGTTCAAAAAATCTTTTAGCAGATTCCCAATCACCCTGGACTGCAGCTTGCGGCAATGGTCGGTAATAGTGTCCGTCCACTACCTTTTCCGATATTCCTGCAATAGATGCAAACTTTTCAGGCCATTTTGTTTATACTTATTCCTTGCAGACATTGAGAAGGGTCCCAGAAAAGAACAATTTCATCAAGATCCGCCCTGAATAATGATTTCACAATAAAATAACTCTTTTGTGGGATGACGCAGAGCACCTCCGGATTGAGAAGGATTACGAACATCTTCAATATATGCTAAAAAAAGAGTGAGCACAGAGTACTTCTGATACTGATAAAAAAAATTTCTCTTTTTCCTAGCCAGGGTCAGGGCTATGTTTGTTCGATGACAAAGCACAAGAAAAAGAACCGTGACAAAATACTAATTCCAGCATATTTTAAGACGACATCACTTGTACCATATTTTTTTCTCGGTGGGAAGTTGAACATGTACCTGCTGGTGGTTCCATAAGAGTCGTATTTCCTTGGATTTGCGGTAGTTGCATTGCCATTGGGTTGCTTTCCTGGTGAATGCAAAAATGGTTAAGATATTCAGTTATGAAAGAGGTTTAGTGTAACATCCTGAATTTTGACCCGTTATCGGGACCAATAAAGTGTATATTGATTCTCGTGTAATTTTAGTAAGTCTCGCCCGGAATTGATCAATCACGGGATACTAACCAAATGGGAAAGGCTAAATAGGATCAGGTACGTGGACCGAGAACCCGATCGTGATGGGGCGCCGATTTCAACGAACGTTGAGGAAATATTTTGAACCAATATAGGCCGATCTTAGGAAAATGACAGGTTGATATTGTCAGTGATGCACGATCGGATCGCGAGTGATTTCGCACCACCGAAAGTGCGCCTGACAAAGGAAACCCGATTTTAATCCAAACGATCGTGACCTCAGGTGCTAGTGATAATTCCTCTCGTTCTCTCAATATTGAGACCCTTACGATACGGACAATCTTAGGTCGATACGCGTAACGCCTAAACAGCCGCCTGTTAGTGAGAGACCCTAAAACGACAAATCGAGTGAATTAGATCGCGATATTGGAACCGAACTTCGATATCAAAATTTCATGGATAATTACGACTATTTTGCAAGACGGACGTCATTTTGAAGTAGCCATTTATGGTTGGGGTGAATGCGGATGAAAACTGAAGTTTTGACAGAAATTGAGAAAAAGGACAGTTTTGCCCCTAGGGACATCGAGGCCGAATTCGAAGGCCGTTTCAGATTATTTTTCGCGGCCAAGGTCATTTTGGGGTAGCCGCGCTCAATTGGGGTGGTTTTGGACAAAAAGTGGAATTTCGACAAAAATTGGAAAATAATATTATTTTATTCCCAGAAACTTTGCAGATGATTTTCGAGGGCTTAGAAAGTGAATTTCGCGATTCCGACTCTGGATTAGGTCTCACATGAATATTTAGGACCGGTATGAGCGAAAATTGGAATTTCGGTTCAGGATGGAAAAATGACGGAAATGCCCCTAGGCCATTTTTGAATTATTCCGAATTTTGGGGGCAATTTTGGGATTTAATCAAGGTTGGTTAAGGTTAACTAGGATGGGTTAACCATGGTCAGGGGCAAATGACCATTTTGCCCTTGAATTATTGGTTGGAGAGTGATTTGAGCCCTTGGATGAAGGGCATTTTGGTCCTAAGCCCTTAGATTTTGACAAGTGGACCCCACTCACTATTTTGTTGACTACCCTTGACCCTTCTCTCTCCTCAGTTCACTCTCTCTCCCCGCGTCTCACTCTCTCTCCTCCCGATTCTCTTTCTTGGCTGCTTCCCTTCGCCGTTTCTGTCCCGCCGAAGCTGCTGTTCACGCCGGAAGCAGCTGGCCGCCGGAGCTGCTGGTGCTGTCCCGTCGTGTGCTGCCTCCTGGTGCCGTCCTAGCCCCGTCGACCAAGTTTCCCCTTGAACCGTCTCCCGTGGCCGCCGTTCCAGCCGAGAACGTGCAGGACGCCGTCGCCGTCGCCGGGCTCATCCCGCCTGGCCGCGCCGCCGTGCGCCACCCCACCGTCCGACCTCACCCTTACCGTCTCTCTCTCCCTTAACCTCAGCCCATCCTCGCTGGCGCTTCCCCTGTTTTGGCCGAGAGGTGGCCGTGTGCTCGCCGGAACCGCCGTGTCCGCCGGCTTGCATTTGGAGCGCCGCCGTCGATTGCACCGCTTGTCGGTAATCGGCCGCTCGCTCCCGTCGCCTCGCGTTGCTAATAGGCGAGTAAAACACCTAATCCTTGAATTAGTCTAATTTGTGCAATTAGGGGTTTAATTAATGTAATTAGGCTAGATTAGAGCCTAATGATGTGTAATTATGCATGGAAGGATTAGGGAACCTAATTGGGACTAATTGTGATGGTTTAATGGTGATTTGGAGAGCCAAGGGTGGCTGTTTTGACATGGTCTTCATTAAAACCGAATTTGCATTATTTAGTCTAATGTGGTCATTAGGTGAATTAGTGACTAATGGCTTGGAATTAGACATGTGGGAGGCCAATCGAGACTTGTTGGAATAGTGCGGATTGAAGTCCTGTATGTGGATTTAATAGTAAGACTGGATGGCCATGTCAAACCCCAAATGGATTGAATTTCGGTGATGTTGAGTCATGGGTTAATTACCGAACGTAAATAGACTATAATGAAATGAGTTGGATGTGCCAATAATGCTTTGTAACAGTTGAAATTATGAATCAGTGTGCTTGGTACATCGAGGCATGACAATTGGTATAAATCCCATGGCATGAGAATTTCTATGTTTGGTTTTGATGTGGTTGAGGATGATTGATGATCATTGGGTCATGGCCTTCGGGTCGATTTATACAACTGTGTGCCTTCGGGTCGGGCCTTCGGGTCGATTTAAATGTGATGACCATTGGGTCATGACCTTCGGGTCGATTTATACAACCGTGGGCCTTCGGGTCGGGCCTTCGGGTCGATTTAAATGTGATGACCATTGGGTCATGGCCTTCGGGTCGATTTATACAACTGTGGGCCTTCGGGTCGGGCCTCCAGGTCGAATGATTTATGACCATTGGGTCATGGCCTTTGGGTCGAGTTAACTGTTGATGACCATTGGGTCATGGCCTCCGGGTCGATTTAACTGTTTACGAGTTATAATGATATTGAAAGCCTAACCTGCAGGGCTGGTGTAGCAAAAGAATTAGGGCTGAGGGCCCGAGTGATTCTAATGTGATTTATTTACTGGTTCAGTAATTCATGCATTTTATTTACCTCTGGAGGTGCACGTTAGCCTAGTTTAAGAATAGGGATTTTACTTGCTGAGTTTATCTCACGGTTGTGGTAAAACCGATTTTCAGACCCCCGTCCATAAAATGCTGAGGAAAGCTCCTCTTTTTGGATTTCCGCAGCGGATTCAGCGAGATGTTAGTGTGCATCCCTGTGGAGACGGATCAGCTTACGTTAGATATCTCTCTGTGGTGCATGTAAATGTGGGAGAGGCCTACAGCGAAACCCAGGAGTACGTAGCCTGGTGTTATAGGGGAGCTGATGGTGTAACTGGACCTCCGATCAGGACTTTTGATGTTCCGATAGATATAAATGGCGTTATGATCCCCCAGATGGTGAGTGGTGAAATCTCTGACCCTCCAGCCTCCCTTAGTGTGAGCAGTGTAGGCGATACCGTGGATGGACCGATAGCCATGGACGAAGGGCAAGGAGAGCAGCAAGTTATAGCTGACGATGTGATCGAGGAGGAAGACGAAGAATTGAATTTGGAAGTGATAGGTGAGAATGCCGAGGCAGCTAGAGAAGTGGAGGAAGTTGGATCGGACGAGGAGGTGAGATCTGAGGAGGACTCGTCTGAGGAGTCAGCAGCGCCATCCAACCCTGGCTGGGAGCCGTAGAGCAGATTCCAGTGTTAGGAGTTAGACTAACCCTCTTTTGTTGTAACCCTCCTCTAGTTGGTTAGCCGTTACCCCTAGGCCACCGATCCTTTTTGTTTAGTGGCCTCTTTGGTGTATTCTTTTTGGTTGTAAATAAATAGTTTGTATAAGTTTTTAAAAGGGTGCATATATGTTAGTATTTCTTTAGCATACTGATGTTTATTACTATTCATGGTTATATTTTCATGTCTGGGTGTATATATATACGACGTTTCTGCATGTGTTGCATTTGCTCTGATTTGGGTTTCGGGTCGGTGACGCAATCCTGGGAGCGTCGCACCTCTAGTCGACCTTCGCGCGGATGTTTAGCCTTTGTGGGGTACGGGGCGTGACATTTAGTCTCCCTTAGGGGAGCCCATTCCTTCCTTATATACAAGTCGCTCACTTAAAGTAAAGGTGAGCCCCTAGAGCTACAACAAGCAAGCATATCTTTTTCTTCACTTTGTAGCAATTGGATTACTTGAGTGTAATAAGGTTTATGCCTGGGAATATAAACTAGACCTACACTGTAGGCAAGCGGACCACATATCATTAGATTCAATCCCTGACGTTCGAACCATTACTTTAAGGTGACTATGTCCCTCTTTCTTACGATGAAGTTCATTCTGTCCCTTGACACCAGTTGGGAGTCTTCACTAAGTTAAGCTGTTTCTCTTCGCTTGAGATCAAGAAAGCTATTCAGGCAAGATTTTGAAAGCCTTTAGCCGAATAAAGCTATCAACAAATCAGGCACCATACTTTTTTCTAGCTCAAAAGTAAAAGCAAGGAACTTCAATCCAATTTAAGGCAGAATCTTTCTATAAGAGAAAGCTTTCACACAAAAGATAGGTATAAAATCGATCCTCCTACTTACTAAACCTCCTTTTAATCAACTACTTTATACTCCTATGTTGCATAGTTCAATAGAGAAAAGAACCTAAAAGATAATCGTACTCATAAACCTTCGCACGTAAAGACACTCCCAAAGGATGTAAACTTTATCCAAGCCTTGGATTTCTGCGCTGACTGCTTTACATACGAGGAATTACCGGTCTTTTGGAACAAAAAGGAGAGAGTGTTAAAGAAGTATAATTTGCTAGGAACCTGAGAGCAGGTTTGATACGTGGAAATTTTCCAATTTTCCTGTTTCATTTCCAAAATTCTCAATGAAAATACGTTTGGTAGAAATTTTGGTTGCCATGTTTTCAAATTTTGAACCTTAAAACCGAAAACGACCAAAATTGACATTTTTTTGTACAAGGATTGCTTATAAAAAAATACATCTAAAATGTTTTTATAATTGTCATCCCTGTAGAAAACTCTTATTTTTCACTATCCAAACGTATATTCAAGAAAACGAAAGATGAAAATGGAAAACAGTCATTAGAACATAAAACAGTTTTCATTAGAACATGTTTGTGAACCAAACGCACCTCAAATACCTCGAAAGATTTTATTGTGATTTTGTTTTGTAGAAAAAATGGTGCAATGAGGCATGAGACGACTCAAGAGGCAGAAATGTTGAGTTGACTAAGCTGGCACTCATATGATTATAGTTTTGTTCTTAACCCGAGTCCAGGGTACCTGAAATCCTGCGTTAGACTCAAGTATATTTCCTTAAAAAACATTGTTTGGACTATTCTGGTACAACCAAAGGAAAATGATTTCTAAATAATTTGGAAAGCCCAACTAAATCATCAGAGATTATAATTATCCATTCTGAAAAGAACTTACTTTAAAATAATACTGGAAAATAACGCTTTTTGTCCCTGTAATTTCGACAAAGTGACTTAAATTGTCACCACGTTACGGTATAAGAATTGGAATTATGGCCAAACGAAATATGGGGATGAAAAGTGAGATTTCCCAACCTATAGGGGCCCAAAAAGTTTAATTTCCCGGAACTAAAAATGCAAAAGCAATGTGGCGCCGCCAAATGTATTCCTCAAGTCAAATCTCCCAATTTGGTTTGACTTGGCTCTCCTGATTCTCTTGAGGCGCGTTTGATAAGTTATCAAATAGTAATTATTTATATTATTTTATTTTAAAAATCAGTTTCGGAACAGAAATCCGTTTAGTAAATTTTTTGTTTCCAGGCACAAATTTACAAAAAAAATTTTCCATAATCAATTTTGGAACATAATCAAAAAGGAAAACAAAGGTAGCTTTCTTGATTATGGGAACAATAATCAGAAATGGAAAAGAAATTTTCTTCTTCTTCTTCTTCTTGGTTTTCATTTTCTTCTTCTTCTTGGCCTGTGACCAGTCGCCGGCCGCTGACGCCGGCCACCGGCAACCAGCCACAGGCCAAGCAGGTGAGAGCGTCACGGCCGTAGCCGATGGTCGACGAGGGTCCCCCTCACTGCTTGAGCGAGGGCCTCGCCAGATCCAACGAGAGCTGCCCTAGCCCAGACCGCGAGCCACCGTTGCCGAATCTGGCGAGGGCAGCCCTCGCCCAGGCAGCAAGGGTCCAACCCTTGCTGGAGCTAGCGAGGGTGGCCATCGCCTTTGGTCGGTGATCAGTCGCCAGCGTCGGTGACCTGGCCATGGCCAAGGAAAGGGAAGGGGAAGGGGAAGAAAAAATCAAAAAATATAAATTAAAAAATTTAAAATATTATTAATAAAAAGAAATTTTGGGTAGGTACCAAACGCCTTCAAATGCTTAGAAATTATTCCCGGGTATGGAATCAAAAAGAGTCATTTATGAACAGAATCAGCTTCCGGGAGCAGAATGGTTACTAAACGCATCCTTATAGTTGATGATGATACAAAGGCTTTTTGTCATCCCCAATTTCATTACTAACAAGCACTCAATCACTAATTCATTAAAATTAAGACAGTTTGTTTTGTAAAAAATAAATAATTTAAAAAATATTTTTCTAAAATGATCGTTTGTATAGCTCATAAAACTAAATAAAAATATATTTTCATCTTCCATGAAAAATGTTAAAACATAATTTGTTATTGATAATGAAAAAAATTTCATTAACTAATTATTTCAAACGACATAAGCGATCATTTTTAGGAAAATATTTATCAAATAATTTATTTTCCACGAAACAAAATGGGGCCTAAGTATTAAAATGTCTCCTCTTATCAAATAGTTTGGTCCAAACAATTACCTCGTGAGGACTAATTATTTTCTGTGTTTACTTAATATGCAAATTGAATTTATAGCTGAGTGTCCTACAAAGCAAATTCATCAAGAGCAGAGGGCGAAAAAAAAAAGAGTGCTGTATAGTTAGCTACTTACTTTAAGGGACTACATGAGACTAATCCTTTGAAGACATGATCCTCGAACTAGTCAATTAACTATAGTCATAATTAAAAAAGAAATCATATAATGTTGTTCTGAGCCAAAAAATAACTTGTCAATAAAAATGGTTGTTACTATTATGACAAAGTCTAAAGATAACATTCAAGAAGAAAATTCACTAAGAGCACATTGTCCAAGATACATGGAATGTTCTTGCCATAAAAACAAGAAAACAATAATATGGATTTTGTAGGAAAAATTAGACAAATTTTTTTCCCAGCAGTTAAATCAATCAATAAAGTTTCAGCGATATACTTTATTCAAGAAAAAAGTCCATGCAATGCATCGATATAAACTTGTATTTGTTATCAATTGTAACTTATAAATTAATTGTATAAATTGATGAAAGCGATATATTTAAGTTAAGCCATTTTTATTTTTGTATAATTTTATTATAATTATTAATTGAAATTGTGGAGATATATAAAAGTTTGTATAGACTTTTTTTTTGATCGGATTGTATAGACTTAATTTGTGGAGAAATAAAACCTCACTAAGGAAACACATTCTCCAAGATATGAAAGTCGAAAGGTCCCCTAGAACTAATTTATGATACAATCCCTATCTTGAAAAAAACACTCATGATCTGTGTTGAGAAACTTTTTTTTTTTGTTTAGCCACCCTCGCAATGAACTGCATCCACTACTTTGTTCCATGCTTCCAATTGTCCTTGGGTATAAATCCAGTCCCACGTGGACACCTATTTTCATTTATCATCCATCGTGAGCTCAATAATAAATTTAAGAAAAGCAACATCTTGGAAAGAACAAAAAAGAAAAAAATAAAGGAAAAGAAAAGAAAAACAAGTTGTGAAGGGCACGCATGATAACTATTTTGTTTCTCAATTTTTCTGTTTTTTTTGTTCTCAAGAACAGGTTTTGAATAGAAATCTGTTTGGTAACGCAATTTCATTTTTCTATTTATGGAATAAAATTTTATTTCAGAAATAGGTTTGGAATAGAAATCAGAATTTTCTACTTTTCTATTTCTAGAACAGAAATGAGAAATAAAAAATTTTCTCATTGCTCGCCCTTGCTACTAGCCAACCACCCACCTACCGCCTCTCGCTGCCTCCTGACGCCAACCTGCCACCAACTGACTCCTGTCGTCGGTCGCCGGCCACCTCCCGCCACCGTCTACCGTGCTTCACCAACCGCCCGCTGTCCACCGGCCAACTGTTTGAAAGGAAGAAATTTTGTATCATTATCAAATGTATATTTTTGCTCAAAAACTCGTCCAGAGAATATAAATAGAAAAATATATTTTTGGCCAAAAATTGATTTTTGGGGTAGAACGGTTATCATTCGTGCCCTGAGTATATACAACATTAGATTGGGTCCAACGACAATGGGCGGGCTTATACTTTTACCATAGATTCATCATAAATAGAAACATGAAATCTAAAGCCACAGAGATGTTTCCTGCAGTTTTAAAAATTGGTACTTTTAAGTAACTCTCTCCCTTAAAAGAACTCGATCAAATTATCAACACATTTACGAAATTACCCGGCTGGCATCTCTGAGATGAGAGCGCCGTCAGTGATGAGAACTGAGAAGGCAGCGTCGTCCTCTGCCCATAATACTCCGCCATAGCTGGTTGCCGAGTCCTGTTATGCTTGTATGTAACATAACATACTTGCTTTTTCTTCTTCTTTTTCGGGAAAAGACTACTTTCGTTCCTTTAAAATAAAATCGGATCACAAGGCAAATGGGCCTTAAAATGTAAGAAGTCCCATAATATCTGAGGAGGATTAGAGAGCCAATACAAAGAAGGGCCGTAATTTGACGGGCTTTCACGACCCAATCTACAACTTGATTGACCTCTCATACACAGTGGACTACCTGAATATTTTGATATTGGCCCAACAGAGCTTTGCATTCAGAGATAAGACGATGCACATCCCACGGTGGCTTATCGAGATCTATGAGGCAGCTTATCAAAGACAAGCTATTAGATTCCAGAGTGAAGTTTACTTCAGTCTGTGCACGACACCAAGGCATGTATTATGCCGTATTTCAGTCAATTGCATCACCACTATACCAATATGTTGTGTAGGTACTTATTTACGTGACAGGAACTACATAGTATATGCTCCATAAAAATACTATTTCATGGTTATCAAAGTTTGCTCAATCTAATATAATGTAACGTATATAACTATAAAAGAGTGCATTTGGTTTTGCTTTGAATACTCTAATATCATGTTAGAAAATCCAATCTAAAAGCTAAAACTAATCAGTGGAGAGAGACTACATATATATAAAAAAAACATATAAATTTCATTTTTAAACGATGTGGAATATTTGTCGCAACCTACCCTCGGGGTGCACCACCTAAAGGTTCGGCTAATAGATTATTAAGCCTAGACTTAACTCGGGCTCTCCTAAGCTCTTACCAATTCATGACTTATGATTCAAGTTCTTAACATGCAAATGATTTTCAATTAGGAGTCGCCACTAATCAGTTTACAGTGGGTCGATTAGAATATTGAGAGAATTACTTCACTCTTACAAATCAGAGATTATGAGTACATGGACTTGGTTACGTTAGATCACTCTAACGCATTTTCAATACATTTTATTTTCATGAAAATGTTTGAGCAGACGGCTTTGATTGATTTTATTACTTCCTAACATGTAAAGTGATCATGCGAGTGTGCAAACCACCAAAGTAACATCCAATAATCAAAGCATTAAATAAATTGCTAGAAAAGAGAAGAATTACTTACCTCAAAAACAATGAAAGTATATGCAATGTTAGCTAGAAAATCACATCATTTATCCCAATATGATTTCTTGTTAACACACAATGCCACTCAATGTATTTTTTTCGGTTTTCTCTTGATTATATGAAAACTAATCTTCAAACTATAACATTGCAATTCCTAATTAAATGACCTAAACATGCGGTTTCTAATGACTGGCCAAAATAAGTATGCAACTATTCTCGTATGACAAGCACATGTTTCTTTTTGGTATTTTCCATGAAATTCGGAATTAATTAAATGCCCTAATTCAAATATGCAATCTATCCTCTAAGAAATCCAATTTATTCTAAGATGATGTTTTTGGTATTTTTTGTTAAATTCGAAATAAAAAATTAACCTAAGTGAACAATCAAGATTATAATAATATCTAACTTAAACTAGGAAATAATATATGTTAAATCCTAATATAAATCGGAATATAATTATAATCTCCTAAAATCTACTAAATTTGCAATTTATCCAGAACATCCTAACTTAACAGGGAAATTCTATTTAGCATGATTATAATCTAACATTATCTTTACAAAAATCTATCTAAACATGCAAGGCTGTCTAACAAAATTTAACCTAATTTATCATGATATATTTTTGTATTTTCTTTTCTAGGGAAATAAATCAATTAAAAGATAAACCCCATTATTAAATAATATCCATACAATCCGCAAAATTTTATCTTATCTGTTTAAATTTGGAAACAGAATAAACCAACGAACATATCCTAGTGGTTATGGATACGGAAACAAAATAAATCAACAATCGTATCCAAGTAGTTATGAATAAGATTAAAACTTTTCCGTGCCACCAGGTATTGTATCTCGTGGTTAGAGATCAGACTGCCGTCCAAGCACATTATTAAGTTAGGAAAGTTTCCTAACTTGGGGGATATTTGAATATTTTTCGGATGTGGTATATCATTCACGGAGTCACTCTACATCACAATATTTCAATTAAGTAAACAAAATGTTCGAAAACCAAATTAAATAATATTCTTACATAATTTGAAATATTGCACGAATGAAGTTTCCGAATTAAATTCGACGGACCACGAATGGGATGGTGGCCGGCGATAGATTACAGTGGTGTTCGGCCAACGATGTCTTGCCAATGGGGGTGTCTCGGTGTGGACGATTCACTGCGGCGAATGGCTCGCGGCTGGACTTGACTGAACACGGCTAAGGATCTGCAAAGCTTCTATGAGATTGCTGGGCTAATGTCACCAAAGGCTCGCCTGGATTGATGCAGGAGCGTTGGTTTGTTCTGGGCACCTTGGAACTCCACCGAGAACCTCTGGAATATCGTCGAACTTGCTGAAAACACGGTCGGGCAATCGTCGGGGAGTGTTTGTCCCTGTGATGAGGCACAGCAACAGCGATTACGCTGCAGCAGGAGGGGGCCAAAACGCCAGGCAGTAGCGAAGGACGAGCGTGTGGAAGATCACAGACCACCCTCTGTCGTCTTCGCCCCCTTCGTACTAGAAGGTGCTTCAATTGTGTATGTTCTTCGTGCGTCTCAATTGTGTCCTTCAATTGTGAATGAAGCGCCCCTATTTCTCTTTCTCTCTTTTTCTCTATTCTCTGTTGTGGCTGTATATTCCATGTGTGACCCCCTCAATTATGAGTCTTAGCATATCTATTTATAAGAGTTAATCAGGATTATCTTGCAAGAGCCAAGATATATTATTTCCTAATTATGATACTCAACTTAGGCAATTTTCTGATTATTTCCTCTAATTGAATATTCATAGAATAATATAAATTATTTTCCAAGTTTATTATTTAATAATTCGATAATTCAATTATTCCAACTTCCTCTATAATGCAAATTTCGGCCATATATGTATTCAATGGGTTTGGACAAACATTTAATCTTTTGGACCGAGTCTATTTAATTAAATTAAGCTCAAAACCATTCACTTAAGTCCATCCGTCACCGGTTCAATACAAATGTAACTATATGAGCCTATGCAAATGCTTCTAATATCTATGTGCATGTAACTAATATTTTTTTTCTAGAGATCGGGATCGATCTCTAATTTTTTTTATGCGAAAAATAACTAACTGAGTCACCAAAATTTAGTTGTCAACAACATTTCAATAGAGTACATGCGTATACCTTAGGGAGCGAATTTGAAGCTGAAAGTTACTTGGATTGTACCTTCAGGCTTCTGATTGTGAATATGTAGCTAGGGAAGTGATCTGTCGGCGGAGTTTTGTAAAATTTGACCCGTTTCCTACTCGTCTCGATGGTAAGAAACTTCTTAGGCTGTTTTCAGTGAAAAGAGGAGGGAGGTTCTTGGGTAGGATAGAAAAATCAGTGCTAACGAGTCAGTTTTATGTGTTTGAGAATGATATTCGATCGGTATATGTTCAAATCTCACCCCATCAAGTGTAGATTATTTAATTTGGATCACTCAGTTAGGTTTCTGCTCACATCTTATCTAATTGGTGAAATTAATTAGTGGCATTTCATCGACTAAAGAGTAACCTAGGTAGGTAACATGAGCTTCTTCTTCATTAAGAAAAACGGTGGCTTCTATATATTTAATCATACAAGACGATCATTTTTTAGTAATATATGTTCTCGAAATACAGATTTATCAAATATATATCAATTATATGTTTTCTAACACTTTCCAATATTGATTATATGTTTTCTAACACTTTCTGCGGGTGTAGGTGGGCTGTGAAAATTAACAAAAAAGTTCTAAACCTAATTTACGGCGGTTAATTCAGTCTTAAACCTTTCAATTTGGCCAATTTAGTCAAACACCTTTTGACGATATGACAATGTAGTCCTTCTGGCCAAATTCAAAAAAGTTTAAGACTGAATTGGCCATTATATAGTAGGTTTAGAATTTTTTTTTACAATTATCCCTAGGTGGGCCTAACACATGAATTGCATTATGCATATGTCACTATATCAAACGACTAAGTGGAGGCAAGGATACTTATGCAGAAACAGATTGAATAACATTAAAGGGAGGAAATGACTCGAATTATATTTTTATTATTAGTGGGTTAAAAAAGAATATCATCTACATGTATTTTTAGTTAAGATTGCATGTGGGTATGTACATACTTGCAGCACACCATGTTGAGGTTATTGTTGTGATTGTCTCACATCAATTGTGGAAGGGGCTGGTAGTCGGTTTATAAGTATGAGGGAAAATCTCATCCTTTGAATTAGTTTTTGGGGGTAAGAAAGGCCCAAGACCACATAACATTAGTATCATAACCTAGGTTGCCAACAAGTTTGAACCCAATAGTTACATGAAAGAGTTACATATTATTGCGGCTTCGACTCAGGTCCGATGTGTGAGGGGGAGATTGTTGAGGTTATTGTTGAGATTGTACAACATCGATTGTGGAAAGAGTTAGTAGTTGATTTATAAGTATGAGGGAAAGTCTCTTCCTTTGAGTTAGCATTTAGGATGAGAGAGGCACAAAACCATACAACTCACCAATCAGATGCCTATTGGGAGAAAGTTTTCTCCAATCAAATATAGAGGAAAACACAATTTGAAACAAATTAATGAATCATGATGTAGCATTTTGTATGAAGTTAGAATTCTCACTCTAGATGTTTACACAATGTGCAATTTCAAAAGAAGTGTAAATAAATGCCCTTAAATCATTCACAAACTATCACCAATTCAAGCATCTATCAAGTACATCAAACACTTTTACCCCTCATTTAAACACTTAGCACAGATCTACTTTCTCTCAAGAACATACTTTTGTCATCTGAGAGTCATTGTCACTATTTTCTTTTTTAAGAAAAGGATATTCTGTGTATCCAACAGCAGGGGTCATGAGTATAAAAGGTCTCTCGAACATACTCATTTAATGGTGCATGCATCTTGAACCTAGTTACTAAATCAGAAATGAAAATTCGACTGTACGATATCAAATCTGTATCATCGTCGATCACGACTTTCATTCCTAGCTCTCGATTGAACCCTCCAGCTGACATGAATGTACCTTGATAAGCTCTTCTTATACTCCACATGAACTTGGCTTCTTCATTTTCTGTACCAATTTGTTCGGTACATGGCATGAATCACGGTTGAGTTACATGGAGATAAGCGAGTCCCGATCCCATATCAGCTTGGATATATATGAATGCATACAACACCGGAGAAAGGATTATAGATTGTTATAGAAGAAGGAAATTTAATTATTCACCAGACTCTACGTAATTGATTCCATAATGTACAAATCATGTACCCAATTTTCACGGACATAAGGTATATGCAATGAACAAGTTGTCTTATTTCTTCGATCCTCCTTAGTGCTTAACTTGTACAATGTAATCCCATAAAAAACAATTCACACAAAGTTCCTGGGAGTACGAACAAGCCAGTAGTATTTTCATTTACTGGTGTGACACTTCCCATTTTCCTGGTCCAGAAAAGGGTAATCTATGTAACCAACAACTGGATCTTGAGTATAAAATGTCTCTCTGTTGTAACCATTCAATGGTGCATCAACCTTGAATCGGCAGACCAAATCGGGGTTAGAGATGAAGAGCCGACCATATGATATCAAGTCTGCATCTCCATCGGCCAAAGCCTTCATCCCGAGCTCTCGTGTGAAACCACCACTCGACATGAACATACCTTGATATGCTGTCCTCCAAGTTCTCATCAATCGAGCCTCTTCGTCCTCCTCTTCTCCGCCGTAATTTTTCGTGCCATGTGCCATGAATCGAGGTTGAGTCACATGGAGATAGGCAAGTTTGGAGCCTATCTCGTTCTGAAACTTGTTCAGTCTCTCGATGACCGCTAGGCCTAGATTGAGTGGATCGGAATCCATGGCATCCATGTGGTCAATTGCTGGTGAGATTCTAACTCCCATTCGATCCGTGCCAACTTCTCTTGCCACCACTTTGACGATCTCCATCAAGAATCTACATCTATTCTCGATTGATCCTCCAAATTCGTCTGTTCTATCATTGATCGAGTCCTTTAGGAATTGATCAATGAGGTAGCCATGTGCTCCATGGACCTCAACACCATCGAAACCTAAAGTTGAAATTGATTTAATTATTAATACTTATGTGCAACAAAGTAAATAAAACATATTTTAGCATGGATCATGATATGTTTATGGTTCCTGGACTAACCTGCCCGAATAGCATTTTTGGCTGCTCGGCGATATTGCTCGATAACCTGCCATATCTCATGTGTTTGGAGGGCTTTTGGTTTGTGAGGAACCTCGAGAGTATTGTCGGGCATGATGATTCTCCATTTATCGGAGATAGATTGATTTGTCGACGAAATCGGCGCGCCTCCACCAGGTTGATAAACTAATACAATCACCATGATATTTCAATATTGTCAGAAACAAGTATAGAAGGTGAAACTTAACAAGTTAACATTGCCTAATTAGGAAAACAGTAAAACTGCAAAAAAAATTGTTACCACGATTGGTGGCACGACCAACGTGCCAAAGTTGACAGAAAATGATGCTGCCTTTGGAATGAACAGCATCCACCACATTCTTCCATGCTTCGACTTGCTCTTCAGTGTAAATCCCAGGAGTACCTGGAAACCTGGTTTAACAACAATATATTTCTCAAAGTTAATGATCCTCCTATGATCCAGAACGAAGTTCATATTACTCGGTGACAAGCAATGAATAGGGTTTAAATAGTCTGCCGTGCTCAGATGTACAATGGTACGTGCGCAATTTTAATTCATTTCTGCGCTATATATACAAGACAGCTTGATC
This sequence comes from Syzygium jambos, assembly GCA_031216235.1. Lineage (NCBI taxonomy): Eukaryota > Viridiplantae > Streptophyta > Magnoliopsida > Myrtales > Myrtaceae > Syzygium > Syzygium jambos. The sequence continues at coordinate 100,368 of JASUUC010000023.1, read as the reverse complement.
TTGGGACAAGAGGACATACCCGGCGGCCGTGTCAGAGATGAGGGTGCCTTCAGTGATGAGAAAACCACCCTTGGTTGATCTTTGCGCATAGTACTCCGCATGTGCCGGCAACGGAATCTCATTGATCGCTCTGCATCTCGTCATAGGCGCTAGCACTACCCTGTGAAAGAGATCGAACTTGCCCATCTGGCATGGAGTGAAGAGGTTCACGGCCATTTTGTGCGTAGCTTTATATTCTTTGAGAATGAACAACAAAGTTTGAAGATGGTGTGACTTGATGTTGTGCTATATTGCTCGTCGGTATTTATAGCTTTCTGTTTCCATTTGAACATTGCAGCAAAAACTGGGAAGATTCAGCGTAATTCAGTTTGAGCATGCCAAAGTTTGATTTTTATATGACTTTTTGCTCCAAGTCATCGCACGTTGGGAAGGTCGAATTGCCATTGGGCCTTCTTTAACGTGCTTTTTCTTCAAGGAAAAGTGTGTTAAAGACGTTAAATAGAACATGTGGTTCTAACGTTTCTTTATTATCTTTCTTTTTGCCCGTCGGGGTTCTTGCGTTGACCGTTCAACATTACATCACTGCCTACGAAGTCGGTGGTTCCTGTTCACATAGAGCAATAAGTCTATGTTTCCTGGCCGGAAATTCTAATATTAATAAATAATAATATGTTGCGTTGTGTCACCTGTAATAATGATAATGACATTTTTCTCTTTGCTTTCTTGGGTTGAGAAAAACTCTCCTTGACTTTTACTTTGCGTGATTAGAATTTTACCTGCCAGGTGATTGTTTGTTTGATTATGCACGAGAAGAACAAAAACTGTGGACGGTAGTTAGAGTTCAACTTGGACCACGCCATTGACATCTCATGTAGGCAATCTCGAGGGGCATAATATTAATAGTGTCAACGTGCAACTTCGTTTTCGCTCGAGTCGGGCTCTTGGAGCCATGAGAATTAGAAAAGTGGCACGGAGAGGTCCGGAGAGAGTTTGGATAAATCCGTGCCTTCATCTATTACAACCTTATTTTATGAATGATGTGGCGAGGATAGTTGATGATGTTAGGGGCTTACCCCTGGTACCATGCCCAATTCCCGCATCCTATCAAAATATCGTGTCTTGTTGCATTCAGATGAAGGAGCAATCAAAGAAAATAATAGTGATAAGTGTCACTAAAAATCATAAAATTTGTCACTAAAGTGCAACTGAGTCAAAAGTGCAATCAAGTATCAAGACTTGTGAAATTTTTGCAATTAAGTCTCTCTATTAGCCCCATCTAGATTGGGTAATGGAAATTACTGACGTGATTGCTTTTTCAAGACATGGGGCAGCCAATAAGAGCCACATCGGAAAAAATAAAATAAAATTTGAAAAAGATAAAAATAAGAATAAAAAAAATTACTATTCAGCTTCCTCGGCGAATCTGTGCAACGAAGAACAATCTAAGACATAGTGAAGCCATAGATAGAAGGGAAAAAAGCCACAAAAAACCCTCAAACTATACCCACTATGATACATTAACCTTTTTTGTGACATCAAAAAGCCTAAACTATATTCATTGTGGCACATTTATCATAAACCTTTTTCTTGTGATATAAAAATCCCAAATTTGTACCTATGTAACACATTTACCCTCATTCAAAATTTCATTAAATGATTTTTTAGCAAAAATGAAGATTTTTTTATTTCACTTAAGTTACGTAAGCGTTCAACATTATTTGCTTTATAGTACCCTATAAGCAGATTTTTAACGGTTCTTATTGACAGAACTTTGACAGAAGGTAAATGTATCACATAGGTACAAGTTTATGATTTTTGGATTCATGCAAAAAGTTTGGGGTAAATATGATATAGCGAACTTAGTTTAGAAATTTTGGTGACTTTTGCCCTCGGAAGAAACAGAGTAAGTCGGGAATCACACTTCCGGGCTTCGTTCCTTCCTGGAGGGAGAGATGGAGAAATGCTCAATCATCAAAGAAAGACAAATCTAGAAAATTGCCCAGCCAAACTAGACAATTTTTCGCCTGATCTATCAAGAAAATCAAGACCCCATTTCTTTTTTCTTCCTTAAAGAACAACAAATCTAGAAACAGAGGACCCGAAAGGTGAAAAGAAATTTACCTCGTCCGTCCCCACTGAAGCCCAGAATCGAGCCATTGCTCTGTCATAAGGATCTGGAGGGCGCAGCAGAGGGCTTTGCTTGCGCGTCTCGTCGATGTACTCGAGAATAAGGAACGACTTGGAGACCCCTCTGCCGCCACGGATGTGGACAGGGACTTTATGGTGAGCAGGGCTGAGTCGCAGAAGCAGAGCGTTGTTGTTGTTGATGACGTCTTCCTCGATGGAGTCGGAGGCCATGGCCCTTGAGCTTCATTGCCCACTCGACCCTCCGCAAGAAGGGGCTGACCTAGATCCCCAAGAGCTTTAATTCTGTTGGGTTCGCCGTGGCTGGATCCTGGGCTTCCATAGCAGAAGGTAAGCTCGACGAAACTCGAGCGGCCATGGTCAGGAGCTCGAAGAATCTCGAAAGGTCTTCGCGCAAGCTCGACAAGCTCAAGCGGCAATAACCAAGCCTGACCAAGAAGATGAACAGTAAACATAATCCCATTCGCGGGACGCAAGCTTGATGAACGAGATGAACAGCAAGTTTTTTCTTTATTTTATTCATCTCTTTTATCGTTTTTTTCTTTTAAAACTTTTTAATTTTTTCTCTAACGTGGCACTTGCTGGACATCGGCGCTACAGGTCTTAAGAAAACAATTTTAAAAAAAGTTAAGTGAAAATTTTGTTGGAAAAATATAAGGAGGAAATGGAATTAAAATGTAATCGGACTTTGAGAAGTGTAATCACTCTCTTTTAGGATCAATTTACCCCCACAAAGTTGCTATAGATTATTGACAAATTCCCTTCAGGATATAATAAAATCACAGTGAGAATACTGGATAGCAATTCTAGTATATCTCCTAAAACACTCTGTGAAACAATTGAGAAAATAGCTGTCTCGTTTTTCTTTTAAAGGAAGATAAAATGAAGGAAGGTTTTTTCCTTAAAAAACTGAACATAATTGTCCTATTCATAATACAAATAAAACACACCTCTTGGTGTCTAAATTGCCAAAACGGACATACCTATTCATGTCCGAAAAATTGCAATTCGGACATAGCCCTTCGTGCGTGAAAACCGCCATTCGAACACAACCCTTCATGTCCAAAAAGTTGCAATTCGGACACAACTATTCGAGCATGAAAACTGTCAATTTTGGACATACCTTTTAGGTGCTAAGTGCGTGTAATAATCACGCACCCGCATGCAAATACTGTGGAATCTAGCCCACTCACCCATTTTCTATATTTACAAAAGTAAATAACACTTTAACTTATAAAGTGATCAAAACTTTCTTTTCTTTCTTACGTAGGACAAGAAAAAAGCCTTACAAACAAATACCAACACATTTTTCATTAACCAAATTGGATGAGTTAGTGAAGGACTCGATTACACTAATTCGGCAACTTTTAAAACCTGATTATACTTTTGGACAAAAAAAACAAGTGGTAGAACTCTCCAGAAAAACTTCACTAGCAACTTCTCACATTCAGGAGGAAACAAGTATCAAAGATCGAAGGCATCAGAGATGACATACGCACACACATATCGAATCTCCAAGTTTTTCATTTCGATCTTCACTTTTCATTGTAATTTTCATTTCATGTACTTTCATTTCCTATAATTTTGTTTTGATGTCATTTCAATTCCATGTATTTCCTTTTAATGTAATCTCAATTCTGTGCAATTTACATTTCCTCACATTTAGATTCTTGTAATTTCATTACTCTGTCTAAAAAGCCATTCGCACACTTAGTGCTCGAGTGAGGAACCATGGAACGATCTCGGTCACTCTCTAATTGTCTGAAGTTCGAATCACCTTTGCGCACTTCGATTTTTGTAAACAACTCTTTTGGCATACTTGCATATTGATTTTCAAACACAAGGTGTTAGACTTATGAGGTGCTTTCGTAAATAGTGGTATCAAAGTCTGGTTGACTAGTGGGTTGAAAGGCGCATTTGAACTAGTCGTCTATGATTGAAGATTCAAGTTGAGATTTTATGGCGTAAAGGAATACTAAACTTGGATTGAGGGGCAACTGGCCCAATATGCTAGAAACTCAGATGAGTGGTAGAATGTTGAGTGTACATGTGAATGAACTCAATGAAAAAAGAACTCTACATCGGATATCTACACAGCTATAGGAAGAAATTGATAATAGCTAGTTAATCCACAATTTAATGATTTAAATTTTTGAATGACGATAGATCCGACTAGTTTATCTACGAGTTCAAGTTATGGACTCCTTTTGGATCTCCTCTTTATGAAAGTATTAGACTTATATATTTTTCTTAAATGTTATATAACAATCAATTTTGGATGGAGTTATGGATCCAAAATTACTAATTAGATTGCTTCTTCTTTGGCCTATGACACCCCTAAAAACACCCCCTTTATCTTTTAACTAAAAATCCAACATGTTCTCCTATATTTCAGGTTATTTCCCAATTAGAAATATGGTTATGGCGGCAAAGACGGGGATCCCCTCTTCCTAGTGATTTTGATATTGAATTTCTTTCTTTTGTTAATTCCCTTCCCAGTCATGCTCACCTCTCCCCACATTAACGAAAAACATGGTAAAGAGGCCTTTTTCGTTTCCAATGTCCATTTCCATTCATTCTTATTCCAAGTTACCAAACATCATAATGAACATGAATTAGGCATTGCCATTCCACTCTTCTAGTCCCTAGTGTTGATCAATTAAAGCAATCGACGGAGAATTTCTTTAAGAACCTTTATACTTCAGAGGGCTCTCATAATTTTCAACCAGTGTTAGAAAATTGTCACAACTTGGTTGGAGAAGAAATAAACTACCGTCTAACAACTGAAGTGACACTAGAGGAAGTAAAGGCAGCAGTTTTCCAGTTGGGATCCACTAAGGCACCAGGGCCGGATGGACTAAATGGGCAATTCTATCAACACTTTTGGGAAGAGGTTCAGCATGATGTATTCAAGGAGGTGCAAAATTTCTTTACATCCGGAATGTTAAATCCAATTTTAAACAAGACTCATATCGTCCTTATTCCCAAAGTACCTAACCCGGAGACACTGGAACAGTATCATCCTATAAGTTTGTGCAATTTTATTTATAAATCATCTCAAAAGTCCTGGCTAACAGACTAAAACCTTAGCTACCAGATTTGCTATGCGAAGAGCAAAGTGCTTTTGTTAGTGGACGACAAATCCAAGACAATATCCTAATTGTCCAAGAGGTGCTTCATCAACTAAGGGTGAGAAAGAGAAAGAGAAAGTTCCAGGCGGTGCTGAAACTAGATATGAAAAAAGCGTACGATTGAATAGAGTGGGATTTCCTGGAAGCTTGCTTGCTGAAATTTGGATTTTGCACAAAATGGGTACACTGGATAATGCAATGTGTTTCCACGGTGACTTTCAGTGTTAAATTAAATGGAGAGCCACTGCCCTACTTTCAACCTTCGAGGGGTATCCGACAAGGTGATCCGTTATCCCCCTATCTGTTTATATTGGTTGCCAATGTACTGTCTGTGCTGATGAACAAAGCGGTGGGGGATGAACACATCAAAGGAATTCGTTTCAACGATTATTGCCCCACTTTATCCCACTTGTTATTCGCAGATAACTCAATATTCTTTCTAGATGGGACAATCACTGAATGCCAAAATATTGCTTCAGTTCTGAACCAATATTGCTTTGCTTCAGGCCAAGCAATCAATTTAAACAAGTCGGGAATCTTTTTCAGCAAGGAGTGCCCACAAAATTTAAGAAGAAATATGGCAAATATTTAGGCATTCCATTTGATTGGGGGGAATCGAAAAAACAGATGTTTGCTTGGATTACCGCGAGAGTAAACAAGAAGCTTGAAGGTTGGAAGGAAAATCTGATATCGAAAGCGGGAAAGGAAGTCCTCATTAAATCAGTAGTACAAGCACTATCTCAGTACGCGATGTCCATTTTCAAAATTCCAGTCTCCATATGCCGAGCCATCGAGAAAAAGATAGCTACATTTTGGTGGAAAAACAACATAAAGCAAACGGGTTTGCATTGGAAAAGGTGGGAAACCTTGAAGCATAGAAAGGATGCCGGAGGCCTTGGGTTCCGAGATCTGTTGACTTTCAACAAGGCTATGTTGGGAAAACAAGCGTGGCGGATATCACAAGATCATTCATCTTTGTGGAGTCGTTTTCTGAAAGGAATATATTTCCCAAGGGAGAATTTTTGGTGCGCTAGGAAAGGAAGTAGATCTTCTTGGGGATGGCAAAGCCTTGTTATTGGAAGAGATGCCATACAACCATCGATCAGATGGGTAGTCGGTAATGGGGAAAAGATTAATATAAGAGAAGACAGATGGCTTAAACGAGGTTTGATTGGGGGACCCTCGAACATAAACGACCCTAGATTGGTGTCGGATCTAATTATAAAAGAAGACGAATGCTGGAACGAGCAACTTGTACAGGAACTTTTTGATCCAGATACAAGCAATGAAATCTTAGCTACTGCCTTGGGGAGCCAGGAAATGGAAGATAGAATGGTATGGACACCTTCAAAATCAGGATGTTTTACGGTAAAGAGTGCATATAACAGTAGCAGAGTGGAAACAACCAACCAAGCTTCAGAAAAGGCATCTTCCTCTTATCAAATCCACAAATCACTATGGATGAAGATATGGCAATCACGCACATACCCCAAAATAAATTTTTTTCTATGGAGTGCTTGCCAAAATGCCCTTGCTACCAAGGATAACCTTTTCAGAAGGAAGATCTTACCTCACCCCCTCTGTAGTCTCTGTAATCAATGCCCTGAAACGGTAGAACACACTCTCCTTCTTTGTCCATGGATGAGGAAAATCTGGAAAAATACAGCTCTGAACATCAATGTCTCCGCTCAAGGTTTGACGCGATTCGAAGTGTGGTTAGCTGACTTTAAACATACCTCAGTAACTTTTGAGCTCCTAACTTTTGTTCTTTGGCAAATTTGGAAAACTCGAAACCACTCTGTTTTTCGAGGGCAAAAGCCAAACCCAGAGGAAGTAATGGCTGAAGCAACTGTAATGAAATGAAATCATGATCGGTGGCTCCCTGGGAAGAAGAAAACTACAACAACAGCAAGCTTCTGCCTCCACCAATGGTGGCCACCAGAACCGGAAGAACTAAAAATTAATATCAATGGAGCCTACTTGCCTGGAACGAATGAAGATGCAGTGGCCGGTGTCTGCCGTGATAACTCTGGGAAACTAATTGATGGCTTCGCGGGATCTATTAGGGCGTCTTCAGCATCTCAGGCAGAGGCGCAAGCCATGGTGGAAACTCTCATGTATTTCTCCACGCGAACTGAAGTCTCACTTATAGTGGAGTTAGACCATTTTGATCTGATAAGCGCACTCATTGGCGGAGCGCAAATCAGCTGGGAATTACAAGGCCTTATCAAAAAAGCCCATTTGCTCCTCAAGCTTTTCAACGATATAAAGTTAGCCCATGGTAATAGAGAGTCCAATAGAGTTGCTGATTGAGTGGTTAAAGCTCAGTGTAAAAACAGATTACCACAAAATTGGCTTTTGAACCCCCCCTCACCCCTCTTAGAGCTTCTTTGTTCTGAAGCAAATGAAGTATATCCACGTACTTAATTCCAGTAATGAAAGTCGATTCCTTTTCTGACCAAAAAAAAAACAAACTTGGCCAGTAGATTAGACCACTTATTAACGGCAGAAAATTAAGCAATTGTTTCCCGTAATGAAAGAAAAGGGATTTATTTTTCTCAAATAAGCTTGAGTAAGAAATGAAATTTTGGTCCCTCTTATTCCTATTTCCATCCAAAAAATTTTCCAAACCCATAATATATTTTTTATTTACTTCATCAGGGAAAAGAACTATATCACGTCTTGTTTTCCTCCACCTTTGATTAAAGGAAACATTTTAAATCAGATTTTTGATAGATGGATTACAAACATGGATATCATCTACCCTTATTTTTGGTTAAATTCACATGTGGGTGATGTTGGTACTTACGACCTATAAATCAGAGACTTGGTTTAAGGAGAACACAGTTCATCCATTTGAAGTACTAAGGCACATCACAGGACCAAAATCAAAAGGGGTCACACTAAGATCTTTTGATTGATGAGTTACAAATATCGACAACACCCGTGTTACTTTTAGTTCAGCTAGCATATGGGTGATATGCAAATCTTATAGACCCCTAGTCTGGGGACCAACCGGAGGAAGAAGGAGATGGAGGAAACACAGTTCCAAAGAAAATAATGAATCCAGATGTAGCATTTTGTATGAAGTTTATATTCTCACTCTAGATTTTTTGCATAATATACAATATGAAAAGAAGTGTAAATAACAAAATAAATACCATTATTTCGTTGACCAATTTCCACCAATTCAAGCATCCATGAAATACACCATATATTTGCTCCCCATATTCAAACACCTAATACAGATCTAGTTCTCTCAAGAACAAACTTTTGTCATGTGAGAGTCCTTGTCATTACCTTCTTGGTTGAGAAAAGGATAGTCCATGTATCCAACAATAGGATCGTGAGTATAAAAGGTCGCTCGGATGTACTCATTTAATGGTGCATTAATTTTGAACCTATATACTAAATCAGGATTAGAAATGAAAATTCGACCGTACGATATCAAATCCGCATCTCCGTCGATCACAGCCTTCATCCCTAGCTCTCGAGTGAACCCGCCGGCTGACATGAATGTACCCTGATAAGCTCTTCTTAGAGTCTGCATTAACTTGGCTTCTTCATTTTCTGTACCAATTTGTTCTGGCAATGGCATGACTCGCGGTCGAGTTACATGGAAATAAGCAAGTTTCGATCCCGTATCAACTTGGAATGTGTTGATTTTTTTAATCACTGCAAGTCCTAGGTTGAGCGGATCAGAATCCATAGCATCAACATAATTGATCACAGGAGAAATTCCAACTGCAACTCAATCACTGCCAATGGCTACAACTACCGCTCGAATGATCTCCATCAAGAATCTACACCTATTTTCGATTGAATTGCCATATTAATCCATTCTATCATTGACTCCATCTTTCAAGAATTGATCGATGAGATAGCCATGTGCCGCATGGAGCTCGATCCCATCGAAACCTAATGTTTATTCAACATTGATGTCAAATGAACGCCATGTCATCAACTTATAAAATGTTAGAACATTATGATTCGCTCAAATCCACACAGGCCAAGACCACGCAAAATACATCTATAGATGGACTAGGCAATGCCTAATAGGCACGTGGTATGATCAGGTCGGATGGGAGCTATGCGGAGCTATCAGTGTGATTGTGACAACGTGTCGAGTGCACTTTAGCTTTAAGTTTACCTAACATTAATATAGCTAAGTAAAAATATCACATTATTTGACTACATGGTAATAAAGTGCCTTGGCTACATAAAACCCCTTTCATTTAAGTACTTGAACTTTTAGATTAAACATTTCTCACAATAGAATTCGAAGAATCCACATGTTTATTGAGTCAAATAATCAATCCTGACTATGGGACAAATCCTCTTTTTGGTCTTAATTAAGTGCATCAAGTCACTTTCTTGTCGTAATTTTCACTTGGCCTATCAAGTAACTCTCTTGTAACCATCTGACTCTATTAGATGTAACTTCTGTTTGAATCCTTATTTGATGCACGTGAACGCAAACATTACATAAGTTGAAAATTCTGATTATCATGTGTTATCAAAATTAAGATGGATGAATTAAGACGAGAAATCTCGTAGCCTAACCTGCTCGGATGGAGTTGATGGCTGCCTGACAAAACTGCTCGACAGCCTTCCGAATTTCGCATGTTTCCAAGGCTTGAGGACTGGAATAATTGTCTTGGGTTCCGTCAGGCATGAGTATTTTCTAGTTCTCTGATATGGACCGGCTGGTTGACGAAATCGGGGCACCCCCACCAGGCTGATATACTAATAAACTAGAAATAAATTATCACCAAGCAACAAAATAACGATAATTCAGAAGTTGCCAACATAGGAAAAAGGATCAATTGACGGAGAAATTTAGTAAATAGAGAAGAATCAAAGGAATTACCTTTATGGGATGCCCGACCGGCTTGCCATAGTTGACAGAAGATTAGACCACCCTTGGCATGAACAGCATCCACCACTTTCTTCCACGCTTCGATTTGTTCTTCGGTGTAAATTCCAGGAACATGTGGAGACCTAAATCCAATCTATTTTTTAGACTAAACCAAAATTATAAGCTGAGTCCAAGGAGCAATGTACAGTTAATCATGTATCTTTCACTTCAAGAAAATAGAAGTTTGTTCATGTAATTTGTTATTGAATAGTTAATTAGATCTTAAACTGAAACTGGGTTTGAACCAAACCCACCCAATCAACCTGTACATCTTTATTTGGCTCTATTCCAAGCTCTTGCAGATAATCTGATTTAGTCTCAATTTTTCTCACAGAAAACTACAGGACGCTCTAAGATCCACTTGAATGTCAAGCCATATAGAGAAGGAGAAAATTATGAGCGACCGTCCCATGTCATGTCATCAGTGTATATATACGTAGTAAAACAACCGACTACAATCTGAAATTTAATTGAGAAAAAAAGGAGTATAAACATGAAAAGTACCCAGCACCCCCGTGATTGATGGGGGTGGCTTCACTGATGAGAAGACCTCCCTCCATTGATCGCTGTCCATAGTAATCGGCAAGCGCCGGCTGTGGCAATCCGTTCAAGGCTCGGCATCTTGTCAGTGGCGCGAGCACCACCCTACGCCGCCATGCCAAACATGACTCGGTTTCGGCTCACGCAACCGGTTAAGAATTGAAATCGGAGAGCAAGAGCAACTAGTATCAGATATAGAGTACCCATACAAACCTGTGTGAGAGAGGTTGAATTTGTCCATCTTGTATGGACTGAAGAGGTCTGTCATCACTATTTTTGCTTCGGGAAAAACATATGAAGAGACCGACAAAATTTAGAGAATCGCGTTTATGAAAGCCAGAAGATGCGTTGATGATGGTTAAAGATGGTCCTATTCATATAGGGGTGGAAGATCCTCGTCCTTTGGAAGGTACAATGATTTTTTTTTTTTTTTTGGTCAGAAGAAGGTACAATGATTGATATCGACGCAATCAAATAAGTTTCTTAAAAAATAAATGATGGGGAAATTTCAAAAGATTCCCTAAAATGAGATACTTTTTTTCAAAATATCATTTAAACTTGGATTTATCTTAAAGTACCCCTGAATTAAATGAGTTCGTCTCAATTGACACCCTATCTTACCGGCGGCCATGTCATGTGTCGTAATTACAATCTAATTCCAGTGCATAGATTCGCACAAAAAGAGAGAACATAGAGACAAATCCTCCCAACAACGTCAGCAATATCCAAAAAGATACTTTTTCTCGTACCATCATTATCATCGACCTCGCCTTCCAAGACATACAACCGCCTTGTCAACAGGTTTTTACAACAAATTGCAATGGCCTACTCTATGGACAAAGGTGGTATTGGAATTGAGTTTAGTTTATTTGGGAAATTTGAGGATCAGGGTTTGGTTTAATCGAGAAATTTAGGGATTTTTGTCAACTTTGAACACACGTGAAGTGCACGAACTCAAATCTGACATTTTTGGGATAAAAATGCCCCCCTCGATGACGCAAGCCGCGGCACATGACACGCGTGTGGTCATCATCCGGCAAAGATTTATGATGCGGGTGAGATGGAGGGTCAATTGAGATGAAGCCAACAACTTCAGGGGGAATTTTGAGATAAACCTAATTTTGGGAGTATTCTAAGAAAAATGTCCTACTTTAGGGGTTTTTTCTGAAATTTTCTCACAAATGAGTGCATTAGTCAAAGTAAATAAAAAATGGGATTGGTGTTCACGAAAGACTTTCTTTGATGTGCGTCTCATACTCATCCGACGAAGACTTCAAGACCCTGAGTCTTTCTCTATTATTGTTTGAAGTCATGCCGTCTAATGGAATTATCTAACTTTTCTTAAAAGGCTGCTCAATCAAATGTAACTTATTTATAAATATAAGATTCTTGTTCGGCTTTCCTCAGCCCTTTTAGGCTATGTTTATTTCTCGGAAAACATTTTCCGGGCAAATAGTTGTCATTTTTCTAGCATTTGAATTGCTTAGGAAAATAAGTCCCAACGCCCAAGTCGTGGTCCATCAAGGCTAGGCCTAGGACCCTAGTGCCTATACCCAGTTTCCCGACTACATATGCACAAGTCACTAACTCCCAAATGATATACGTCTATTTAAGAAAATCAAATGATTTTCCTTACCAAATGATAGAAAATATTTTTTAATTCATTTTTAGGCTCCGTTCGTTTGGCGAAAAATATTCTCCTGGAAAATATTTTCCGAATTTTCCGGTGTTCGAGGGATGAAAAATGTTTTCCGTGGGAAAATATTTTTCTTCCCCCCTCACAAAATAGTCTAAGTTTATGGAAAATGACTTCCGCTTCTTCAAAAGCAGAAATTATTTTCCGGAGCTTCTTCTTCTTCTTTTTCACTAAGGTCGCCGGACGCCGCCGGTCTCCGGCAGCCGCCGCCGGTCGCTGGTCGCCCGCCGCCACCGCCGACCACCGACGAAAAATATTTTTCGAAACTTTTTCATATTGGTCGTCGAACACCGGAAAATTATGTTCTGAGAAAACATTTTCTAGAAAAATGACTTCCGGGAAAATATTTTTCAAAAGGAGAATATTTTCCGTCAAACGAACGGAGCCTTAGATATCAGCCAAATACCAGAAAATATTGACATTGAAAAATGATTTCTATGAAAATATTTTTCAGAGATGTCACATTTTCTTCTATACAAATGGAGTTTTAATCTAAATCTTGTCTCTGCCATGTGCTTTAACTAACTAAAAATTGATGTTTGCCTTCATATTCGATTCTCAGTGAAAGATTCCAACTCGGGGCCATCTTCAGCCGGCTCGAGAGGCATTGGCTTATGCTCTACTTGTATAGAACATGACATTGCGGTATATGTAAAAGTATACGACGATTATGGGTTCCCTCTTGGATCTTCTCGTTATTGTGTCGTTAACCCAATTTTACTCCATCTTTCGAGGTATCTTTTTTTATGCAAAAGTTAGTGTCCGAGTGATGTAATGTAAGAGGCACGAGAAGTTCGAATTGGCCCTGTAGGTATTATGATGGATCTTAGGATCGTATCATGCGGCAAGGGACAATTCCCCAGATTGTTCAACAGAATTGTATTTGTTGTAAAATAAATGCGGACGCTAATCAAGATCTTACAAATTAAGTCAATGCGAAAGCATCGAAGAAATAAACGAGAAATAATAAAAGACACCAACGATTTACATAGTTCGGTCCGAGTATCGGTATTTATATCCACGGAAAGAGCCAACAGTAAATAATCCATTAATAATCGGAGAATCAAAGTTATAATCGATCACAAGCTCGAGTATTACTCATATCTAAATTAAGCCCAAACTCAAAGTGTTTTCAAATAAATAACTCGAATGAAAGTAAAACTCACAACACATTATCCACCGTGTTCACATTCGTGCGGCCGAAAAAACATGAACGTTGTACGTTCTCTCCCCTCTTCAAGCTGTTCTTTATTTTGAGAACACACGCCTCCCCACTCTTTTGTTCTTGCTCTTCGTGCGGCTACTAAGTTTTTTTTCCTTCATTCGCGGCCCCACTAGGGCAAAGAAGGATGACCTAGTGTAACATCCGGAATTTTGACCGTTATCGGGACCAATAAAATGTATATTGATTCTCGTGTAATTTTAGTAAGTCTCGCCCGGAATTGATCAATCACGGGATACTAACCAAATGGGAAAGGCTAAATAGGATCAAGTACGTGGACCGAAAACCCGATCGTGATGGAGTGCCAATTTCGACGAACGTTGAGGAAATATTTTGAACCAATATAGGCCGATCTTAAGAAAATGACAGGTTGATATTGTCAGCGATGCACGATCGGATCGCGAGTGATTTCGCATGACCGAAAGTGCGCCTGACAAAGGAAACCCGATTTTAATCCAAAAGATCGTGACCTCAGGTGCTAGTGATAATTCCTCTAGTTCTCTCGAAATTGAGACTATCATGACTCGGACAATCTTAGGTCGATACGCGTAACGCCTAAACTGCCGCCTGTTAGTGAGAGACCCTAAAACTGCAAAACGAGTAATTAGATCGCGATATTAGGCCCGAACTTCGATATCAAAATTTCAAGGGTAATTACGACTGTTTTGCAAGATGGACGTCATTTTGAAGTAGCCATTTATGTTTGGGATGAATGCGGTTGGAAACTGAAGATTTGACAGAAATTGAGAAAAGGACAGTTTTGCCCCTGTGGACATCGAGGCCGAATTCGGAGGCCGTTTCAGGTTATTTTTCGCGGCCAAGGTCATTTTGGGATAGCCACGCTCATTTGGAGTGGTTTTGGACAAAAAGTGGAATTTCGACAAAAATTAGAAAATAATATTATTTTATTCCCGGAAACTTCGCGGGCGATTTTCGAGGGCTTAGAAAGTGAATTTCGCGATTCCGACACCGGATTATGTCTCCCATGAATATTTAGGACCGGTATGAGCAAAAATTGGAATTTCGGTTCGGGATGGAAAAATGACGGAAATGCCCCTAGCCTATATTTGATTTATTCCGAATTTTGGGGCAATTTTGGGATTTAACCAAGGTTGGTTAAGGTTAATTAGACTTGGTTAACCATGGTTAAGGACAATTGACCATTTTGCCCTTGTATTATTGGATAAGAAGCATTTTGGACCCTTGGATGAGGGGTATTTTGGTCCAAAGGGCTAGATTTGTGACATGTGGACCCCACTTTGGATTTTGTTGACTACCCCCTTGACCATTCTCTCTCCTCAGACCTCTCTCTCTCTCTCTCGGCGCCTGTCTCTCTCTCCTCTCTCCCGATCCTCCCTTCGGCCGCTGCTTCTCCCCGTCGTTCAGCCACGCCGGCTGCTGGTCACGCCGGAGCTGCTGGCCGCCAGCCACCGTGTGCCGTCCCCAGGCGTCACCCCTAGCCCCGTCGACCAGCTTTCCCCCTCTCCCGTCACCCTCAGCCGCTGTTTTAGCCGGGTCGTGCAGGGACGCCGTCACCGTCGCCGGACTTGCCCCGCCGGTGCCGCGCCGCCATGCGCCACCCCACCGTCCAACCTCACCCTCACCGTCTCTCTCTCCTTCGTCCTCAGCCCTCCCTCACCGGCGCTTCCCCTGTTCTGGCCGAGAGGTGGCCGTGAGCCCCACCGGCGCCGCCGTGTCCGCCGGCTTGCCGTTGGTGCGCCGCCGTCGATTGTACCGCTCGTCGGTAATCGGCCGCTCGCTCCCGTCGCCTCTCGTCGATAATAGGCGAGTAAAATCTCTAATCCTTGAATTAGTCTAATTGTGCAAATTAGGGGTTTAATTAGGGTAATTAGGCTAGATTAAGGCCTAATACTATGTAATTGTGCATGAGTTGATTAGGGGACCTAATTGGGACTTAATGGCATAATATGAGGTTGATTTGGAGCCAAATTGGTGGCTGTTTAGGGGTGGTTCACATTAGAACCGAATTTACATTTAATGGTCTAATGTGGTCATTATGTGGATTAATGACTAATGGCTTGAAATTAGACATGTTAGAGGCTAATTGAGACTTGTTGGAATATTGCGGGATGATGCCATGTCTGTGGATTTAATAGTTGAGACTGGATGGTTATGTCAAATCCCAAGTGGACTGGAACTCTGTAATGCTGAGTTGT
The DNA here is from genome assembly GCA_031216235.1 of Syzygium jambos. Classification (NCBI taxonomy): domain Eukaryota; kingdom Viridiplantae; phylum Streptophyta; class Magnoliopsida; order Myrtales; family Myrtaceae; genus Syzygium; species Syzygium jambos. Next base: position 84,539 of record JASUUC010000023.1, on the reverse strand, counting down.
GGGTTAATTGCCGAATGTAAATGGATTATAATGAAATGAGTTAGATGTGCCAATAATGCTCTGTAGGAGTTGAAATTGTGATTCAATGTGCTTGGTACATCGGGGCATGGCAATTGGTGTGAATTTCCATGTTGGTTTTTATATGATTGAGATTAAAATATGACCATTGGGTCATGGCCTTCGGGTCGGGCCTTCGGGTCGAATGATTTATGACCATTGGGTCATGGCCTTCGGGTCGATTTAATTGTGATGACCATTGCGTCATGGCCTTCGGGTCGATTTAATTGTGATGACCATTGCGTCATGGCCTTCGGGTCGATTTAATTGTGATGACCATTGGGTCATGACCTTCGGGTCGAGTTAATTGTGATGACCATTGGGTCATGGCCTTCGGGTCGATTTAATTGTGATGACCATTGGGTCATGGCCTTCGAGTCGATTTAACTGTTTATGAGTTATAATAATATTGAAAGCCTAACCTGCAGGGCTGGAATAGCAAAATTAGGGCTGAAGGCCCGAATGATTATTTAATGATCTATTTACTGGTTCAGTGATTCATGCATTTTAATTATCTTCTGGAGGTGCACGTTAGCCTAGTTTAGGAATAGGAATTTTACTTGCTGAGTTTATCTCACGGTCGTGGTGAAACCGATTTTCAGACCCCCGTCCATAAAATGCCGAGGAAAGCACCTCTTTTTGGATTTCCGCAGCGGATTCAGCGATCGTTTAGTGTGCATCCCTGTGGAGATGGATCAGCGTACATTAGATATCATTCTGTGGTGATTGTAAATGTGGGAAAGGATTATAACGACACTCAGAAGTACGTAGCCTGGTGTTATAGGGGAGCGGATGGTGTGACTGGACCCCCGATCCGTACTTTTGATGTTCCAGTGGACGTTAACGGCGTTATGATCCCACAGATGGTGAGTGGTGAAGTCTCGGATCCTCCAGCCTCTCTTAGCGTGAGTAGTGTGGGCGAGACCGTGGATGGACCGGTGGCTATGGACGAGGAGCAAGGAGAACAGCAAGTTATAGCTGTCGATGTAAATCCGGAGGAAGACGAGGAATTGAATCTGGAAGTAATAGGTGAGAATACCGGTGCTGACGGAGAAGTGGCTGAAGTTGGGATGGACGAAGAAATAGAATCTGGGGAAGACTCTTCTGAAGAATCTGCAGCACCATCCGATCCAGGCTGGGAGCCTTAGAGTAGATCCCAGTGTTAGGAGTTTAGGCTAACCCTCTTTTTGAATGTAACCCTCTTCCAGATAGTTAGCTGTTACCCCTAGGCCACCGATCCCTTTTGTTTCGTGGCCCTTTGGTGTATTCTTTTGTTGTAAATAAATAGTGTGTATAGGTTTTTAAAAGGGTGTATATATATGTTAGTATAATCTATAGTATATTGGTGTCTATTGCTGCTCGTGGATGAGTTTTAATTATCATTGGGTGTATATATATATATACGTCGCTTTCGCATGTGATGTATTTTCTCTGATTTGGGTTTTCGGGTCGGTGACGCTATCCTGGGAGCGTCGCACCTCACTTTGACCTTAGCGCGGATATTCAACCTTCGTGGGGTACGGGGCATGACATCTTCGTTCGATTTGGTATCAGAGCAAGGACAGCTCTGTTTAATCTAGCTGAGCCTTGGAGTAATAAGGAGGAGTAACCATGGGTAGCCATAGGGTGACTTAGTGTGCTAAGTGTACCTCCAGATTGTTTGTGTTTGAATGTTATGACGATTATTTGAACCAGTATTATGCAAGTGCGGCAGGACCCAAGGTAAGTTTGTAAATCCTTGGGTGAAATTTTGTGCCGTTGTGCTAGCTGTATGCTGAGTGTTTAAATGCTTTCGTATTGATACCTGCCTAGGACTTAGACCGGTTAGTTGGTTTAGGTCTCTAATTCCTGGATGGAATTATATCAGGTAGTTGAGCACTCAGAGTATTAGGATGAGCAGTGAAAGAGGAAGAGTGAGAAGAGCCCCAAGGAGGGGCGCGGGAAGAGAAGCTTGTGGTGGAGGTCGTGCTAGAGCGAGAGCGATAGAAAACATTGGTGCGGGTGCTAGAGATGGAGAGAACCCTAGAGTTGGTGTTGGGGCTGCAGCAGACCCCAGAGCTGATGTTAGACATGCGGAAGATCCGCGCATGGAAGGAGTTCTCAGAGCGTTAGAAAGGATTGGTAATGTGATGGATAGGCAAGCACAAGAAAGAGAGAATGCGACCGCTCAAGCTGCGGAGGCTGCAGCAGTTGCTGCCGTCCATGAGAATCAAGCCCCAGTCCAGCAAGTTCAAGCTCAACCAATGGTGGCACCTAGGCCAATGCACCAGTTGGTGGAGCAGTTCCTTAAGCTGAAACCGCCCAAGTTCACGGGCAGAGGTGACCCAGAAACCGCCCCGCGTTGGGTGGAGGAGCTAGAAAAAGCATTTGATCTGTTGGGGTGTACTGAGACAGAAAAGATTTCTTTGGCATCGTATCAACTGCAGGATAATGCCCACGATTGGTGGAAGACAGTTAAGGATAGAGTGTTTCCGGAGTATATGGAACAGACCTGGGCGATATTTGTTGAGCATTTCTACGGACAGTATTTTTCTGAAAGTGCCCAAGAGAAAAAGATGGCAGAATTCATGAGGCTTCGTCAGGGGTCGATGACAGTGGTACAGTACGAAGCAGAGTTTGCCAGATTGTCCAGATTTGCCCCAAGGATGGTTGAGAATCCTCTGGACAAGGCTCGGAGATTCCGGGATAGACTGAAACTGGATCTTCGCACCCAGATGCTTTTGCTGAATATCAGATATTATCGAGAGCTGTATGAGCGAGCCCAAACTATGGAGCGAGATCAGATAGAAAGGACAACAGCATCGGGTTCGAAGTTTATTCCGAATCGGGACAATCGTCGCTTTGGAAAGAGACCAATGGCCAGCAATAGACGGTTTGTTCCGCCCCCGAGAAGGATTATAGGGAAGCCCAGTCAGACGCCAAATAGAATTAGAGCTTGTTTTCGTTGCGGGAGTTTGGGACACCAGATAAAGAATTGCCCCCAGCAACGACTTTCGGGACCCCCAGGACAACAACAGCAACCCAGAGCGGGAAATCAGGTCGGGAATCCCCCACCGGCTATTCAGGGTAGACCACCTGCGCAAGGACGAGTATATGCAATGGCGCGAAAGGATGCCGAGGACGCGCCGGGCGTGGTCACATGTACCGTTTCTCTCTGTGATCATGCTGCTTATGCGTTATTTGATCCCGGGGCAACCCATTCGTTTATTTCAGAACAGTTTGTTAGATTGGTCGGTCTGGAGCCTGTTTTACTTGAAATCATGTTATGTGTGACGACCCCACTGCATGATAGGGTGTTAGTATCATTGGAGTGCTTGGACTGTAAAATTGTGATTGGAAATGTTGAGGAAAGTATTGATTTAGCTGTGTTAGCCATGTATGACTTTGATGTGATCATTGGTATGGATTGGCTGACTAAACAGAAAGCCGTTATGGATTGCGGCAGTAGGACGATCCAATTCAATCCGATTGGACGTCCTAGGTTTGAATTTCAGGGAAATCGAGGAGGAACCTCGATCCCTTGGATTTCCTCAGTAGAGGCAACCGAGATGCTCGAGGAAGGTTGCGAAGGATACTTGGTTAGTGTTAAGGATCCGACATTGATGGAACCTAAGTTGGAAGAAATTCCTGTGGTATGCAATTTTCCCGAGGTTTTTCCTCAAGAGTTGCCGGGTTTGCCGTCAGAACGAGAAGTGGAATTCGTAATAGAATTGGCCCTAGGTACAGAGCCAATTTCTAAGGCCCCGTATCGGATGTCTTTGTCAGAACTGAAGGAGCTGAAAGTCCAGATGCAGGAGTTATTAGACAAAGGATTTATTCGTCCTAGTGCGTCTCCATGGGGAGCGCCAGTCCTATTTGTGAGGAAAAAGGACGGGACATTGAGATTATGTATAGACTATCGGCAGTTGAATCAGGTGACTATAAAGAATAAGTATCCACTGCCGAGGATCGACGACTTGTTCGATCAATTGCAAGGGGCGTCAGTGTTCTCCAAGATTGATCTACGGACAGGGTATCACCAGTTAAGGATTCGGAAAGAGGATATACCCAAGACTGCATTTAGGACGAGGTACGGGCATTATGAGTTTACAGTCATGCCCTTTGGTTTGACGAACGCCCTTGCAGCTTTCATGGATCTGATGAACAGAGTTTTTAAAGAATTTCTGGATCAGTTTGTTATCGTGTTCATTGATGATATCCTGGTTTATTCGAAAAGTTCAGAAGAACACGAAGTGCATTTGACTGAAGTACTACGGACATTAAGGGAGCATGCGCTTTATGCGAAGTTCAGTAAATGCGAGTTCTGGCTTAGTAGGGTAGCATTCCTTGGACACATTGTTTCGGGAGAAGGAATATCGGTGGATCCGACTAAGATCGAAGCAGTGCTTAAGTGGCCCAGGCCGACATCAGTGACGGAAATCAGAAGTTTCTTAGGATTGGCTGGCTATTATCGACGTTTCGTGGAAGGATTCTCGTCGATAGCCACGCCCTTGACGCGATTACTGAAAAAGGAGACTAGGTTTGAATGGGACGACAAGTGTGAACGAAGTTTTCAGGAGCTTAAGCATAGACTGACAACAGCTCTAGTCTTGACTATTCCATCTGGACCTGGTGGATTCGAGGTGTACAGTGATGCTTCGCTCAAAGGACTGGGTTATGTGTTAATGCAACATGGGAAAGTAGTTGCATATGCGTCACGTCAGTTGAGGCCTCACGAGTTGAACTATCCGACACATGATCTAGAGTTGGCTGCCATTGTTTTTGCACTCAAAATCTGGAGACATTATTTATGTGGGGAAAAGTTTCAGATTTATACGGATCATCAGAGCCTCAAATACCTGTTCTCACAGAAAGAGTTGAATATGAGGCAGCGTAGATGGATGGAGCTTCTAAAAGACTATGACTGCGACATCATGTACCACCCTAGGAAGGCAAATCGAGTCGCAGATGCGCTAAGTCGCAAATCAAGTATGGCGCACTTAATGATTAAGGAATGGACACTATTGGAAAAGCTCCGAGACTCAGAATTTAAATTGGAATTGAGTCATGTGTCGAATCTACTGGCTACTTTAAGAATTGAGCCGGAGATTCAAACCAAGATTAAAGCTCTGCAATCCACGGATCAAGAGATTCAGAAAATTGTGGAAATGGAGGCCACGGCAAGGAAGCCAGATTTCCAAGTATCAGAGGATGGAGTCCTGAAGTATAGAGGACGATGGTGTATGCCTGATGATACTGAGCTTAAGGAAGAAATATTAAGAGAAGCTCATCGCAGCAATTACAGTATCTACCCTGGCAGCACAAAAATGTATCAGAATCTACGGCAACATTATTGGTGGAACGGAATGAAAACGGATGTGGCCAGGTATGTGGCTAAGTGTTTGACGTGTCAGCAGGTAAAGGCACAACACTGTAAACCTGGAGGACTGCTGCGACCATTGGAAATTCCCGAGTGGAAATGGGAATATATCACCATGGACTTCGTAACGGGATTACCGAAAAGCCAGAGAGGGCATGATTCCATTTGGGTGATCGTGGATAGACTCACAAAATCGGCTCACTTCTTGGCTGTGCGAAAAGATTTTGAATTATAAAAGTATGCAGAGCTGTACGTAAGGCAGATTGTTAGACTGCATGGAGTGCCGGTGACGATTACATCAGATCGTGACCCGAGGTTTACAGCGAATTTCTGGAAAAGTCTGCAGACGGCCTTGGGGACAAAGGTGCAGTTTAGTACAGCTTACCATCCGCAGACTGATGGTCAATCAGAAAGGAGACTCTTGAGGATATGTTGAGGGCTTGTGTATTGGATTTTCAAGGTAAATGAGAAGAACAGCTGCATTTGGTAGAATTTGCTTATAATAACAGTTATCAGCAGAGTATCCAGATGGCCCCATTCAAAGCTTTGTATGGCAGAGCGTGTAGGACTCCCGTATGTTGGGATGAAGTGGGAGAACGGAGCATTACGAGCCCAGAGTTGGTACAGCAAACAGTGGAAGCTGTTGAGATTATTCGAGAGAGGTTAAAGACAGCACAGAGTCGACAGAAGAGTTATGCCGATCGGAGACGACAACCTTTAGAATTCCAAGTTGGAGATCATGTGTTTCTCAAAGTGTCACCTATGAAAGGGTTATCCCGATTTGGCAAGAAAGGGAAGCTGAGTCCGAGGTTTGTTGGACCGTTTGAGATTTTGGAAAAGACTGGCGATATGGCATATAGGCTTGCCCTGCCACCAAATTTGTCCCGGGTACATAATGTCTTCCACGTGTCGATGTTAAGGAAGTATGAACCGGACCCGACACACGTTCTAAGATACGAGGAAATAGATGTGGACGACAGGGTGTCGTACGTGGAGAGACCAGTCAGAATTGAGGATCGGAAAGATCGAGTACTCCGGAATAAGACAATCCCGATGGTTAAAATAGTTTGAGAGCACCACGGAACAGAAGGCGCTACTTGGGAAAGCGAGGAAGCCATGCGACGTCAACACCCCCAGTTGTTCGAGGAGCAGGTTTGAAGTACAAATTTCGAGGACGAAATTTTTGTAAGGGGGGAAGAGTTGTAACATCCGGAATTTTGACCCGTTATTGGGACCAATAAAGTGTATATTGATTATCGTGTAATTTTAGTAAGTCTCGCCCGGAATTGATCAATCACGGGATACTAACCAAATGGGAAAGGCTAAATAGGATCAAGTACGTGGATCGAAAACCCGATCGTGATGGAGTGCCAATTTCGACGAACGTTGAGGAAATATTTTGAACCAATATAGGCCGATCTTAAGAAAATGACAGGTTGATATTGTCAGCGATGCACGATCGGATCGCGAGTGATTTCGCACAACCGAAAGTGCGCCTGACAAAGGAAACCCGATTTTAATCCAAAAGATCGTGACCTCAGGTGCTAGTGATAATTCCTCTAGTTCTCTCGAAATTGAGACTATCATGACTCGGACAATCTTAGGTCGATACGCGTAACGCCTAAACTGCCGCCTGTTAGTGAGAGACCCTAAAACTGCAAAACGAGTAATTAGATCGCGATATTGGGCCCGAACTTCGATATCAAAATTTCAAGGGTAATTACGACTGTTTTGCAAGATGGACGTCATTTTGAAGTAGCCATTTATGTTTGGGATGAATGCGGTTGGAAACTGAAGATTTGACAGAAATTGAGAAAAGGACAGTTTTGCCCCTGTGGACACCGAGGCCGAATTCGGAGGCCGTTTCAAGTTATTTTTCGCGGCCAAGGTCATTTTGGGGTAGCCACGCTCATTTGGAGTGGTTTTGGACAAAAAGTGGAATTTCGACAAAAATTGGAAAATAATATTATTTTATTCCCGGAAACTTCGCGGGCGATTTTCGAGGGCTTAGAAAGTGAATTTCGCGATTCCAACACCGGATTATGTCTCCCATGAATATTTAGGACCGGTATGAGCAAAAATTAGAATTTCGGTTCGGGATGGAAAAATGACGGAAATGCCCCTAGCCTATATTTGATTTATTCCGAATTTTGGGGCAATTTTGGGATTTAACCAAGGTTGGTTAAGGTTAATTAGACTTGGTTAACCATGGTTAAGGACAATTGACCATTTTGCCCTTGTATTATTGGATAAGAAGCATTTTGGACCCTTGGATGAGGGGTATTTTGGTCCAAAGGGCTAGATTTGTGACATGTGGACCCCACTTTGAATTTTGTTGACTACCCCCTTGACCATTCTCTCTCCTCAGACCTCTCTCTCTCTCTCTCTCGGCGCCTGTCTCTCTCTCCTCTCTCCCGATCCTCCCTTCGGCCGCTGCTTCTCCCCGTCGTTCAGCCACGCCGGCTGCTGGTCACGCCGGAGCAGCTGTCCTCGCCGGAGCTGCTGGCCGCCAGCCACCGTGTGCCGTCCCCAGGCGTCACCCCTAGCCCCGTCGACCAGCTTTCCCCCTCTCCCGTCACCCTCAGCCGCTGTTCCAGCCGGGTCGTGCAGGGACGCCGTCACCGTCGCCGGACTTGCCCCGTCGGTGCCGCGCCGCCGTGCGCCACCCCACCGTCCAACCTCACCCTCACCGTCTCTCTCTCCTTCGTCCTCAGCCCTCCCTCACCGGCGCTTCCCCTGTTCTGGCCGAGAGGTGGCCGTGAGCCCCACCGGCGCCGCCGTGTCCGCCGGCTTGCCGTTGGTGCGCCGCCGTCGATTGTACCGCTCGTCGGTAATCGGCCGCTAGCTCCCGTCGCCTCGCGTCGATAATAGGCGAGTAAAATCTCTAATCCTTGAATTAGTCTAATTGTGCAAATTAGGGATTTAATTAGGGTAATTAGGCTAGATTAAGGCCTAATACTATGTAATTGTGCATGAGTTGATTAGGGGACCTAATTGGGACTTAATGGCATAATATGAGGTTGATTTGGAGCCAAATTGGTGGCTGTTTAGGGGTGGTTCACATTAGAACCGAATTTACATTTAATGGTCTAATGTGGTCATTATGTGGATTAATGACTAATGGCTTGAAATTAGACATGTTAGAGGCTAATTGGGACTTGTTGGAATATTGCGGGATGATGCCATGTCTGTGGATTTAATAGTTGAGACTGGATGGTTATGTCAAATCCCAAGTGGACTGGAACTCTGTAATGCTGAGTTGTGGGTTAATTGCCGAATGTAAATGGATTATAATGAAATGAGTTAGATGTGCCAATAATGCTCTGTAGGAGTTGAAATTGTGATTCAATGTGCTTGATACATCGGGGCATGGCAATTGGTGTGAATTTCCATGTTGGTTTTTATATGATTGAGATTAAAATATGACCATTGGGTCATGGCCTTCGGGTCGGATTATATAAATGTTGGCCTTCGGGTCGGGCCTTCGGGTCGATTTAATTGTGATGACCATTGCGTCATGGCTTTCGGGTCGATTTAATTGTGATGACCATTGGGTCATGGCCTTCGGGTCGAGTTAATTGTGATGACCATTGGGTCATGGCCTTCGGGTCGATTTAATTGTGATGACCATTGGGTCATGGCCTTCGGGTCGATTTAACTGTTTATGAGTTATAATAATATTGAAAGCCTAACCTGCAGGGCTGGAATAGCAAAATTAGGGCTGAAGGCCTGAATGATTATTTAATGATCTATTTACTGGTTCAGTGATTCATGCATTTTAATTATCTTCTGGAGGTGCACGTTAGCCTAGTTTAGGAATAGGAATTTTACTTGCTGAGTTTATCTCACGGTCGTGGTGAAACCGATTTTCAGACCCCCGTCCATAAAATGCCGAGGAAAGCACCTCTTTTTGGATTTCCGCAGCGGATTCAGCGATCGTTTAGTGTGCATCCCTGTGGAGATGAATCAGCGTACATTAGATATCATTCTGTGGTGATTGTAAATGTGGGAGAGGATTATAGCGACACTCAGGAGTACGTAGCCTGGTGTTATAGGGGAGCGGATGGTGTGACTGGACCCCAGATCCGTACTTTTGATGTTCCAGTGGACATTAACGGCGTTATGATCCCACAGATGGTGAGTGATGAAGTCTCGGATCCTCCAGCCTCCCTTAGCGTGAGTAGTGTGGGCGAGACCGTGGATGGACCGGTGGCTATGGACGAGGAGCAAGGAGAATAGCAAGTTATAGCTGTCGATGTAAATCCGGAGGAAGACGAGGAATTGAATCTGGAAGTAATAGGTGAGAATGCCGATGTTAACATATCCTATTGCAAATTATGTGTCAACTAAAAGGTTGTCAGGCCCAGTAAAGGCATTTATATCGAACATGTCCGCAGTTCGTATTCCAGAAGGGGTACAGGATGCTCTGAAAGATCCCAAGTGGATTCAAGCAATGGAGGAGGAGATGGCTGCATTAAAAAAAAATGAGACCTGGAAGCTAGTAGATTTACCCAAGGGAAAGAAGACTGTGGGATGTAAGTGGGTCTTTTCTGTGAAGTACAAAGCAGATGGATCGATTGAGAGGTACAAGGCAAGACTAGTAGCAAAGGGGTATACGCAAGCTTACGGAATTGACTATCAAGAGACATTTTCTCCGGTTGCTAAACTTAATACTGTTCGGGTTTTGTTGTCTCTTGCAGCTAATTTAGACTGGCCACTACACCAGTATGATGTCAAGAATGCATTTCTTCACGGTAATCTCGAATAAGAGATTTATATGGATGTTCCGCCAGGTTATTCTTCATCCTCACAGCCTGAGGCTGTGTGTAAGTTAGAGAGATCATTGTATGGTCTGAAGCAGTCTCCACGAGCATGGTTTGGCCGATTCACTTTGGCGATGAAGAGGTATGGATATTCTCAGAGTGACTCAGATCACACATTGTTTCTAAAACGACGTCAAGGGAAGGTAACAATGTTGATTATCTATGTTGATGATATGATTATCACTGGAGATGATTTGATAGAAATATCTAAGCTACAAGAGAAACTTTCTGAGGAATTTGAGATGAAAAATCTCGGGGGGTTGAAATACTTCCTAGGGATTGAAGTAGCGAGGTCAACAGGGGGAATATTTCTCTCACAAAGAAAGTATGTGCTAGATTTATTGACAGAGGTGGGAATGTTGGACTGCAAACCTGCAGACACACCAATTGTTCAAAACCATAGACTTGGGGAGTACCCAGATCAAGTGCCAACAAATAAAGAAAGATATCAAAGGTTAGTTGGCAAACTAATTTATCTATCGCATACTCGTCCTGATATTGCATATGCGGTGAGTATTGTTAGCCAGTTTATGCATGCCCCAAGTGAAGATCATATGAATGCAGTGTTGCGTATACTTCGCTACTTGAAGTCTTCTCCAGGACGCGGTTTGAGGTTCTTAAAAAGGGGTCATCTTGAAATCGAAGGATTTACTGACGCAGACTGGGCCGGGAGTGTTCATGACCGAAGATCAACTTCAGGATACTTCACTTTTGTAGGAGGAAACTTAGTTACTTGGAGAAGCAAGAAACAGAAAGTAGTAGCATTATCAAGTGCAGAGGCTGAATTTAGAGGGATGGCCAAAGGGGTGTGTGAGCTCCTATGGCTTAAGAAGTTAATGTCAGAGATTGGGTTTGCTCCTAAAGCCGAGATGAAGTTGTTTAGTGATAACAAGGCAGCAATTGATATCTCTCATAATCCAGTTCAACATGACCGTACCAAACATGTTGAAGTGGACCGTCATTTTATCAAGCAAAACTTGGACGCCAAAGTGATTCAATTTCCATTTGTACGATCTGAAGATCAGTTGGCAGATATTCTGACGAAGGCTGTATCAAGCAGGATCTTCTACAGCTCACTCGACAAGTTGGGCATTCACGACATCTATGCACCAACTTGAGGGGGAGTGTGAGAATGAGCTGTAAAATATTTTTATGATTGTAATTAGCTAGAATCAAGGATTATAGTTAGCTAGTTTAGAGGATATATTCTGTAAGATTCTTTCTTTTCTTTGTATATATATACGCCTCTAGGTCATTATAAACTTATGAAGCAGAAATACAGAAAAAGAGGAATGTGGTTTCCTTCCTCGAAATATTTTTTGTGTTAACAACTTCGACCTTAGCGCGGATATTCAGCCTTCGTGGGGTACGGGGCGTGACACCTAGGGTCAAAGAAAAATAAACAATCTATTTCTTTTGGTTTTCCTTTTCTTTTCTTTTCTCTCAATTCTCGTTAGGCACACAAGAAATATATAAATTGTATAATACTTGAGCAGGTTTAACTGGATTATAATCATTGCATTCCTCATTAGTACGACCTTTTCATAATCATTCATTATTTCAAGCAACTTACTCTTATCCTCAATCAAACCATGAGCTGTTAATAGCACATTTATTTTAAAGCTTCATAACTCAAAATTGTTCTTCTCGCTAAACTTCTCAATTTCTACTTTCGCTCCAGACATTACTGCAGCAACAGAATTTTTTAACAATAATCAAATAAGCAAAAGCCCCAAATCAAAATTCAAAAAATCATATCATCAAGTTTTGATACTAATTGTTGTAAAATAAAAGCGGAAGTTAACCATAATCTTAAAAATTAAGTTAATACAAAAGCATCGAAGAAATAAATAAGGAACAATAAAGGACACCAAAATTTTATGTGATTCGATCCAACTATCAATACCTACATCCACAGGAGATCCAGCAGTAAATAATTTACTAATAATTGGATAATCAAAATTATATTCACTCACACGCTCGAGTGCTTTAATTTCCACATTTAGATTAAGCCAAAACCCAAAGTGTATATCAACAAACAATTTAAATGCAAGTAAACAGACCCCTAAAAAAAATGCAAGTAATACTCACAGCACATCATTCATTGTGTTCACGTCCGTGCGGCCGACTCCTCTTGAAGCGGCTCTTTATAGTACACGCATTGTAGCAAGATTACGGACTAATGATAATTTTATTTTCCCTGAAAGCCCGTGCCATTACAAGTATATGCTTTTGAGAAAGGTATGCACTTATTGTTCAGCATTGTAGAAAGATTATCTATTAACAAAATAGTACTTAGCCATTTGTGTTAAAAACAATTGTGGGTGTTAAAAGTGACATTTTCCTCATCTTAAAGGGATCTTACCTTTGTTCTCTTTTGGCCGTTCTTTTATACTAAAAGCAAAAGCTCAAGCGACGTGAACTTATCCCTATTCCAGTTTTAACCGACTTGAATATAGAGTGCTTCTTCTTTTTTTCAAATATGATTCACAGTTCTGTTTCCTTTGTACCATGTGGAATAATCAAGTCAATCATCAGAAATATGTAATGAGCTTACACAGCAAACCAAAAGGGAATGAATGAAGATGTATAAAAGGGTATTAAGCAAGGGAAATTCAATTTTTGGTTCTAAAACCATCTTGTAATGCCTACAACTTAAACTGACTTGTCGGTGTTATTGGTTAATTAAAGAATTCGAACGATTATTTAATACATGAAAAGCTAATATTTATAATTAGCTACGCAACCCGTGGACATTAGACTAGTAAATCATAACTTATGCAGTAAACATGGACATTCTCTTTAACTCCTTTTGAGCTGCACAACACATATATGTTGTTTTAAGTTGAAAAACGGCAAAAGGGCATTATAAGTGCCATAAGTTGTGTACGGAGATTACTTTGGTGCCATAATTTTTTTCGGATCACTTTGGTGCCAAGTCGGAGGAAAAGAGATCACTTTAGTGACTTCGGCCAAAATTCCGGCCAAAAAAAGTGTCACGTCAGATTTCCGGCGAGCCACGTCAGATTTCCGACGAGACATGTCAGCATCGGAAATTAATAAAAAAAAAAACCACGTCAGATTTCCAGCGACCATGTCAGCATTGGCATTTTCGTTTTTCAAAAAAGTTGACACCAAACTGATCCGAAAAAAAGTTATGGCATCAAAGTGATTTCCGTACACAACTTATGGCACTTATAGTGTCCTTTTGCCGTTGAAAAACACTAAAAGGTTGGGAAAAAGAAAATAGAAAACATGGAGTTCAAGAACTAAACAACTAATGGAGACTGAGCCCACGAGGGTGCCACCTAGTACGCGCTAGAGGAATGCAAAGTTGTAAAAACCAGCTACGCAAGAAACAGAACGGTCGCTTCTCTCTCTTCTCTCTGCCTCTCTCTGTTTTGAATTGGAGAGCAGCGAGAACAGAGACCTACATTCTCTCTGTGCTCTGTCTCTCTTTCTCCCCTGAAGCTCCGGGGATTTATCGAAATTGCAGAGCAACGAGATCTTGGCCGACGGCATTGTGAATCCGTGAGCGCTTCCTCTCTCCAATAACCCTAGGTTTTTGTTTTGGTCCAAAGCTCTGCGGATTTATCGAAATCTCCGGAGTTCTGTCGTGCCCGATTGTCTCTGTTCTCTGTATGCGCGCGATCTCAAGTTCTCGTCCAATTTTTTGTCTCATTTTTACAAAATTCGATGAAGAATCGCCCCACACCTCCCTCCCTCTCTCTCTCTCTCTCTCTCTCTCTCTCTCTCTCTCTCTCTCTCTCTCTGGAATTGCTCTGAAATTTTCCTGCGTCACCTTTTCGTGAATTTTTTTTTTCCTTCCATTGTTTTTTTCCCCGAGTTCATCTGGATCCTGACATTCGCAGGTGACTCTCGATTACATCCTTTTGACGGTGTTCCATTAGGGCAAGAAATAAAAGGGAAAAAGGGCAAGAAAGAAGCGATATAATGTTGTTTGAGGAGGAGGGAGAGGGACGTGAATACAAGCCAGGGCTTAAGTGCCGCCATTTTTCTTTCTTTGTAGTTCATCTCTAGATTTTCTAATGAAGATTTATCCGTAGGATGTCCTTTTTTTAATGGGTTAACACCACAAAAAACTGCAAATTATACCCACTGTGACACAAATACTCAGAACTTTTTTCTTTGTAACACTAAAAATCCTAAACTTGCCCATTGTGATACAAATACCACAAACTTTTTTTTGTGTCAGAAAAAATCCCTAACTTATGATAGAACTGAAATAGAGGATTTATATGTCACACAAGTATAAGTTTTTTTGGTGATACAAAATAAGTTAGTGGAATAGCATTTTAATCGACGTTGTACTATCCAAACACATTTTTATTATGTTTGTTATTTGTTTTGTTTTTAGGTGGTTAGAATTTACAACAATCTTTTATGGATGAATGGAGAATGAAGTTTTATAATTTATGTTTTACCTTATATGCCTTTGGCAAGTGAAGATTTCTGTTATTGATCCAGCTTTCGTTTTGCTTGACTAAGGGATGAATTGGATAATTCCTTGTTACTTTAGATTTTTGTTTTTTTTTACCGGTGTTTTACTTCTCACCGTTTTGTTGCTCAGTATTGCAGTTATAAATACTGTGTATTGATGGATATGTACTTTGAAAGAATAAGTTTGACATTTCAAAGAATGCAAAAAATGAAACCATAAAAAAAAGTTCCCTAGACTGATTCTAGAACTAGACCGGACAGGACAGGCAAGGTCAATTCTATGGTCTATAGAGTCGGTTCTAGGTTTCAAAATCTGGGGACCAACCCTTTACGGTTTGTTCCGAGGTCCAAGGTGGAATCGGCCCAACCCTGGAATCGTCGACCCCTACTAAGGACTATGGCAGCTAACCCTGAAAGTCGCAATAGAAGAGGCAAAGATTCCTAATATTTATTAAGCCCGAATAGCAAACTTCAAAAGGAAACTCATGGAAATCATTCATCTTGCAGTGAAGCTAACATTCGTAGAAGAAATCAAACTTTCAAAATCATGTGTGGAGACTGGAGAGAGAACCCCGAAAGAAGAGTACTACCAAAAACAGAATTGATCGGCTATGAGGCGGATTCATTGTTCTAAGGCGACAATGCCCCCGGGATACCAGTTAGCCTCTTAAACTCTCTCGACATAAACAGACGAGAAATATTTAAAATCGAACAATGAAACAATGTGTCTCGTGCGAACTCAACCATTGGATTGGACTAAATAGTTAGTCTTCCAACTTACATATTTGTCTAAAAAGTTAACATTTATTAAAAGGAAGTTTCAAATTTGTTTAATCGCAACTTTTCAATTGTCCAACCAAGATTAAACATAATCAGGCCTATCCAATGTCAAATGTTCACTTGAGAGCCCATTCCTTCAAACAACACTTACATGGTGCTCTCATATTTCAACTAAATAGTTTCCTTCCATTTTTCCACATTCACGCTATAAACTCTCCAACAACCCCGACGGGTGTCAGCTTCTTCCCGGCAAAAAAGAAGAAGCATATGAACATCGGTTTCTACCATAATCGATTATATTATTCTACGAAGTTTTAATAATATATTAAAATATACGAACACGAACAATACAAGAGAGGATCCTTTACCAAAAAAAAAAACAATACAAGAGAGGATTATAATTTGTTGAACAAGAAGGAAATATAATAGTTCATCAGAATCTATGAAATTGATTAGATAATGTACAAATCACGTACCCTATTGCCACGGACATAAGGTATACGCAATGAACATGTTGTCTTATTCTTCAATCCTCCTTAGTGCTTAAATTGTACAGTGTAATCCAAAGTTCCCAGGAATACAAGTCACCAATAGCATTTTCACTTACTAGTGTGTCCCTTCCCCATTTTCCTGGTCAAGAAATGGGTAATCTATGTAACCAACAACTGGATCTTGAGTATAAAATGTCTCTCTGTTGTAACCATTCAATGGTGCATCCACCTTTAATCGGCGGACCAAATCGGGGTTAGAGATGAAGAGCCGGCCATACGATATCAAGTCTGCATCTCCATCAGCCAAAGCCTTCATCCCGAGCTCTCGCGTGAAACCACCACTCGACATGAAAGTACCTTGATAAGCTCTCCTCCAAGTTCTCATCAATCGAGCTTCTTTGTCCTCCTCTTCTTCACCGTAATTTTTCGTGCCATTGGCCGTGAATCGAGGTTGAGTCACATGGAGATAGGCAAGTTTGGAGCCTATATCATTCTGAAACTTGTTCAGTCTCTCGATGATTGCTAGGCCTAGATTGAGTGGATCGGAGTCCGTGGCATCCATGTGGTCGATTGCCGGCGAGATTCTAACTCCCATTCGGTCAGCACCAACTTCTCCAGCCACCACTTTGACGATCTCCATCAAGAATTTGCATCTATTCTCAATTGATCCTCCGAATTCGTCTGTTCTATCATTGATCGAGTCCTTTAAGAATTGATCAATGAGGTAGCCATGTGCTCCATGGACCTCAACACCATCGAAACCTGAAGTCGAAATTGATTTGACCTTAATACTTATGCGCAACAAAGAAAGTAAGTAAAACTAATTTGAGCATCCATCTTGGAATGATCATAGTTCATTGACGAACCTGCTCGAATGGCATTTTCAGCTGCTCGGCGATATTGCTCGATAACCTCCCATACTTCATGTGTTTGGAGGGCTCTTGGTTTGTGAAAAACATCGAGAGTCCTGTCGGGCATGACGATTCTCCATTTATCAGAGATAGATTGATTTGTCGATGAAATTGGCGCACCTCCACCAGGCTGGTAAACTAATACAATCACCATAATATTTCAATATTGTCAGAAACAAGTATTGAAGGTGAAACTTAATAAGCTAACATTACATAATTAAAAATGCAGTATAACAGAAAAAAAAATTGTCAAATCTAGTTTGTTCAAGTTGTGATTTTGTTGTTTAGGAGCTATAGAGAATATTTGGTGGCGTCAATCTGAGAAAAAAAAAATTAGTACCATTATTGGTGGCACGACCAACGTGCCAAAGTTGACAGAAAATGATGCCGCCTTTGGAATGAACAGCATCCACCACATTCTTCCATGCTTCGACTTGCTGTTCAGTGTAAATCCCAGGAGTATCTGGAAACCTGGTTTAACATTATATTTTTCAAAGTTAATGATTTTCCTATGATCCAAACATGGTTCATATTGCTTGCTGTCAAGCAATGAATAGGGTATAAATAGTTTGCAGTGCTCAGATGTACAACGGTACGTACACAATTTTAATTCCTTTTTGCGCTATATATACACTGTAGACAGCTTGATCTTGGGACAAGAGGACATACCCAGCGGCCGTGTCGGAGATGAGGGTGCCCTCAGTGATGAGAAAACCACCCTTGGTCGATCTTTGCGCATAGTACTCAGCATGCGCTGGCAATGGAATCTCATTTATCGCTCTGCATCTCGTCAGAGGCGCTAGCACTACCCTGTGAGCGAGATCGAACTTTCCCATCTGGCATGGAGTGAAGAGGTTCACGGCCATCTCGTGCGTAGCTTTACGTTCTGGTAAGAATGAACAGCAAAGGTTGATACTAAGAATATGATGGTGAAAATTTGAAGATGGTGTGATCTGAGGCTGATCTATATAGCTCATTGGTATTTATAGCTTGTTGTTGCCATTTGAACATTGCAGCAAAAACTGGGAAGATTCGGCGTAATTCATTTTGAGAATGCCAAGCTTTGATTTTCATATGACTTTTTGGTCCAAGTCATCGCAGTTAGGAAGGTCGAATTGCAATTTGGCCTCCTTTAACCTCCTTTTTCTTCAAGGAAAAAGTGTGTTAAAGACGTTAAAGAATCGAACATGTGGTTCTCACGTCTCTTTATCTTCGTTCTCTTTGCCCAACGTGGTTCTTACGTTGACCGTTCAACATTTCATCGGCGGCTACGAAGTCGGGGGGCGGTCGGTTCCAGTTCACATAGAGCAATCAGTCTATGCTTCCTGGCCGGCGAATCTAATATTAATAAATAATAATATGTTGCGTTATATCATTTATAATAATGATAATGACATTTTTCTCTTTGCTTTCTTGGGTTGAGAAAAGCTCTCATTGACTTGTACTGTCCATGATTAGAATTTTACCTGCCACGTGATTAGAAGAACAAAAACAGTGGACGGTACTTAGAGTTCAATTTTGACCACGCCATTGACATCTCATGTAGTAAATTTCAAGGGAGGTGATATCAATAGTGTCGACGTGCAACTCCATCTTCGCTCGAGTCGGGCACCTGGAGCCACGAGAACCGCAAAAGTGGCGAGGAGAGGTCCGGAGAGAACATGGATAAACCCATGCCTTCATCTATCGCAACCTTATCTTATGGATACTATTGCGAGGATAGTGAATGATGTTAGGGGCTTGCCCCCGGTCTCATGCCCAATTCCCGCATCCTTTCAGCATATTGTGTAGTGTTGTATCGATGTGAAGGAGCACTCGAAGAAAATAATAGTTAGGCTTAACCACTTCACTTCACCCAGAAGGGAGGAAACTCACACATGCGGGTTTACATGCTTGATGGCGATGGTGAAACGAACATGATTTCATCAGTCGAGATTGAAGGAGAGGTCGTGGATTAGAAATAACTCTTATTCAATAAAATCTTCTTAGACCAATTACCCACAAGAATGATGAAATCATATGCTCGTAGAACGCACTATAATATATTGTGTTGTGTCTCATCAAGGATTGCGGACATACAAAAATATGTTATTGATGGATAATTAAAGAGAGAGTGACGATACTTGTGAGAGAGATTGAACTTGCACATTTAAATAAGTGATAAGTGCATTACAAGTCGTAAAACTTGTTATAACATTGAACTTAAGTCCTAAAATTTTCAAAAAGTGTAATCAAGTTCTAAAACTTGTTATGAAAGTGCAATTGAATTCTAAAACTCTTAAAAAATACGGTAAACAGAAGGACTTGATTGGACAAATTTGACAAATTTTAATGCTTAATTGCACTTTTTGAAAGTTTTAGTACTTAATTGCACTTTTGTGATAAGTTTTAGGACTTAACTGCACTTTTTAAAAATTTTGGGATTCAATTGTACTTTCGTAATAAGTTTAGGACTTTTAATGAACTCAGCGTAGCTTATATTATAATAAAAATGAAAAAACCAAGAAGATGCTATAATTGTAATGTCGAGAACTAAAGATGGTGTAGTTTTAGGTTGATCCACATAACTCATGGGCATTGATAGGTTTTGTTTTGCCATTTGACCACGACAGGCGAACTTGGTAAAAGACAGGTCATATCTTTATAATTCCTTTTGAACACACCAAGATGTTGTTATTGTCATCTAGTATTTTTTTTTATGCGCCATCTTAATTTGTAATCTAAAAAGGATTAATTTAGTAATGACCTCATTGAGAATTTGTCATTAAATCTATATGTGCTGGAAGCAAAGGGCTAGGCCGAACTTGCGACGGTGGGAAGAAATCACATGCAAAGATCGAGAGATTGACAGCTCTTGCAACATAAGGCTCTTTTCATTCATCACTGTGATTTTTACTCCTAGTATTCTTGTTGATTTTCATTTTAGATTTCTCACCTAATATTAACAGGATAACATAGAAGCCACTATATTGGAGATTGGAGGGAGAAACCCCCCAAGAAAAAAAGTATAGAAAGCAGAATTGTTCAGCTATGAAATTATTTTCCTAAAACGGTAGGATACAACTTAATCCCTCAAATCCACTCAACATAAACATTTGAAAATTGGAATAGCTTTTATGAATGAAGAAATATCTTTGTATAAGAACAACAAAACAATGTATCCCGTGAACAGACACAATCACTAGAATGAACAAAGAGATTGAACAAGGCGGTTAATTTTCTGACATACATGTTTGTCCGTCCTCACTCACCCTACTGACATGGAAGTTGAAGAAGCAAAAGAAAGAAGAGGCATGAGAACAAGCTGATTCAACAATCAAGAACAGCGTGTTGTTGAAGGGGTTGAAGGACAAGAATGCCTCCTCAAAGCCACAACCCAAAAAGGTGTTTAAACCATACTACAATAAAATTGTTCAACTATAGGCATGTCGCGACCTCCCCGAACTGGTCTCGCCACCTAACGGATTTGGCTAATAGATTACTAAGTTAAACCTAGCTCGAGCTCTCTCATGCTCATACTAACTCACGACTTAAGGTTTAAGTTATTAACAAGCAAATCAATTTCATCTAAGAGTCACTACTAATCAATTTTTAGTGGGTCAATTAGATACCCAAGTAAAGCATGGAAGAAATGCTTCACTTCTACGAACCAGAGATTTAATGAGTATGGGGAATTGATTACACTAATTGATCAACTAGTGCCATTTCGATACCTAACATTGTTCAATTACCGTCTAACGTATTCACACTAATTGAGAGTCTCAAAATTCCATTCCTAACTAAGCTAGAGAAAGCAACAATCAACACATGAATCCAACATGCATAATCAACCACGTATAAGGTTAAATTAAACGTGCAATTTAAAGTGTGTGAATCAAGTAAGGTGCAATCAAACATGACGCTAATCATGCAAAGAATCCAAAAAGGGGCAAGAAAGGCCAATTCCACAGCCCAAACAATATTTTTTGATTTTCCGGATTTTTTGGAAATTTTGTGATTTTTTTAAATTAATTTTCTGATTTTTTAAATTTTTTATGTTTTTTATTAATAAAATAAGCATTCTGGACCGGGTCCTCTGACCTGATCCGACCCGGCTATCCGACCCGCCCAGACCCCCCTTTTTCTATTTCTTTTCTAATTTTTTTAATTATTTTCCCTCTTTTCCTTTCTCTTTCTTTTCTTGTTTCTTGTTTCTTTTTCTATTTTTTTGACTTTTCTTCCCCTTTTGGACGTCTTCTCCCCAGGACGTCTTCTCCTTCATGGACTCGCCGAGAGTTCACTGGAAACGCCCTCTTCAAACCTCACCGAGACCACGTCGGGCATGCCCACCGCCGGCCATCAGCTCAGGCCACCACCGCCGGTGACGGACGCTGGCCTTACGTCGCCACCGCCGGCCAACACCAAATCGTCGGCCGCCGTATTTCGACCACCAAAAACTATCATGCCGCTTCCTTCTCCGAATCAGTATTTCTCAAGCAAGAAATGTTCCAGCAGAACGAACACGCATATGCACATTGACACAAAGAAGAAAAGACCGACTGAAGCGGCCTCAAACCGCGGGCATCACCAGCGATGAGAAGCTTCCAGGCGAGGGGGGAGGTGGACACATGGCTGACTCGAACCGGAGTTAATATGCCACCAATCAAAGAAATCACAGAGAAAACACAAAGGCAGACACCATTCGACAAATATGGGAACTAATCAAGCATAAAAATCAATTCCAAGCACCGATTCCACAAAAAATGATTCGGACATTCATTTAGACATTTCACCGAGCATGTGATGTGCGAGTTCAGAAAAACGGTCTAGAGTGAGATTCAATGCGATCTTTGGATAAGTTGTGATGTATAAGGATCTAGAAATCCATATCTCATCAGAAGATGGTCAGAGCTTTCAATGAAACGCTAAAAAAAACATGACCAGATTTAACGTTCTAAGGTTGTACTGTCCCACTGGGGCATTTTGTCAAACATGTGAGGTGTGGTCGAAAAATGAAGAAACAAGCTCGCTTTTAGCAAAATCTATGGCCTATTCTCGGTGTGAAACGTTTAAAACAGCTTCTTTGAATGTCAAACGAACACGAGCATCCATCGACGGGGCTGAGCGATCAACGAATAGGCTCGATGTGGGCTGAGCGATCAACGAATAGGCTCGATGTGCCCGGCACCCAAGAGGCAGGGGAAGGGGATGAAGACCTACCTGGTTCACGGCTGACTGGGGTAACGCACTGCGGCCAGAGGTTCGACGGCGACTCGGGCGACCCTCCGGCGAGCAGGCGAGGCTCTCAATTCTCCGACTCCCCTTAAGTTCTCTTCCGGTCTCTCTCGAATTCTCTCCTTTTCTCAAAAACTCCCCCGCCTGCTTCACCCCCTCTGCCCTTTTTTAGTACGTGTAGAACGTCCCCTTTTGGTGAATGGACTTCACGGTCAAATAGAGAGAGAGCCCTTCATGTCAGTCAAAGATAGAAGAAAGCTTCTTCTTTTTTTGTCATTTTCTCTTTGACTTCTCCTTTCCCTTCCTTTTGCTTCTCTTCCCGGGAGCTAGACATGGCCACGGGCCGGTTTTGGCCCGGAACCGGCCCGGTCAAACCCGGGCCCGGCCCGTTGACCGGGCCCGCGGTTCGGAACCGGAACCGGCCCGTAGCCTACGGGCCCGGTTCCGGTTCCATAATTTTGGAACCGCAACCGGCGGTTCCGGTTCCGAACCGCCGGTTCCGGTTCCAAATTACTTAAAAAATATTATAATAATGATGAAATTTTTTTAAAAAAAAATTTCATTACTCAAATTTTTTTTATAAAACAAATTGAACTCTAATTGCCATGCATTGTAAGTGCATTGATCTCCAAATACAATACTTGGCTTGGGTGTATTGAACTCTAATTACAAGGCTTGGTTTGGGTTTTATAAACAACTCATTTGATGGTCTCTTCATTCCCATTCGATGTGGGACTCTCGGTTTGCCTTGAATGCAAATGCCAAGAGTCCCACATCGAATGGGAATGAAGAGACCAACAAAGAGATTGTTTATAAAATCCAAGCCAAGCCAAGCCATGAGCATGTAAAGTTGTATGCCTTTTGTGGCTACGATCATTTGCTAGTTAAGAGCAAAGGGTTCCATTGGACCGCCTAGAACCGAATCGGACCGATGGTCCGGTTCCCGGTTCTATGGTTTGCCGGTCCGATTCCTAGTTCTAAAATTAAAAGACCGGTCTTATCGGTTCGGTTCCCGACTTCGACCGGGAACCGATCACCCCTACAATTTTTATTTTGATTATAATTTATATTGAATAATTCATTATTTCATATTTTTATAATTATTTATTTTTTTATTTCATAATTTATTTTTAAAATTTTTAAATGACGAATCGGAACCGGCCGGACCGGGACCGGAACCGGAACCGGAACCGGCCGGTTCATGTGTGGCCACGAACCGGAACCGCCGGTTCCGAACCGGAACCGCCGGTTCCGAACCGGAACCGGCCGGTTTCGAACCGTGGCCATGACTACCGGGAGCCCCCACTCCGGACGTGTATTCCCCGAGAGAAAGAAGATGGCCTTCCCCCCTTTTGTCTCTTCG
Source organism: Syzygium jambos (assembly GCA_031216235.1). Classification (NCBI taxonomy): domain Eukaryota; kingdom Viridiplantae; phylum Streptophyta; class Magnoliopsida; order Myrtales; family Myrtaceae; genus Syzygium; species Syzygium jambos. Next base: position 61,080 of record JASUUC010000023.1, on the reverse strand, counting down.
TCCGCTCTTCTTTGGTTTCTTTCTTGAAGAAAATGTGCAAATCAATTTCTTGTGTCGTTTCTTCCTTTTTCTTCTTTTGTGAAAGTGTGCATGGAGACCATAGAGGGGAAGCATGCCTGTCTCTAGGGAGGATAGCGTCCCTCTCTCTTTTACTTTTTTTTTCTTTTTTTTTTAAAATTTTTATAATGATTTTTTAAATAAAAATAAAAAAATGAAATAAACTAAAAGGAAAATATGTTTCACTAAATTCTATTAATGCAAATGCACCTAATATCTATGTGCCATATAATTTAATGAAAATATTTTTGCTTAGGGGTTAAAAATTAATCCCTAGTTTTTCTATGTATTTAAACTTTAAATGACTAGGCAAAATTTTGGTGTCAACAAGGCATTCTTTATTGAGGAATGTCATTGAGAGATCATTTGCCGCATTAATGAATCGTTTCTTTATTTTGAGACACATACCTTCATTTATAATTCGAAAGCAAGCACATATTGTAATTACATGTTGTGCTATCCATAATTATATCCGTGATCAAGATACGAAAGCAAACAACTTTTTCATATATGGAGTTCCGAAGTACCCATTTGGACCTACACAAGATGAGGTTACAAACGATACATTGACCGACGAGGGAATCGAGATGAACATGCTTAGGAAAAGTATTGCCAATAAAATAGTAAGGGATGACAATATGCTGGAGATTACACGAATTTCTGTTCTAGAAAATAGAAATTTTATGATATTATAAAATGAATTTTTGTCTCGAGAACAGAGATGTTGTATCACTATCAAACAATTTTCTCTACTCAAAAACTCGTCAAGTGAATATAACCTATATTTGGCAAAAAATTAATCCCACGAATAAAATAGTTATCCTTTATGCCTTTATGTGCCTCATGTAGTAGAATGCAAGTAGACATGGCCACGGGCCGGTTTTGGCCCGGAACCGGCCCGGTCAAACCCGGGCCCGGCCCGTTGACCGGGCCCGCGGTTCGGAACCGGAACCGGCCCATAGCCTACGGGCCCGGTTCCGGTTCCGAACCGCCGGTTCCGGTTCCAAATTACTTAAAAATTATTATAATAATGATGAAATTTTTTTAAAAAAAAATTTCATTACTCAAATTTTTTTTATAAAACAAATTGAACTCTAATTGCCATGCATTGTAAGTGCATTGATCTCCAAATACAATACTTGGCTTGGGTGTATTGAACTCTAATTACCAGGCTTGGTTTGGGTTTTATAAACAACTCATTTGATGGTCTCTTCATTCCCATTCGATGTGGGACTCTCGGTTTGCCTTGAATGCAAATGCCAAGAGTCCCACATCGAATGGGAATGAAGAGACCAACAAAGAGATTGTTTATAAAATCCAAGCCAAGCCAAGCCATGAGCATGTAAAGTTGTATGCCTTTTGTGGCTACGATCATTTGCTAGTTAAGAGCAAAGGGTTCCATTGGACCGCCTAGAACCGAATCGGATCGATGGTCCGGTTCCCAGTTCTATGGTTTGCCGATCCGATTCCTAGTTCTAAAATTAAAAGACCGGTCTTATCGATTCGGTTCCCGACTTCGACAGGGAACCGATCACCCCTACAATTTTTATTTTGATTATAATTTATATTGAATAATTCATTATTTCATATTTTTATAATTATTTATTTTTTTATTTCATAATTTATTTTTAAAATTTTTAAATTACGAATCGGAACCGGCCGGACCGGAACCGGCCGGTTCCGAACCGGAACCGGAACCGCTAGGAGAGGTTCCGGTTCCGGTTCACGTGTGGCCACGAACCGGAACCGCCGGTTCCGAACCGTGGCCATGACTAAATGTAAGGGTGAGCATGAGTCCAGGGTGAAACCGGACCGATGGGTCTTGTTTGGTTCTCTATCTCAGGGAGGGAGGTTCTGGTTCTCGATTCTATTTTTTTAGGAATCGCCAGTTCTGGTTCCGTTCCTGATTCCCATAGGAATTGGAACCGGGAATTGAACTGGGAACCGGAACCGGGAACCGAGAACCAAGAACCCCCTATATCTAAAATCCCTAATTTTTTTTATTGCTTCTCATTTCTTAGCTCTTAAATTTTCATATTCGTCTGCATGCTCATTACTTTACTTAACTTGTCATGTAGAACATTTCCTAAGGTTTGTTTAGACCTATGATTTATTGTGGTTTTGGAGTACCAACCATTCACATGCTCATTGCTTTGTTTAACTTGTTATGTTTGGGTATTCGTTGTCATGTATCTATGCCATGTATTTGTTTCTTAGTGAGGTCGATTATTTTCGTAATTCACTCTTTCAAGAAACATCTTAAGTTTGATGGTTGCATAGTTTGAACCATAGGGATAATGGATGGTGGAAGGAGAAAAAGAAAAAGTTGTAGTTGCAATTGCAAATAATCAATACATGACATTTCAATTTTTAATTTAAAACTATTATTAAATTATCAGCTATGATTATTGTTTCTTTGATTTTAAGTGGTCAGAGTTTGGAACAAATTTTCATGGACGTTTGAGGACCAAAAACTCATCTTTCTTTCCTTTTTCCTACTTCTCATTTTGTTTGTAGTCCTAGATATGAATATTATCTTGATCAACATGCTAATCCCTCGTGAATTTTGTTGCGTATCGATTCACACAATAATTTATTATTTTAATTGTATTTATTTTAGTCGTAATGCTAGAAAAACTAGTCTTTTGTATTTTTTTTGGGTGAATGATAAGCTTATTCGGTATTATTGCATTCATTTTCATTTTGTTTAACTAAAAATGAAACAAAAAAAAAGAACTTGTTGGACCATGGAACCAGTAACAGGGTAGGTTCTAGGTTTCAGGTTCTGACAAGTAGGTTCTAGATTCCAAACAATGAGAGACATACACTCGAAGGTAGGTTCTAGGTTCGAGGTGAAACTTATAAGGAACCTATAACCGCTCACTCCTAGTAGAATTACTTCTTCAAACCACCTACGTATAGTGTTGCATCCCAATTTTTGGGCCTGGGAAGCTACAGGCAAATTGTAATATCCTCAATTTCAATCCCTGGGAAATGATTATGGGTTAAGTTTGGTGGTTTTCCAATCAGAACTAAATTGTTTTCTCTTATTTTGGGAAACTCAGTTTTGGATCATTTGTACCCCTTCGTTTTGTTATTTTTGGGAAGACTTTTGTGATCCGAATTTCTAAACACTTTCTTCTTGAAAGTTATTCCAAACATCTTGAAGTTTTATATACTTTAATTTCAGAATTTTTGGAGTTGATATGAGTGGTACGATGGCCTGATTTTCGGACCGTGTGAAACTGCCCAGAATGGGTATTTCGGTAATGTTTACACCGTCTTTATTTGTTACAAGCTTTTCTGGGCCGATTTTGGAAAATTTTCCTTCACAAAAGTTGTTGAGAACTTCCTTTTCTATAACGAGTATAAATTTGAAAATTTTTTGAGATAATTTGGATTTTGGACAGAGCTTAATTTGAGAAACAAGAATTTTGTTCCAGTGAACTATTTTTAGTCTGTTTTTGAGCTGCTAAAAATGGTGTTTATAGAGAGATTCAGATTTCGTGTTCTTCACGAGAAATGTTTGTTAAAGCCTTGTTTAGGACATATCCGAATTTGAGAATTTTCAGAGTCCATTTACTATGTTTTCAAGTCTAATTTCCTGAACAGTGCAATGCTGTTCGTTTTATTGGATTTCAAAGATTTATCAATTTCAATGTGAGAACGTTGGAATCCCGACTTGATGTCTTTTGGTGATATTTAAGGACATATCTATGCCAAACCTAGGGTTGGATAGAATTATTATGCGTGTTTATTGCGAAAAACCTTCAGAAAATCTTGTGATTAAGTATGGTACGAATTGTGGTTTTTGTGCAAATTGGTCTATTTCATGTGACCCGATTGGCCAGAGTCATTTGCGTGAGAATTCAGTAAATCCAGAAGGTTCTGGGGAGTCCACGGTTCAGAAAATGTGTAGAGGAATCTAGAGGATAGGCCTTGACCGAGTCAAAACTTATCCTCCAAGCTTTATTAATTAGCCATTATTGTTCTTGACTTTGGAGGCCACCCTCATAATGGCTTGTATTAATTGCTTGGACTTTGGTGGCCCTTCATGATAGCTTGCATTAATGAAGCTGCAAGGTAAGCGATGACCTCATGTTCCTATGACACGTCCGCTTACCTCAACCAAACTTTGTCCTCAAGTTTTGCCTTTCTATAAATAGAAAGAAGGCCATTTGGCCAAGGGGAGAGAGAAAAAGAGAGAGAAAAAGAAAGAAAGAGAGAAAAAGCTCACCGGCTAGCCCGTGTCTCTCTTGTGGTTTGATTGAGTGAGGAAGCTACATCCAAGGCCCGAGTGTTCGTGAATCGCCCGAGAGTCGCCGAGACTCGCGTGTCCTTCACACGTCTCATGTTCTCTAGTTTTTGTTTAATTGTTGTGTAAGTGAATTCCCTAATACCGAGAAAGGGTGTTGAGATGCATTGTGACGTGGTTTGCTTGGACCGTTTCTCGATTGTTTGGTTGGTCGTAGTTGATTCATTTCCTTGATTTGATTATGTTTAATATTTGATGTTGTTTTGAGATAGAATCGAGTCTTGGTTTGTAAAGTGTGCACGATGTGGCCATGCGTGATGTTCTCTTGTTTGAACTTTGCTATTGATCTGCCATCGATGCGGGTGCGGTAAGGGTCGACTTATGTTAACGGCGATTGATATATCCTTGCTTGATATTAGTGTTTTCACTTGCTGAGTCTCCCCGACTCATTCCCGTTTTTTCCACCCTCAGGTCCATAGGATGGTTGAACGGACGGCAGCAACAGGGTGAGTTTGAGCCATGTTGGAGTTCGAGGAAAGCTGGAAGTCGCGAATCCGAAGTAGTGAACTTAGGACACCCAAGCCACTTGTTATTGTTGTGTAAATGGCTAAAATCGACTAAGTTGGCTTGTAATATGTTTGTGTGTCTTGTAAATACAAGGTTTGCTCATGCTGTTTGTCTTAATCCCGCTCTTGTTTTAAATGTGGTTGTTCCCAAATTATTCTTCTGCTTGTGTTTCAAGAAAGATAACAATGAACGAGACGTCACATGAATAACCCCGAGGTCGGGGCATTACATATAGAAGGCCCAATAAGCGGATTTCGAATGCCCAAGCCCATGTGGAAAAGCCCAGCTTCGTCCTCTGCGATCGCGTCTTCTTCTTCCTCTTCGCAGCCGATGAAACCCTAACCACCATTGCCATTTTGAAGAAGAAACCAGAGACCAAAGACGAATTGAGACACCCTCTATTGATTGGCGATGAGCCTTCGATGATCACTGGGCTGATAACTAATTTCCGGATCCATCAAAATTAATCGGGCAATTTGAATCTTCAGCAAATTCTTTACTCCAACTTTAATTTGAAAGATCAGAAGATGAATCCGATGGATTCAAAACCCGTCAGTGATTATGGTGCAGCTCCAAGGAAGGTTGGTTCATGCCCTTCTTGGGCTTTTTTATTTATTCATTTGATATTTGTTATTTTCTGCTAAATGACAATTGCATTGGCTAGGGATGGTCTTCCTTGTTCTTTTTGTTTCTTGGGTAATGAATGTTTTGTGTTGTGATGCTGCAGTTGAGATTTGCACCTAAAGCTCCTCCACTTCCCAAGCCAAAACCTGCTGTTGTCAAGACGTATGGAATAACCTTTCTGGGTTTCATGGCATTGCTCATGGCATTGCTTTACTGAATCATCAAAGGACTTCAATTGATCACAGCCTTTGTGTTGCTTCGCAGAGAAGTTAGAGATGAGGACGACGACGAAGCAAAGGCTAAGGACTTGCTCCGGCACTTCGATGTACGTCTACGTTTAGATCACTTTGTTTTGTCGATGTGCAGTCTCTTGTGGATGTGTTTAACTATTTTGCATATGGATTCTTTCTGAAACTTGACTTTTGATGTCATTATCACAGGAAGGTATCTTGAAGGAGAAGCCCAAAATTGAGAGAAAATGTGCATCTTTTATTAACATTTTGTATTATGGTTTCTGATGATGAAAGTGTTAGCTGTGAAATGATGCTATGCTTGTTTGTGTTGGTCGTCATGACCTTGGCCTTTGGAGATAGATAACAGAGGAAAAGAACATAGGAAGAACATACATGTTAGCTAATGGTGTTCGGAAATCCCGTAAATATTTGCTCGTGTTTCGTACTTCATAGATGTGAACAATAGTGAACTTAGAAGTACATTAGCATGACCTAGACTTTTGCTCTGGATTGCTAATTCTTGCCTTCTAATTCAATTTTAGATCCTTGCCATAAGTCCCCTAATGAAGGAAGAAATTTAACATTTAGCCATCAGAAGTACTAGTGTATGGTTTTGCCTTCATGAATAAATGAAAGCACTTGGTTCTAGAGGCTTGTGGATTTGGTTACATTAGGTTTTGACTTGTGGATTTTACAATGGCTCCATCGCAAATTGCATTTGGTTACGGAGGGACTTCAAGTTCGTTAAAATCATATCATGCTCAAAGGGATCAAAATAATGTTAATTCATATCAAGGTTCAACTTCTGACTCAAAAACTTAGCCTCCTCCATGCTTACTTAAGCTGCAATTATCCTTTCAAACTTATTAGATTTGTGGTCTTTACAGGTAGTTCTAGTGGTCCTGGCCTGAGAGGGGAGAAAGAGTACAGAGAACCATGGGTTGGTTAATCATGCAATGACATGTCACTTTCTACTTGGTTAGTTGTTCAAGAATTGAAGTTTCTTTTCTTACTTAACTCTTTGGCAAGACTATTACAGTTACTATCCTGTAACTCTTCCTCTAAGGAGACCATATTCAGGAAATCTAGGTACACTATCAAGTTTATTTCAGTAGAAAATTTATAACTCCTAATTATACCTTTATCTCCACTGGCATGGTTGTGGCTTTTGATATGTCACCATTTTTAGTTCACAAATAATTACCACAATGTATTTTTTTTTTGGTAAAGATAAGAGTATATATAACTTATCAAACACCAAATACAACCTAACGCCCAAACCAACACCTGACCCTATTAGGACTTAATGATGTCCAAATAAGGTCAAGAAAGGTTGAGCAGGAACTAATCAACAAGCCAAGGCCAGCTAAAACAAGAGCTAAAACCGAAAACAAAGAGAAAACAATCCAATCCGAAGCTTGGAGGTCAGCCCATATCTCCGGAGCAGCAACAGAACAGCGAAGTGTGGAGGCCTATGTCACCGAAAACAGCCGGAAGCAGCAGCAAATAAGCGAAGATTGGAGATGAAGTCCCATATCCCCGCAAGCTCAAAGGTCCCCCGGAACAGCAAGCCGAGTTTTGAAGGAGAAAAACCAAACAGGAACCCGCAACAAAGCCCAGCAGAAAAAGACATGATCAGGATGGTGTCTGCGTCGCTTCAAAGATCGAGGGCGGAAGCTCCCATTTCCTTTGTAGAATCCGGTTCCTAGGAGAATCCAGAACTCCACCGAATGAAATGGCTTTATCTTTCACAACTTTGAAAAGATGTTTACGCATACCAGGGATGTAGATGGTTTTGTTTCTGAAAATAGCGTTGTTCCTCTCGGTCCAGATAATATGGACTAAAGCCCCAAAGGAAAAGCGGGAGAGGCGGTGTGCGAAAGAATCCCCACCACAGACCTTCATTGTCCACAAAATGAGTTCATGCCAAGGACGGTTGCGCCATGGAAGGTTGCATCTGGTCGCCCAGAAGGAGGCAAGCCTACTAGTAGTAGGGCACTCAAAGTAGAGATGATTGATCGAGTCTGGGATAGTACTACAGAAGGCACATAACGCAGTGTCTATCCTTCGGTTTTAAAGAAGGAGTACCTGCGAAGGCAGTCGGTTGAGAGAGATTAACCATAGGAGGAAGGCGTGTCTGGGGGCTAAATGTTTATCCTAGATGAAAGAGTGCCACGTGACCGCTTGTCCTTTCCTTCTGATTTGATTCCAGGCATGAGCCACCGAGAAGGAGTCGGAGGGGTGAGGAGTCCAAATTAGTCTGTCCGGAGAATCATCCACAAAAGTAGGCGGGGGATCTGTCCAGCTGAAGATAGTGTCGAGCGTGTTTGAGGCCTGCCATCTACTATCGTAGAACTTCCGAACCGTCGTATCACGAGGGATCCGCGATTGGTATATGTCGACGTTACTGAAGATGAGATAAATGGGGCCTTTGTTGTGCCACCAATCGAACCAGAGAGAAACGGAGTGACCGTTCCCAATTTTCCATTGGAAAAGAGTTTGGGCTGAAGGCCGCAAGTGAAGAATTTTCTTCCAGGTCCAGGAACAAAATGTCGGCTTGGATACAACCCAAAAGTTTGATTTTTTTAAGTAGATTGAGTGTATCCATTTACACCACATGGATTTCTTATCGGAGAAAAGGAGCCATATGTGTTTGAGTGTCATCGCTCTATTATATTCGACAAGTCTCCGAATTCCAAGACCTCCTTCTTCCTTGGGTAAACAGACATTAGACCACGCTACCTTAGCTCCCCCGATGCCCAGGTCAGGTCCTTTCCACAAAAATTGACTTAAAATTGTCTCAATTCTATGTAAGACAGCAATAGGAAGGGAAAAGATGGTGGCCCAATACACCTGGATGGAGTGCAGGACCGATTTGATGAGTTGTAGCCTCCCCGCAAAGGACAGGAAACGTTGAGACCAGGAACGGGCCCGAGCCGTTATAGCATCAATAAGAATCTTGCAGTCCTCTTTGCGCAACCTGGATGATATAATAGGAACCCCTAAATATCGAAAAGGGAGTGAAGCTAGTTGAAATCCGAGGCAATGTAGTAATTGGGCCTGCATTGCCAGGGTCCCACTGGAGAGGAACATATTGCTTTTACTGCTGTTCGGCATAAGGCCGGACCAACTGGAGAATAATTCAAGGGAATCCTTGATTATTTCAACCGACCTCAGGTGTCCTTCAGAGAAAAGGAGCACATCATCTGCAAAGAAGAGGTGGGAGATGCGAGGTTTTTTGCAGCGCCAGAACCAATGAAACTCCGGAGAGTCAGTTTTCCTCCTTAGAATACCGGATAGGACTTCCATGATCAGGATGAAAAGATATGGCGAAAGTGGATCACCCTGTCGAATACCACTGCAACTAGAAAAGAAACCATGTAGCTCACCATTGATTGAGACAGAGAATTTGGCTGTAGTCACACAAGCCATAATCATCTTAATGAAAAAATCTGGAAATTTGAAGGCCTTGAGTGTAATTTCAATGAATCCCCAGTCAACTGTATCGAAGGCCTTTTGAAAGTCCACTTTGATGGCACATTTAGGGAGGTAAGCCTCATGATGGAAATTCGCAAACAGCTCCTGTGCAATCATAATATTATCACTGATTCTGCGTCCTTTAACGAAGGCCGTTTGGGACGGACTAACCAGTGATGGTAAGATGTGAGCAAGGCGCCTGGCCAATATTTTAGAAATGCATTTGTAAATGGTGTTACAACAAGCTATAGGGCGAAAGTCAGTCACAGCCGAGGCATTGGGTGACTTTGGCACAAGGGTTAATATTGTGTTGTTTAGCTCTTTTAGCATACATCCAGATTCAAAGAACTCCTTTACAGCCTTGAGAATGGAGGGCCCTATGATCTCCCAGGAGGTTTTGAAGAAATCCACATTGTAACCATCCGGCCCCGGTGATTTGCCTTTAGCTAGGGAGAAAAGAGAAGCCTGGATTTCCCCATCAGAAACCGGTTGGGCTAGGGAGATCCTCTGGTTGTCATCCAGAACCCGGCCTAAGCAGGCACTAATATCGCCGACAGATGGCTGAGAAGGTGCAAGATTACCATTGAGCAATTCCCGAAAGTGGGTGACAATGTGATCCCTGACTGCAGTAGGGTCCGTTAGGAGGACCCCATCGCTTGTGGTCACAGAGAGAACACGGTTGTGCATATGCCTTTTGTTGACAAAGTGGTGGAAGAATTTGGTATTCAGGTCACCTTCTTTTAGCCAACGAATTCTAGATTTCTGTCTATAAAATGATTCCTCTTGTAGTCTCAGGGAAGAGAATGATCTCAAGAGCTCCGTTTCTCTATCGTGCAAGCTTTGGTCGAAAGGATGAGATTCCAGTGCTGTCTGAACCGCATAAAGGTCTGTTCTGGCTTGTTCGGTCCTGGAAGAGATAGATGAGAAAGCATTCCTGTTCAGTTGTTTCAGCTTAGCTTTAAGAAGCCTAAGTTTGCAACAAACCGAGTACATGTGAGAGCCCATTATCTGAGTATCCCAGGCTTGTGTTACCAGGTCCAAGAAATTTTTGGGAAGTCCAGAAGTTGAAAAACTTAAAAGGTTTCCTGGAGCTTTGCATCTGAAGGATTTTGATCACCATAGGAGAATGATCAGAAATACCAGGCGCAAGGAACGAGGCTTCTGAGAAGGAGAAATGCTGGGTCCAAAGGTTGTTGATGAGAACCCGGTCAATCTTACGGAGTTTCCTGTTAGTGCCGGAAGAGTGAGACCAAGTGTATCTGCATCCCACATATCTGAGGTCTTCAAGTCCTGCTTGGTTGAGACAATCCCCAAACTCATCAAATACTGGGATCCACGGGGTAGAACTACCCAGTCTATCCTGCGGGTCTTTGATAGCATTAAAATCCCCAGCCACAAGCCAAGGTAAGTCGCAGGAGGAGAGCCGAATGAGGTCAGCCCAAAGCGGACGCCGATGAGCAAAAGTGTGTTCCCCGTATACAATAGAGAGCAAGCAGGATTTTTGCATATTTATAAGCCTGAGCTGCATATGGATTAGTTGACCAGAAGTGTAAAGCAAGCTCATCTCCAGTACATACGGGTCCCAACCAACCCAAATGCGACCTAGGGGAGAGAAGTCGTAGTTGGAGACCCATCTCCAACTGTAGCATAAGCCCCTAGTAATGTCAGCAAAAAGAGAGTCTTTGACTTTAGTCTCAATAATACCAATGCAAGAGAGCCGATTATTCCTAATGAAGGCCTGGATTTCAGCTTGACAGAGGGGATTTACTAGTCCCCTAATATTCCAAATACCAAAAAACATAGGAGGTAAAGGAAAGATTATCTCCGAGATTTCCTTGCCGTCCTTCTCTTAGATTTCTTCTTCGAGTAGGATGGGCTAGGTATCATAGCAGGATTCACCAAGCTAGGAACAGACTCCGGGGAAGCTTTGGGAGTGTCCACCGTGGTATAGGAAGAAAGAGCCCGAGAGCGGGTGTTTGGGGGGGAAAAAGGAGCAGGCTCTTCCTCCAAAATATCTTCAGAGGCGCTATCATATGGCACTTCCCTGGAACCAGTAGACTCTTCTGAAGATGACTGATAATTGTTAGCAAGGTCCTGAAGCTGTTGGTCAGTACATTCAGGATGGTCTAATGTAGAGGAATGGCTCGGCGCCGCTATAGTTTGCTTAGAAAGATTTAGATCTGAACATATCTGACCAGGTTCAATAGTGGGGGCCAAAACAGGAAGAGAATCCACCCCCGAGGTCGGTTCCAGTTGGCTATTTTTAGCAGGTTGAATCTGGATTGTACTCTTGGGGATCACAACAGGAGCCAACAGAACCTTTCCCCCTAAGATCGTGTTCAGGGGAAGGTCGGTTGCAGGTCTGGACAGTCCAGCATTGGAAACCTGGGGCCTGTTCTGAGCATTCCTTAGCAGACCGTGAGCCTTGGAAGGGTCATGAGCAGAAGGAAGAGGGGCTCCCCCCCTGTATCCACGTCCAGAGGAAGGGCATACGCAGTTCTGGGCAGATCAGCAATGGCTGCCTTTGAAAAGGTCATTGACGAACCATGAGTAGGGGGTGGGGCGCAGACAGACAACAGGAGGGTCTCCTCCCCTTGATTTGCATCCAGAGAACGTTCAGGTGCAGGTCTGATCTGAGCTGCAGCTTTGTTCATCGGGTATTTACCTTTTTTACGGTTGATTTGCGTCCATACTTCAGTTTCACGCGGCTGTTGAGAGGTCTCAGATCTGGCCTTAGCTTGAGGGTGGGGTGTTGTCTCGTTGCTTTCCACAGAATGTCCAGATGCGCACTCAAACCCAGCTGAACCTGATTTGTGATCGAAAATACCACAAGAGGAGCATACGATAGGCTTCCATTCATATTCCACATGGACCAGGTTAACTTCGCCATCCCACCGTACCTTTACGTTTTCCAGTCGGGGTTTAGTGGTTTTTATTTCCACACAAACTCTCGCATAAGAGATTCTGGTCATTTGTTCGGTTTGAGTGTCCACATAAAGTGGCTTTCCGATGGCGCTTGCAATTCTACCTATGCCCGCCGGTGACCACAAGGAGAATGGAATCTCCCGCAACCTAACCCAAACCGGGATAGAGTCCATAGCACCCTTTTTAAGTTTCAGCTTAGGGTGCCACTGTTGGAGAAGCATGGTGCTGCTGAAAATTGATATTGGACCCAAGTCAAGTATTTTCCTGCGATAGTCCTCATTCGGAACTCGAAAGAAAAAGAACCCGTTCTCATGTAGTTTAACATCAACTACATAGTCACCCCAAGTCTTTTTAACAGCTTCTTCCGTCAATTTGAACGGGACTTTCCTCCCAACATAGTGCCCCACAATACATTCCTGCCATAACGGATTCTGGTCAGCAGCAATGTCTGGAGTTATATCCATTATAACTTCGCCATTCTCTTCCAGAGGAGGTACAAAGTCTAAGTTATACCCTTTAGTCTGCACCCTAGCAACATTAGCCCAAGTTCTAGGTGTAGAGGCACGGGTAGTGTGGTCTTGAGGGCGGGTAGAGGGCTGTCCCACCTCAGCAGATTTTCCTTTTGGAATTGCTCTAGATTTAGATCGCCTAACACCACCAGCGTTCTGCATTCTTATACGAGAGCGGCTCCTATCCTCGGGACGGCCCCTACTCTGACTACGGCTAGAATTGCCTTTTAGAATAGGTCTAGGACCTAATGGGCTATCAGCCTCATACTCGATCAAAGAGGATTTACCTCTGGGTTTTGGAGCAGTAATGTTCGCAACAGAATCAGTAGCCGCCTGAAGGATGTCCTCAACAGGGGGTGGTTCAGCTTCTGGGTCAGACAAGGTGGTGACTAAAGCCTCAGCCATATGGTCAAATCCACAAACATCTACCAGTCAACCCACCATCTCTTGAAGCCAGAACAGGACACGCATCAAGAGGCCCCCCAATATAAATGTACCCTCAGAACCTCAGACTCTACTTCCAACCAGCAGGAATACACAACAACAGCAGCCAATCAACCCACCAGCAATATCACTCCAGTCCAGGGGATCGCACCAAGCAGGGGAAACACACCAGACGATCCCAAATAACCACCCTTTTCAAGCGTGTCTACAACTCCGACCCAGCAGGAGGACGAAAAGATAGTACCTAATAGAGGGGAGGCCTCGAGTAGAGATAGTACCTAATAGAGATATTACCACAATGTATTGATTTTGTCATAACTCCAAAATATTTGCAACAATGTGTTTTTACTTGCAGAACTTCTTGATGAAGAGGAGTTTGGGGATGCCTCGAGTAGTGTGACTTATGATGAAACTATACTAAACTCAGCCACAGAACTTGGCCTAATGGTTAGTATTTTGATGAGTAAAGATCAATTGGGATCTGAACTAGTCGTAACTAAGGAAAGTGTCATGACAAATGTAGGACAATCAGGATGACGGAAGTTTGAAATCTAGTATGTTCTTTATTCAGTTACCTCCAACAATCCCGATGGCAAAGTGTTTGACGACTGCAGAAGGGAACGAGACAATCGAAAGCTCAACATCCTTCGAGGTTTTGGGTTCGTCGGAGAAAAGCTGCAATTTGGGTGAGTTGTCAGTAGGATTTATGGGTAAAATGCTAGTGTATAGAAGTGGTGCCGTCAAGCTCAAACTCGGTGATACTCTCTACGATGTGAGTACTTTTCAGAACCCACTTCATATATCATTTTGTTTCTCAATGCATGCACAGGGACAATGTTCATGCCACCGATTTTGAGCATTAACTAATACGATTATATCGCAACTTTTTTCTCCTATTGAATCATCAGTTAAGACCATTATGGTCTTGAGGGGCAAAAGGATGTATGCTTATCTTATATTTGGTGTTCGGTGTAGGTATCCTCGATTTTGGATTGTGTGTTTGCTCAGGATGTTATGGCCATCAACAAAACAGAGAAGCACTTCTGTGTTGTCGGGCACTTCTGTGTTGTCGGGGAGCTTAACAAGCGTGCCTTTCTGACTCCAGATGTGGACTCGATATTAGATGGCATGAATGAATTATGACCATTTTTCCTTCATTCAGGTACATTTTTTTCAACACAATAGTGCGTGAGCGTATGATTAAATTTTGTAAACGTGAGGTTATGGTGTTGAGGTGGGGCGTCGAATTGACAATTCCCACAATAGCTCAGCTGTGAGCGAGAGAGAGGTCAAATTGCTCTTGTTTTGCTTCAGCTTCCTTTTTTCATCACGTAGACAATCAAGTTTTGTTCTTTCCCAATCGAAGGGACAATGTCACTCTAATTGAAGAGTCTATGACATTCAGCTTGTAGGCCCATTCACCTATCCTGCTTGTAAGGCCCAAAAAACTTAGCAAGCAAGAAATGAGGACATTGGAAAAAATTGTCTTCTAATGCTGGAGAAAGACATGAGGGAGCATTAAAGGGGAAGGTAGGTCATGTGATAGCTTTATTTGTGTACGTCGACGCGACATAATTTTCATACTTTTTGGACCCTAAAACCCGTAACAGGGTAGGTTTTAGATTCTAGGTTCCGACAGGTAGGTTCTAGATTCCAAAAAATGAGACACCTGCACTCGAGGGTAGGTTCAAGGTTCGAGGTGAAACTTATAAGGAACCTAGAACCGCTCACTCCTAGTAGAATTACTTCTTCAAACCACCTATGTGATATCCTGAAAATTCGATCAAATTTGGTGATTTATGAAATGGTGATTTTATCGACGCTCTATTAGTTAGTTCTCGCTTTGGCCTGATCACTCAGGGAATACTAAACAAAGGAGAAAGGCTATTGATGAATTTATTTGTAACAGCCGCCCGTTAGTTCGAGATAAACTATAGTTGCAATTGATCAATTTCAGCGACGTATTATGATTCGATTTTGCGTGTCGAGTGCTCAAGGATATCACATCCGAACTATAGGACGTCGCCTCATAATTTTTACGAATTGGCCATCGAAAATTATTTGTTAACTTGCCATTCTAGAAACCTCTTTGTTAGATTAAATCTTGGCCGTTGGATGGAACTTGGACTTTGAGGTCCCCTCTATCATGACTTGTATTAATTAGTTGGACTTTGGAGGCACCACCATCATGACATGCATTAATGCCCATAGAACTTTAGGGGCATCTCATCATGTTATTTTGTTCATTGTCCATTAATGTAAAGATTTCCAAGATCAAGTTATTAATGACATTTCATGATGATATTTTGGCTCTTATTCATTAATGCAAAGATTTTCAAGATCATTTCATTAATGGCCAAGATTTTCAAGATCATTTCATCATGACTTTTGACTCATATTCATTAATGGCTAAGATTTTAAGAAGATTTGGTAATGATGGTCAAATCTAGCCATTAATGAAGAAAGATTTGGTAATGATGACAAAATTTAGGAAGATTTGGTAATGATGCTATTTTGTCTCTTCTTTGCTTGGGCTATTATAAATAGGGAGAAAGAGAGAGAGAGTTCTCACTCCACTCTCTCCTCATTCTCACGCCACTACCCTTGAGCCCCGTGGATCGTCGTGTGCCATTCACCGCCGTTTGCTGCTTGCCGTGTCTAGCCGAGGCCACCACGGACAACTCTTGTCGTTGCTATCATCCTCACGTTATCGTCGTTTTTAGACGAGTAAGTTAACATCTAATCCCTTGTTCAGGATGTTTAACATGCGTAGGGTAGCTTAGCTAGTTATTGTTTTAGTATGTTTGAACTTCTAGAATGAGCGTTGGTGAGTCTTGATTGCTGGACTAAGTTGAAACGGATGTTGGATGTGATTTGAACTCTTGGTGTGGTATTTTCATGGCTGAGAAGTGGTGGATCTCAAAGTTGAAGGCGTTTCTTGGAGTTTTTGTCTTGAATTCAAAAATGATTTACTGTATGTCTCTATTTTTCCATTTTTATAGAGCCTTTTGTGGTTAGAATCTTGAAAAGTGTCCTCCATTAAAGTTGTTCACAGGATCTTGATCTATAACATACTTAAATTTCATATTTTTCTGAGCTCAAATGGGTTCACGAAGGTCCAATTTCTTACCGAATCAGAACTATTTTATACCGTGGATTCCATGACCTTCGTGCCTTCTCAGATTTTTATAAAAATTTCCAATTCGATTTCAACCATACTTCCTTCACAAGATTTGTAAACAAAATCCATGTCTACAACATATAAAAATTTCAAAGTGTTTTGAAAGGATTTGGTTTATAAAATGAGTATTTCTTGTGGTTCAGTTCCCCTGTTTGGCAGACCAGTTCTGGGTTGTTTCCGAGCCATCAAAAGTGATCTTTCTATAAGGATTTTGGGATTATGTTCTTCATGGAAAATATTTGTGAAGGTCTTTTTTATAACATATTCGACTTTTTTATAATTTTTGGAAACCATTTGCTATGCTTTTGAAGTTGATATCCCAAATCATGCAAATCTGTCCAGTTTTACTAGAATTCCATAATCTGCCGGTCTTTACGTGAAATCTTTGGCTTTCGATTTTCGGCATAATAGAGACAGTAACCACAATTACCTAGCTTTTCAATAATGCTTATTTGGCTATGATCCGATGTTGAATGCTTTTGTAAATTCATGTTTTAAAATGAGGTTCACAAAGTCGATTGACCGTTTGCATGTGTGACCACTTGTTATTGTTGTGTGGCATTGATGTGAGCACGATTCATGGATGCATTGGCTAAATGAAAAGATAAGAATTGGCCTGAATGCTTATATGCTCGTGTGGTCACACGTGGGAGCCATCTTGCTGTAGATCGCTTGACAATGCTTGATTTATTGGGGTCTTGATGTAGATCGCTTGACAATACTCGATTTATCAGATGCGTGGAAATCATCTAGATTGTCGATACTCCGGATGCTGGATCGCGGCCCGAGGGTGGATCCGATGCTCCTTACGGGATACCATTTTACTGTGTATCATTTGATGCTGCCGTATTAGAATGCCGTCATCCTGTGTATCGTTTGACGTTGACATGCCCGACAAGGCGGGACGATGTCTGGTTATGCCGGAAGACTGCCATCTCGCTACGTATCGCTTGATGTGTAGTGGCCAAGAGGAGTTGTAACAAATAGAATACGTGTGATGCATAGTGCTTGATTATGAGATAGAAACTGCTAGGCATGATATGGAACGTGCCCAAGTGAATTTTACCTTATAATCGAGACACGCGCGACTATGATGCATTGATGCATGGGAAATCTCATTACACGTTCTGCATATGTGATATGTTTGATGCATCGCTGTGACATTGACTATCTATATTGTGCATAATGTGTGTGCCAAGGCAAGGTAAGGATGCCTGTAATAAGTTAATGATTTGTGGCCAGTGCATAGTCGCAGGATTAGGGACCCCTGAGGTGAGTTGGCCTTCTAAACGGGACTTAGGCGTTAACTTACTGAGATTTTTATCTCATTTGTGGTTGTTAAACATTTTTTAAGCCCTTAGCATGTTGATGCACCCAGTATGGTTTGGGGTGCCTAGAAGCTGACTTTTGATGAAGTAGATTGACCCCAACCTGATATCTTTTTGTAGACTTTTATGGAAATGCCCAAAATGAGCTTGTAAAAAATGTTCCCAGGGGTTAATCAAGTAAATGTTAAAATGGTGTTTTGATTTCAATGTTGTGAACCGTTTTCCTATCCATCCTTATTTATTGTTATTGTCTGGGTGAATCTTTGTTTAGCTTCCGCATGCGTAATCAAAAGATAAAATGTTGGGTCGGCGACGCATCATGGGACATCGCATCATAATGACCATTGCAGGATGTTGCGCGCTCGCGGGTTTGGGGCGTGACAACCTACGTATAGAAGGCCGAATAAACGGATTTCGAATGCCCAAGCCCATGTGGAAAAGCCTAGCTTCGTCCTCTGTCATCGCGTCTTCTTCTTCCTCTTCGCAACCGGTGAAACCCTAATTGCCATTGCCATTTTGAAGAAGAAACCAGAGACCAAAGACGAATTGAGACACCCTCTATTGATTGGCGATGAGCCCTCGATGATCACTGGGTTCATAACTAATTTCCGGATTCATCAAAATTAATCGGGCAATTTGAATCTTCAGCAAATTCTTTACTCCAACTTTAATTTGAAAGATCAGAAGCTGAATCCGATGGATTCAAAACCCGTCAGCGATTATGGTGCTGCTCCAAGGAAGGTTGGTTCATGCCCTTCTTGGGTTTTTTTTTTAATTTATTCATTTGATATTTGTTATTTTCTACTAAATGACAATTGCATTGGCTGGGGATGGTCTTCCTTGTTCTTTTTGTTTCTTGGGTAACGAATGTTTTGCGTTGTGATGTTGCAGTTGAGATTTAAAGCTCCTCCAGTTCGAAGGCCAAAACCTGCTGTTGTCAAGACGTATGATATAACCTTTCTAGGTTTCATGGCATTGCTCATGGCATTGCTTTACTGAATCATCAAAGGACTTCAATTGATCACAGCCTTTGTGTTGCTTCGCAGAGAAGTTAGAGATGAGGACGACGACGAAGCAAAGGCCAAGGAATTGCTCCGGCACTTCAATGTGCGTCTACTTTTATATCACTCTGTTTTGTCGACGTGCACTCTCTTGTGGATGTGTTTAACTATTTTGCATATGGGTTCTTTCTGAAACTTGACTTTTGATGTCATTGATCACAGGAAGGTATCTTGAAGGAGAAGCCCAAAATTGAGAGAAAAGGTGCATCTTTTATTAACATTTCGTATTATGGTTTCTGATGATGAAAGTGTGAGCTATGAAACGATGCGATGCTTGTTTGTGTTGGTCGTCATGACCTTGGCCTTTGGAGATAGATAACAGAGGAAAAGAACATAGGAAGAACATACATGTTAGCTAATGGTGTTCAGAAATCCCGTAAATATTTGCTCGTGTTTCGTACTTCATAGATGTGAACAATAGTGAACTTAGAAGTGCATTAGCATGACCTAGACTTTTGCTCTGGATTGCTAATTCTTGCCTTCTAATTCAATTTTAGATCCTTGCCATAAGTCCCCTAATGAAGGAAGAAATTTAACATTTAGCCATCAGAAGTACTAGTGTATGGTTTTGCCTTCATGAATAAATGAAAGCACTTGGTTCTAGAGGCTTGTGGATTTGGTTACATTGGGTTTTGACTTGTGGATTTTACAATGGCTCCATCGCAAATTGCATTTGGTTATGGAGGGACTTCAAGTTCGTTAAAATCATATCATGCTCAAAGGGACCAAAATAATGTTAATTCATATCAAGGTTCAACTTCTGACTCAAAAACTTAGCCTCCTCCATGCTTACTTAAGCTGCAATTATCCTTTCAAACTTATTAGATTTGTGGTCTTTATAGGTAGTTCTAGTGGTCCCGGCCTGAGAGGGGAGAAAGAATACAGAGAACCATGGGTTGGTAAATCATGCAATGACATGTCACTCTCTACTTGATTAGTTGTTCAAGAATTAAAGTTTCTTTTCTTACCTAACTCTTTGGCATGACTATTATAGTTACTATCCCGTATCTCTTCCTCTAAGGAGACTATATTCAGGAAATCCAGGTACACTATCCAGTTTATTTTAGTTGAAAATTTACAACTCCTAATTATAACTTTATATCCATTGGCATAGTTGTGGCTTTTGATATGTCATTATTTTTAGTTCACAAATAATTAGCACAATGTATTGATTTTGTCATAACTCCAAAATATCTGCAACACTGTGTTTTTACTTGCAGAACTTCTTGATGAAGAGGAGTTTGGGGAGGCCTCGAGTAGTGTGACTTATGATGAAACTATACTAAACTCAGCCACGAAACTTGGCCTAATGGTTAGTATTTTGATGAGTAAAGATCAACTGGGATCTGATCTAGTTGTAACTAAGGAAAGTGCCATGACAAATGTTGGACAGTCAGGATGACGGAAGTTTGGAACCTAGTATGTTCTTTATTCAGTTACCTCCAACAATCCTGATGATAAAGCGTTTGACGACTGCAGAAGGCAACGAGACAAGCAAAAGCTCAACATCCTCCGAGGTTTTGGGTTCCTTGGAGAAAAGCTGTAGTTTGGATGAGTTGTCAGTAGGGTTGATGGGTAAAATGCTGGTGTATAGAAGTGCTGCTATCAAGCTCAAGTTCGGTGGTACTCTCTACGATGTGAGTACTTTTCAGAACCCACTTCATATATCATTTTGTTTCTTAATGCATGCAGAGGGACAATGTTCATGCCACCGATTTTGAGCATTAACTAATACGATTATATCGCAACTTTTTTCTCCTATTGAATCATCAGTTAAGACCATTATGGTCTTGAGGGGCAAAAGGATGTATGCTTATCTTATATTTGGGGTTCGGTGTAGGTATCCTCGGGTTTGGATTGTGTGTTTGCTTAGGATGTTATGGCCATCAACAAAACAGAGAAGCACTTCTGTGTTGTCGGGGAGCTCAATAAGCGCGCCATTTTGACTCCAGATGTGGACTCAATATTATATGGCATGAATGAATTATGACCATTTTTCCTTCATTCAGGTACATTTTTGCAACACAATAATGCGTGAGCGTATGATTAAATTTTGTAAACGTGAGGTTATGGTGTTGAGGTGGGGCGTTGAATTGACAATTCCCACAGTAGCTTGGCTGTGAGCGAGAGAGAGGTCAAATTGCTCTTGTTTTACTTCAGCTTCCTTTTTTCATCATGTAGACAATCAAGTTTTGTTCTTTCCCAATCGAAGGGACAATGTCACTCTAATTGAAGAGTCTATGACATTGAGTTTGTATGCCCATTCACCTATCCTGCTTGTAAGGCCCAAAAACTTAGCAAGCAAGAAATGAGGACATTGGCAAAAATTGTCTTCTAACGGCTGGAGAAAGACATGAGGGAGCATTAAAGGGGAAGGTAGGTCATGCGATAGCTTTATTCGTGTACGTCGACGCCATATAATTTTCATACTTAGCATATATATATATATCATACTTAGCATATATATATATATATATGAAACAAAGGCTTATTTTCAAATAAGTCAGTATCAAATAAAGGCTTAATCACGTCGGCCGAAAAAGGCTACTATTTGAAACAAAGTCCACTTTGCACCCTTATATGGAAAAATACTCCACTTCGAGACCTTATTTAAAACATAATCCATTTTGGCCATCATTTCAAAAATTCACTCTACTTCGGATTCTCATTTGAAAATTTCTCTACATTTCGAAAAACTATTGTGGCCAATTAAAAATCACCGAAAAGATGTATGGTGATTCCAAAGTCGTCCACCTGCGAATTGGCAATAGAAAATAAGCAGAATTGGTGACATTGTTGGGACCCATTTGAACATGGGCCATGTTGTAATAAAACCCTTGTCCTACCGTGCAATAATGCCAATCTTTCTTGACCTTTCCATTGCATTGATTAGTGACATAACCCACACCCACACACACAACGGACCGATCTTTTAAAGGGCCAGAACATGATTTCTCATCAACGGATGCAGAGACAACATCTTTCAACGTTAAAAACGTCACCATCGCGCCAACATGAAACGCTTCAGAAGAGCCCAGAGGAACCAAAACCCAAAAAGGAGGGAGGGAAAGAGAAAACAGAAAGCTGCTGTCAATACCAAGTAGTAGTAGCAGCAGCAGCAGTAGTCCTTGGATGATTCCTCTAAGGGCGCGCATGATAACCATTCTGTTCCGAAATGAGTTCCTGAACCAGAAATAGATTTTTCTATTTCTGATTCCTGGATGAGTTTCTGAGAAAAAAACCCGTTTGATAATGACAAAAAATTTCTATTTCTAGAACAGAAACCCGTTTGATAACAGCACAAAATTTCTATTTCCTGAAATAAAATCCCATTTGATAAACAACAGAAAATTCTATTTTTAGGAACAAAAATCCATTTTTTTAGAAATGGAATAAAAATAATAAAAAATCCGAAAAATTCATAAAAATATTTAAAAAAATTCAGAAAATCCCTAAAATTTGAAAAAATCCAGAAAAAATCATCAAAATGTCAAGAAAATAAAAAATTTTAGATTTCGGGAAAATAGGAAATTTGTTGAATTTTTTCAAAAAAAAATCAAGAAATCAAAAATTTCAAAACTTCACAGAATTGCTTAGAATACCTGTGGCCACCCACTTTTAATGAAATTTAAATTTTTTTAGGTGCCCAAAAAAATCAAAAAATCAAAAATTTCAAAACTTCACAAAATGACTTACAATACCTCTAGTCACCCACTTTGAGTAAAATTTAAATTTTTTTAGATGCCCAAATGGTATTTTTGATTTTTTTTTATTTTTTTGGTTCCTAAAGAAAATTAAATTTCACTCAAAGTGGATGGCCACATGTATTCTAAGCCACTCTGTGAAGTTTTGAAAATTTTTCTTTTTTTCTTATTTTTATTTTTTTTCGACACCTAAAAAAAATTAAATTTCACTCAAAGTGGGTGGCCACAGGTATTCTAAGCAATTATGTGAAGTTTTTTATTTTTTATTTTTTTATTTTTTTCGGCACATAAAAAAATTTAAATTTCGCTTAAAGTGGATGGCCACAGGTATTCTAAGCCATTTTGTGAATTTTTGAAATATTTTTTTTATTTTTTTATTTTTTTCGGCACCTAAAAAATAAAATTTCGCTCAAAGTAGGTGGCCACAGGTATTTTAAGCCATTCTGTAAAGTTTTGAAATTTTTACTTTTTTGCTTATTTTTATTTTTTTTGGCATATAAAAAAATTTAAATTTCACTCAAAGTGGGTGGCCACAGGTATTTTAAGCTATTCTGTGAAGTTTTGAAATTTTTTATTTTTTTCAGCACCTAAAAAAATTTAAATTTCACTCAAAGTGGATGGCCACAAGTATTCTAAGCCATTATGTGAAGTTTTGAAATTTTAGATTTTTTGTTTTTTTTTTAATTTTTTTCGGCACCTAAAAAAATAAAATTTCGCTCAAATTGGGTGGCCACATGTATTCTAAGATATTCTGTGAAGTTTTTAAATTTTAGAATTTATTATTATTTATTATTTTTTTTGGCAACTAAAAAAATTAAATTTTGCTCAAAGTGGGTGGCCATAGGTTTTCTAAGCTATTTTGTGAAATTTTGAAATTTTTTATTTTTATTTATTTTTTTAATTTTTTTCGGTACCTAAAAAAATTTAAATTTCACTGAAAGTTTTGAAATTTTTGATTTTTTGCTTTTTTTTCTCACCTCGAATATCGTGACTTCCATATGAATATGTGTGTTGAAGAAAATGAATTCCTCAGAAATGGTTCTCACTTTTGTTCCAGAAATGAAAAACCAACTTTTTTTTGGTTCTCATTTCTGGTTTCAGAATCAGTTTTGGAAGCAAACTTGTCCCGGAAATAGAAAAATGAAATTTTGTTACCAAACGGGTTTCTGGTCCAAAACTGATTCCGGGAACAAAAAACCAGTTCTGGACTGAACCAGAATGGTTATCATGCAGACCCTAAGGTGCCTACCAGATTTTATTGCCAGTCGCCTTGAATCATTATGCATTTGAATTATCCTAACCATCGCAAGGATTGTTGCTGTCCTGTTGTCAACGAAATGTAGGCTGTCGATTTCTTTTACTATGAATGTGGATGCTGGTACAAAGCAAAGGGTTATGGTTTGGTCCATCCTCAACGAGTATATTTTCGAAAATTTGACATCTAAATAGGGGTTACGCTACATAGCCTCGTGTAGAATGCTGGCTCGTTCCTGCATCTTCCCCTCTTCTATTTTTTGGAATCTAATTAAATTGAACTGCGATTACCCTCGATTGCTCATCCCAATGACTCGCCCGCCCTCAAATATAGAATAATCAAAAGAAATAAACACAACAAAAATCCCGAGCAAATGGGGAATAATAATCGAATCCAATGATGACGCGTAAATTGCCTATTACCCGGTCGGCTATATATATATATATATATATATATATATATATAAAAGCTAAGAAAAAGCCTGATAAAAAAGAAAAGAAAAAAGAGAAAGAAGAAGCTAAGAAAAGAAATGGAAGAGGGTTTCGGATCCCGGTCAAAACCCGGGGAAAGCAGGAACCGGCAGAAGCGATCCCCTGCGACCGGAGCCGCCAAGGCGAGAAAGATTCCCTCCTCCTCCTCCTCCTCCTCCGTCACTCTCTCTCTCTCTCTCTCTTTTCTCTCTCTTCGGGTGCCTGATTCCTGCTGCTCTCGTCTTCCCCTCTCTCTATCTCTCTCTGGTTCCTGATCGAATTCAATCCCTCCTTCGTCATCATCTTCATCTCCTTCCTTCCTTCCTCTTCTTCTTCTTCTTCTTCGGCGACAGGCAAGCAGGGACGCTCGAGATCTCTCTCTCCTCCATCCCCCCGCGCACAAAAAAAACAAAGGAAGAAAAACAGGTTCTTTTTTCGGTTTTTGCTTCTTTTTTTTTGCCTCTGCATTCGCTCTGTTCCTCTGTTTTTCTCTTTTTTTCGCCCCGCCTTTGCGAATTCCGGCTTCGGGAGGATTCGATTCGGTACCAGAGGGAAATCGGGTCTTCGTTTTTTTGGCCCCCCGTTTCTTTGCTTCGCCGATTGCGCTCTCCGGAGCGGCGGCGGATTCGGTGGGCGGGCGGGCGGGCGGGTAGGGGGAGCTTTCTTGATTCGGTGGTTGGGGGGTTCCTTCCGATTCTTTCATTGCCCCGTTCTTCGGGGGATTCAATTTCGATTTCTTCCCTAACCCTAGCTCTGTACAGCCCGAAAGAGAGAGAGACAGAGACAGAGATAGAGAGAGAGGTAGAACTGTATTCCATTGATTCTTGTCCTGTATAGCTATAATGGGGATCTGACTGTAGGTTTATCAATTTTCGGTTCCATCGTGTGGAGGGTTTTCTTTCTTTCTTTCTTGTTTTTAGGGTTTCCTCCGTTCCTTACTCGCGAAACTCTATGAGATTTTCGATGCGTTTTTTTTAGTTCGCCATCTGAAATTGAGGGTTTCCCTTTGCTTAGCAGATCCTCCACGTTCGGGCAATTTGAATCTTCGGCAAATTCTTTACTCCAACTTTAAATTGAAAGATCAGAAGCTGAATCTGATGGATTCAAAACCCGTCAGCGATTATGGTGCTGCTCCAAGGAAGGTTGGTTCATGCCCTTCTTGGGTTATTTATTTATTTATTCATTTGATATTTGTTATTTTCTGCTAATTGACAATTGCATTGGCAGGGGATGGTCTTCCTTGTTCTTTTTGTTTCTTGGGTAATGAATGTTTTGTGTTGTGATGTTGCAGGTGAGATTTGCACCTAAAGCTCCTCCAGTTCGAAGGCCAAAACCTGCTGTTGTCAAGACGTATGGAATAACCTTTCTGGGTTTCATGGCATTGCTCATGGCATTGCTTTACTGAATCATCAAAGCACTTAAATTGATCACAGCCTTTGTGTTGCTTCGCAGAGAAGTTAGAGATGAGGACGACGACGAAGCGAAGGCTAAGGACTTGCTCTGGCACTTCAATGTGCGTCTACATTTATATCACTCTGTTTTGTCGACGTGCACTCTCTTGTGGATGTGTTTAACTATTTTGCATATGGGTTCTTTCTGAAACTTGATTTTTGATTTCATTGATCACAGGAAGGTATCTTGAAGGAGAAGCCCAAAATTGAGAGAAAAGGTGCATCTTTTATTAACATTTCGTATTATGGTTTCTGATGATGAAAGTGTGAGCTATGAAATGATGCGATGCTTGTTTGTGTTGGTCGTCATGACCTTGGCCTTTGGAGATAGATAACAGAGGAAAAGAGCATAGGAAGAACATACATGTTAGTTAATGGTGTTCAGAAATCCCATAAATATTTGCTCGTGTTTCGTACTTCATAGATATGAATAATAGTGAACTTAGAAGTGCATTAGCATGACCTAGACCTTTGCTCTGGATTGCTAATCCTTGCCTTCTAATGCAATTTTAGATCCTTGCCATATGTCCAATGAAGGAAGAAATTTAACATTTACCCATCAGAAGTACTAGTGTATGGTTTTGCCATCATAAATAAATGAAAGCATTTGGTTATGGAGGCTTGTGGATTTGGTTACATTGGGTTTTGACTTGTGGATTTTACAGTGGCTCCATCGCAAATTGCATTTGGTTATGGAGGGACGTCAAGTTCGTTAAAATCATATCATGCTCGAAGGGATCAAAATAATGTTAATTCATATCAAGGTCCAACTTTTGACTCAAAAACTTAGCCTCCTCCATGCTTACTTAAGCTGCAATTATCCTTTCAAACTTATTAGATTTGTGGTCTTTATAGGTAGTTCCAGTGGTCCCGGCCTGAGAGGGGAGAAAGAATACAGAGAACCATGGGTTGGTAAATCATGCAATGACATGTCGCTTTCTACTTGGTTAGTTGTTCAAGAATTAAAGTTTCTTTTCTTACCTAACTCTTTGGCAGGACTATTACAGTTACTATCCTGTAACTCTTCCTCTAAGGAGACCATATTCAGGAAATCCAGGTACACTATCCAGTTTATTTTAGTTGAAAATTTACAACTCCTAATTATACCTTTATATCCACTGGCATAGTTGTGGCTTTTGATATGTCACCATTTTTAGTTCACAAATAATTAGCACAATGTATTGATCTTGTCATAACTCCAAAATATCTGCAACACTGTGTTTTTACTTGCAGAACTTCTTGATGAAGAGGAGTTTGGGGAGGCCTCGAGTAATGGGACTTATGATGAAACTATACTAAACTCAGCCACGAAACTTGGCCTAATGGTTAGTATTTTGTTTAGTAAAGATCAACTGGGATCTGATCTAGTCGTAACTAAGGAAAGTGCCATGACAAATGTAGGACAGTCAGGATGACGGAAGTTTGGAACCTAGTATGTTTTTTATTCAGTTACCTCTAACAATCCCGATGGCAAAGCGTTTGACGACTGCAGAAGGGAACGAGACAACTGAAAGCTCAACATCCTCCGAGGTTTTGGGTTCCTCGGAGAAAAGCTGCAGTTTGGGTGAGTTGTCAGCAGGGTTGATGGGTAAAATGCTGGTGTATAGAAGTGGTGCTGTCAAGCTCAAGCTCGGTGATACTCTCTACGATGTGAGTACTTTTCAGAACCCACTTCATATATCATTTTGTTTCTCAATGCATGCAGAGGGACAATGTTCACGCCACCGATTTTGAGCATTAACTAATACGATTATATCACAACTTTTTTCTCCTATTGAATCATCAGTTAAGACCATTATGGTCTTGAGGGGCAAAAGGATGTATGCTTATCTTATATTTGGGGTTCGGTGTAGGTATCCTCGGGTTTGGATTGTGTGTTTGCTCAGGATGTTGTGGCCATCAACAAAACAGAGAAGCACTTTTGTGTTGTCGGGGAGCTCAATAAGCGCGCCATTCTAACTCCAGATGTGGACTCAATATTAGATGGCATGAATGAATTATGACCATTTTTCCTTCATTCAGGTACATTTTTGCAACACAATAATGCGTGAGCGTATGATTAAATTTTGTAAATGTGAGGTTATGGTGTTGAGGTGGGGCGTTGAATTGACAATTCCCACAATAGTTCGGCTGTGAGTGAGAGAGAGGTCAAATTGCTCTTGTTTTACTTCAACTTCCTTTTTTCATCATGTGGACAGTCAAGTTTTGTTCTTTCCCAATCGAAGGGACAATGTCACTCTAATTGAAGAGTCTATGACATTCAGCTTGTAGGCCCATTCACCTATCCTGCTTGTAATGCCCAAAAAAGTTTGCAAGCAAGAAATGAGGACATTGGCAAAACTTGTCTTCTAATGCTGGAGAAAGACATGAGGCAGCATTAAAGCGGAAGGTAGGTCATGTGACATCTTTATTCGTGTACGTCGACGCTAGATAATTTTCATGCTTAGGTCTATGCTTACAGAGCCACTCGCGGCCCGAATCTTGTTGCTACCACAACTAATAGCAGGTGGTGTAGCGGGCATGGCCAGTCCGGCTCAACCGGTCTTTGAGATTGGTAGATAGAGAGAGAGTTGGAGAGAGAAGGCGGATTTAGCAATGAATAGAGAAATAGAGAGGAGATGCTGAGGACATTATCAGTGACCACGATTAAGATTGCGATCGATTCCATGGGGCTATGGTCATTGTCAATGTTGAATGATCTTTGCTTACCATATTGAGGAAATTTTGTGTATCTGGAACTGCGGTTAGCACTGCCGTTTACCAACTTGGCATGAATCTGACCCAAAGAAAAAATGAAATTGCTACTAAACAACTGAAATACCCGCCAAGAGAGGGACTAAAATGATAGCAAGCCGCACATGAGGTTTGAAATGAAAACGTATATAATAGTGTCGGATCAAAATGACAACTTCCCCAAAGTTTAGGGACGAAAGGTAAAGTTTTTTCCTTTCTAGATCTTCTTTTGACGCTATATCCATTGTTCAGTTCTATTAACCACTAATGATAAGTCTAGCTCCAATAAAGTAAATCTAATTATTCTAATTATTTTTTTTATCATATCATTAAGAAAGTCAGAAACAAAATAACAATAGTTACTAATACATTTCAGGCAGAACTCTAAATAAGAGCTTGAAATGGGATCTTTTCTTAAAAGAGAGTCCAAAATGAACATTATTTTGAATGAGGAGTTGAAATGGACGAGTCAGTTTCCAATAAAAAAAAATGAATTGAATAAGTCAGTCTCAAATAAAAGCTTAATCACGTCGGCCGAAAGAGGTTATTATTTGAAATAAAGTCTACATTGTGCCTTTATTTGAAAAAATCACTCTACTTCGGAACTTTATTTGAAACAAAATTCACTTTAGCCGTCATTTCAGAAATTCACTCTACTTCGGATTCTTATTTGAAAATTTCCCCATATTTCGAAAAACTGCGGTCACCAATTAAAAATCACCATTTTACAGAAAGAATTTGTAAATTCGAAAAGATGTATGGTGATTCCAAAAGTCGTTCACCTGAGAATTGGCAATAGAAAATGAGCAGAATTGGTGACATTGTTGGGACCATTTGAACATGGGCCATGTTGTAATAAAACCCTTTTCCTACAGTGCAATAATGCCAATCTACTAAACACCCTCAACACCCTAGAAGATTTCACAGCGTCCGAAGTCATTCCACCATGCAAAGAATGAAAATGGTTGACCATACTACTCCTAGACTAAACGAATATTAAGTCAGAACACACAGAATATAATTTGATTCCAGACACTCCAACAGTACTTAGTATATTGTAATTGCTGGGTTTGACGTTGTCAATGCTAACAGAAAAGTATCCAGAGACAGCATCTTTTGGTGCCATTACATTCTATTGTTCCCATTCTACAACTCAACTGAAAATCATGATGTGGTCCTTTGAATCCAAAAGACAGCAACAGGCTGCAGTTACTAAAAGTTAGCACCGGTTAGAGAGCATCCATTAGCTTTTGTAGACCAGACTTACAAGGAGGAGTTCGCCACGGTCAACGCAAGCAACCATTAAAAGAGTAGCCACATCATTGCATTTAATCAGTCTACTTCTGATTCTTCCCACTAAGAAACTAAACCATAGATTCTAGAGTGAATTGACCACCAGAAGGATACTTGACGTCTCTTTTTTAGACAGCTTTATGAGACTTATGAGCATATATAACTTGCCAACACAATTCTATTGAAGTGCCACACTGAGAAGCTTGCCTGGGCCACGGAGAATCTTTCGCATGAGTAATTGTATGCCATCACTAGGTACAATAATTGATGGAAGCTAAATAATTGTCCATCATGCTACGATGGCAGAGGAAGTGGACAAATATCACAAGCAGACAGCAAGAGAAAAGAAGAAAGAAACGGCACAATAGATGTCAATTTATCTAACTCAATACTGGGACCTAATGCAGCATCAAATGCTGCATCCCACAGAAATCCTCAGGCTCCAATCATCTGAGTTCACATTATCGAGTTACTGGAAGTTCCAACAGGTCCCGATATCAAAGACTTAGCATGCTACCAACTATGAGAACCAGATCACCGGAAGCAACAGCCTCGCCATGGTTCTCACGAGCTATAAGAGTTACGTTAATAGTCTAAATGGTCTAAAAAAATCTACTCATTTCCTCCTCACGTGTCATAATCCGAAAAAGCACTAAACTTTGTCCTTCATTCATTCAAGAATCATATGCCCTTTTGTCCTAAAGATAGTTATCTACTCCATATCAACTCACCAGCTATATAATTAGAGAACAAAGATGCAGTTCAAGCACCAAGACTGCTCATCATATAATTTATTCCATCATCGTTAAGCAGTTTCAGGTATCTCAACAGTCGGAGCAAGAGAGATACAAAACATTTGACATAAACCTCCAAAGGGAGGCAATCATCCATCATTCCATCAAAGGCTCGCGCTCGCCGGCTGCAGTTCCGGGACCACGTAATCCACCACGATCACGCCGTCCAAGTACTCCCTAACCTTCTCCTTCCGCGAATTCACGGCCTCCTCATCGGCCACCGCGGCCTCCATCTCCTCCACGCTCTTAAAAACCGCGAGCGACGCGATCGAGAACCCCTTGGCCCGCGCCGGCGAGAAGTTCTCCCCGCACGTCACCTGCTCGATCTTCGCAAACCCATCCTTAATCCCCTCGATCACCCCCATCACCTCGCCCTTCGCCCCGTCCCCCGAACCCTCCTTCAATTTGAGGAAGCTCACCTTGACGGCGGACCCGGGGGGCACCACGAGGCTCTCGGGGACGCGGTCGGCGACCCAATCGACGGCCATGATGTCGTCGCAGATGGGCAGGACGGACTCTTTCACGACACCCATGTGGCTGGGGTGGGCGGAGTAAGCGGCCAGGTCGTCCTTGGTCCGGTAGCGGCTGTGGAGCATGTGGGTGAAGGCGAAGACGGAGGACCTGGTCTGGAGGACCGGGCCGGCGGCGAGGTGGAGGACCGTGTCGAGCGAGGTCAGGCCGTTGAGGCCGGTGAGCATGGCGTCGACCCGGGAGGGGTCGGTGCCGTCCTTGACCTTGAAGAGGACGATGTGCTCGACGAGCTGGGCGGGGGCGGCGGCGGACATGGCGGCGGCGGCGGCGGTGGAGAGGGGCTTGACGGAGAGGGAGGAGCGTCTGAAGGAGCGGTTGGTGGGCAAGAAGGTTTGGGAGAGGGAAGAAGGGAAAATGTGTGCGCGAGATCGGAGAGAGTGAATCATAATGAGTGACTGTGATCGAGAGGAGCGAGAGAGTGAAAGGAGTAGGGGGTGTGACCATGGAGTGTGGAGGGGATTGGTTTGATTCGTGACGATGAGGGGATGGGCCTGGACGGCGGGACAAAACGTCGAACACCTGGCCGGCGTTGTCCAAACCTCGTTCCAGTTGCGAGCCTGTGAAGGGGTGACGCCAGCCTCGTGGCCTTCTGGTGGCCCAACAAGCTAGCCCAAAATCATTGTCCCGGCCACGTAACGGACCGGGCCAAGTTGAAACTAGGGATAATCGGTTCTAAGGTAGGTAGGTTACCTGGAAACCTACCGTGTTATACTTGGTTCCGATTTTTTGAATCTGAAATCTATCCTATTTGTCTTGGAACCGACCTGGAACCTTCCTTGTTTGTTAGGTCCGGTTCCGAAATCTACCCACGAACCGATTTCTATTTTTATTGAGCATCAAAACAGCTCAAAGTAAACTATCAATACAAAACAAACAGATTAATAAAGCAACAGAGAAGTTAAACTCATTTAAGAATAATATATCATTTTCTTTCAATTTCAAAAAACAGGTTCTAGCCGATTCTAAGTAAATGAGTGAGTAAATTTAACACCCACAACCTAGAACCTACCCGCACAGTACCGATTTGGA
Source organism: Syzygium jambos (assembly GCA_031216235.1). Lineage (NCBI taxonomy): Eukaryota > Viridiplantae > Streptophyta > Magnoliopsida > Myrtales > Myrtaceae > Syzygium > Syzygium jambos. The sequence goes on along the minus strand of JASUUC010000023.1, from coordinate 29,159 downwards.
ACAGGAAATCGAACCTATTTTTATGGGCGGTCCGGTCCTATCAGGTTCGATCCGATTTCAAGAAGAACCAGATCGATTGCACAGCTCAAGTTGAAACTTCTTTGCCATGACTGTGAATGTCTTGTCAATCAAGCACAGAAACGAAGACGCTCGCCCATGTCCTGCTTGTCCGAAAGCATCGTCTAGGGCCACCTGATGGGATGACTAGCACGCCATTCTAGCAATACAAATCATCAGTTTGCATCAGGAGTCGTTAAAGGAATCGATTGGTGTGTCCTCTATACTCTTTGTTAATAACATATAGGATGGGATGTGGTGCGGAAAATGCAACATGATTAGATGTACTACATATCCATCCTCGTGATCGTGAATTCCTTGCACTTTGTTGAGTTCGACATTGCGCTTCTAATCGGGTTACACATGAGCACAAATCATTTCAGCACACGAAATAATATTCGGTGACGGCGAGTCCCTGTCCATTCAACTAGCAAAGCAAAGGAGTAGAGGAATAGTAAATTGGTGAGAGGGAAACAAAGAGTAGCGAGTCTCTATTCGGTGATAAGTTTTTCGACAACTTACTTGATCAAGGAGCATGCTGAAATTAGAAAAACAATAAAAGGAGCATGTTGACCATGGTCTGAAATTGATTATCACCTCCAAATGGTTCCTCTCCTCGCTGTTGTCAAGGCTGGTTCCGGAACAAAAGTACATTAGCTCCTAATCTCGTATTCTCATAGAAATCTCTATATGTAACCAACCCTTCTCTCAAATGGTAAAAACAATCAAACGGGTAATACTAGCTTGTAATTAGTGCAATCCCTTCTAAATGATAAATGATAATCTAGTAGAACCGCCTGATAGCTACCTTCGCATAAAGCTATCTAGTATGGTTAGTAGCGCCGAAGGCTAAAAGGAAGCAACCATGTGTAGGCTACCAATAGTCGTTGCACGAACACTAGCCACCTTCAAATCGGTGAAACCGGAGTCGGTCTCTCACGACTATTGTTCTGCTCAATACCCTTGAAACCAATTTTATCCAGCAATGACAATCTTATCAGATCCTAAGGTTCTTCAACACCATGATCTCGCTCCCAGGACTAGATTTCAAGACCCCATATGTCACTGCCGGTTTTTCACTGTGAAAGTTCAAATTCTCCTCCTTCTCTTCATCAGCAACGTCCATCAGAACCAACTCCATCGAAAGCACGAAGCCCGCCATTTTAGTTCTTTTAATAAGGTCATCCAAACCTTCATACAGCGCTTTTGTTTCCCTGTATAACCTATCACCCGATCTGAATTGGTGAATCTCACCTACATACTCAATCCAACTCTTTCCACAATTTTTACCAACTCCTTTCCTTTTCATCAAATTTCTCATTTTTTCCGCACTATCCCACCTAGTTAAAGAGCAGTAGGTGTTTGAGAGCAAGACATAATCCCCACTTTCGCGACGCCGAATATTTGCAATGGCAACTTCACCGAGTCGCCACCTTTTAAAGACCCTGCAAGAACTGAGAAGAGTCCTCCACATTGCAGCATCTGGCTTCATGGGCATTCCCTTAATCATAGCATAGGCCTTATCCACTGATCCCGCTCGAGCCAACAGATCAACCATGGCACCATAATGCTGTATTTCGGGCTGAATGGAGTAATGGCTCCTCATTGAATCAAAATACTTGCGCCCTTCCTCAACCAACCCACAACGGCTACAGGCTGTCAATATACCAACAAAAGTTATAGAATCAGGTGAGACTTTTTCCCGTTCCATCTCGGAGAAAACTGTAATAGCATCATGGGCAACGCCATGAATGGCCAGCCCATTAATCATTGAATTCCAAACCGATACATCGTCTCGATGAATGCTGTCGAAAATTTCTCGAGCAGTTTGGATCTTGCCACATCTTGCATACATGTCAATAAGGGCTGCATTCAATACAAAGTGCGGTTCAATCTTTTTCTCGATCATCAACCTGTGCGCCCACAATGCGTGACTTAGAAACCCGACCCGCGCGCAACTGGTGAAAAAAGACACAAACGTGAAACCATCAGGCTCGACATCCGAACCCAGCATATCTCGGATAGATGCGAGCGCTTCGTGGAACCGCCCGTTCCGTGTCAGGCCTCCAATCATCGAGTTCCAAGTCACCACGTCCCGTTCAGGCATTTTACAGTTACAATCCTGTAACTCGTCCTCTAAGGAGACCATATTCAGGAAATCCAGGTACACTATCCAGTTTATTTCAGTTGAAAATTTACAACTCCTAATTACACCTTTATATCCACTCGCATAGTTGTGGCTTTTGATATGTCACCATTTTTAGTTCACAAATAATTACCACAATGTATTGATTTTGTCACAACTCCAAAATATCTGCAACAGCCACGGAACTTGGCCTAATGGTTAGTATTTTGATGAGTAAAGATCAACTGGAATCTGAACTAGTCGTAACTAAGGAAAGTGCCATGACAAATGTAGGACAGTCAGGATGACGGAAGTTTGGAACCTAGTATGTTCTTTATTCAGTTACCTCCAACAATCCTAATGGCAAAGCGTTTGACGACTGCAGAAGAGAACGAGACAATCGAAAGCTCAACATCATTCGAGGTTTTGGGTTCCTCGGAGAAAAGCTGCAGTTTGGATGAGTTGTCAGCAGGGTTGATGGGTAAAATGCTGGTGTATAGAAGTGATACTGTCAAGCTCAAGCTCGGTGATACTCTTTACGATGTGAGTACTTTTCAGAACCCACTTCGTATATCATTTTGTGTCTCAATGCATGTGTCGACACCTAAATTTTGCTCAATCATTTAGGGTTTAATTGCGTAGAAAATTAAGAATTAATTTTTAACCCCTAAACGAAAATATTTTCATTAAATTAATTGGCATATAAATGTTAGGCATTTTGCCATTAATAGAATTTAGTGAAAACATATTTTCCTCTTATTTTATTTCATTTTTATTTTGTATTAAAAAATCATTATAAAAATTTAAAAAAAAAGAAAATAAAAAAAAAAGAAAAAAAAGAAAGTAAAAAGGGAGCTCTTCCCGTTGGAGAAAATATTGGGTACCACTAGGGATTCCACCTTGGAGAAATAACAACTCTGGTGTGGCGACATGTGTCCGAGAGGACCCACATGTCAGGAAGGCTCTCCCACTCCCACGCCATTGAGCTGAGCTGAGCTGAGCCGGAGCTGGGCGAAAAAATTTGAAAAACAGCCCTCTCTCTCCACACTCCCTCTCTCTCTTTCGCGCTCCCCATCTGCTCTCCACACTCTCTCTCTCTCTTTCGCGCTTCCCATCTGCTCTGCGCTCCGTCTCCCTCACCCGCTTAGGCACCCCATCCACGAACGAGGTCCGCTACCTCCGACGAGCGAGGTCCGTCTCCTCGCGCCGACGCCGCCTCCGGCGAGTGACGCCCTAGCCTCTGACACCTCCGACGAGCGAGGTTCGCCGTTGCCCACGAGCGACGTCCGTCGCCTCCCACGAGCGAGGTCCACTATCTCCGACGAGCGAGGTCTGTCTCCTCGCGCCGACGCCGACGCCGCCTCCGACGAGCGACGCCCTAGCCTCCGCCTCCGCCCTAGCCCCCGACGCCCATGCCGAAGACGCCTCCGACGAAGCCCGACGCCGACGCCGACGCCGCCTACGACGAGCGAGGTCCGCCGTTGCCCACGAGCCGTCGCCTCCCACGAGGGAGGTCCGCTGCCTCCGACGAGCGAGGTCCGTCTCCTCGCGCCAACGCCGACCCCTAGCCTTCGACGAGCGAGGTCTGTCTCCTCGCGATTCGCCCGCCCCCTTGCCCGCCGGTCCCGACCTCCGCCGTCGCCTCCGCCCGGCCGCCCCGTGGCCTCCGCCCGCCCAAGGGCAACCCGCCCGCCGGTCCCGAGCTCTGACCGCCGTCGCCTCCGCCGCCAAACCCAGCTCGGTGCTCCTCCCCAACGGCCGTGGATGGGGGAGCGGTGGTGGTCTCTTCTCCGTCGATTTCGTCGACCTCTGCCGTAAGTCCAAGTGGGCCAGGCGTCGGCTCGGCGTCTCCCGCTCCAGGGGGCTCCCACGCCTCCTCTCTGTTGGCAAGCTCGCGCCGCCTTCCTCGGTGAAGGCCGTGCTCCATCTCGAGTGGGCCGGCCATTCGTCGTCCCCCCGGCGAGCCACCTCGTCAGTCCGGGGACAAGCTTCAGGTGACGTCCGTGTCTCTCAGCTTCCCTTCGAGCGTCTTGTTTGTCGCGTGGAGTCATGTTTTTTTTTCCTTCGTATTCGTGCTTTTGTTGCGGAAGTGGTGCTTGGAGGGGTAAGAGTGGTTGGGAGCTTGTGAAGGTGGTAAAGGACGTTGCCTTGGAAATGGAAGTGTGAGCGGATACACTAGGAGAGTTTGTTTCCAGTGTTCCTATTTTATCGGAGATGAATGCTCAGTAAGCTTCAGAACTAGAGCAATTCATTTTTTTCTCTTTTTTTTTAGCACCGAATGGTTTGGGTCAGTGGCAATAATTTTGGATCTTGAAAATCTCATTTGGAATCTTAAATTGTGGAGTTTCTGGAGACCTACTTCGGATGCTTATGAGCCTTCTCTGGGTTGCTGCTTAAATTACAGTGTTCAGTGGATGTAGAGAATAACCGGTGTTCATCATGGATTACAAACGAGTGCACTGTCCCCTGGTCCCTTTAGATGAACAAATGGGATGAAATAGCTGGCGTGCCTTGATATGCTTTCACTTCTTTTTCTTGAAGCAGTTAATGAGGAACAATTTAGGAGTTAGAATTGTGACGTTGCTGCTGGTTTCATATGTTCTTCTAAAATGCACTACACGGGACTGATCACCTGTGGCTTAGTGATCATTCTAAGTCAGGAAGTTAATGTTCATTTTGAGTATGGAAGAGTGCATATACCCGTGAATGATCATCAGTGATGCCAAAAATTTCTAGATGAAGGCACCTTTATTTCTTGCTTCAAGTGTGAGCATGGCTATTTTCTGTTAGACTTAGTATTTTTGCTTCCAAGTGTGAGCATTGATTGCACAATTTCATGTAATTACCATGGAAGTTAGTGTTTGATGTGGTGGATTTGCCTTTTCCCTCCACAGTTATTGTAAATATCGTCAGACAAGAAGGTCTTGAGGTGCTTGGATGGAGGCCTGTCCCTGTAGACTCATCCGTAGTTGGTTTCTATGCAAAAGAAACCATGCCTGACATACAGCATGTTTTTGTGAGAGTTGTAAAAGAAGACAGTGTTGATGACATTGAATGAGAACTGTACATTTGCCGGAAATTGATTGAAAAGGCCGCAAGTATGGAAAACTAGGGAAATGAGCTCTTTGTTTGTTCTCTCTCGTATCAAACGCTAGTTTACAAGGGAATGCTTCGGTCAGAAGTTCTTGGTTTATTTTACTTGGATTTTAAGAATGATCTGTATGCATCATCTTTCGCTATATACCACAGAAGGTATGGTACAAACACTAGCCCCAGGTGGCCTCTTGCTCAGCCAATGAGGTATCTTGGTCATAATGGAGAAATCAACACCATGCAGGTTATCTACTGCTTCCATTTTGTACTATGCTGCTTTCATGTTGCGGACTTCATAAATGTCTCTAAGCTAGTCCAAACGTGTGTGCAGGGCAACTTGAATCGGATGCAATCTTGTGAAAACTCATTAAAGTCCCCTGTTTGGCATGGTCGTGAGAATGAAATCCGTCCTTTTGGTTATCCCAAAGCGTCAGACTCTGCAAACCTTGATAGCGCAGCAGAAGCACGTGTCATCTTTCTCATGGTTCATCATAGTTTATTTTTGTTTGTCGAACCTTCACTATCTTCATGCTTATACACTTTCATGAGTCATCATCTTATCTTTCACTTTATTAACTATGATCAATCTACTGTTTTAGTCTGTTAGTTTCCTTCATGAATCCTCATTCTCTTTGTTGGTTCAGTTGTTGATAAGAAGTGGCTGAGCTCCTGAGGAGTCTCTAATGATTCTTGTTCCAGAAGTATACAAGAACCATCCTACTTTATCGATCAAATACCCTGAGGTACTTCACTTACAGTTCTTTTCACACCTAGTGCTTATTTGGATGTGCTGCTGGTCAATCAAATTTTCCACCAAGATCATTGTCAAATGTTCTCTTAGGTTTTGCAAAGGAATTTTCCAGTGTCACTAGATTGTTTCTCCATTCCTGAAGATTGATCATCTAAAATGTGCCAATGCTAGAGTACATTTCCAAACAAAATCTATCATAGCCAAATTGATTCTTTCATGATGGGAAATGGCTTTGTAATCATTATTTGTCCTACTTTTTCACTTTATGTAATTAGAAACTAATAGGCAAATAAGCCAGGTTAGCAATGAGGAATTTATTAATTGGAGGCAGGGACGACTAAATCATATAAATGTATTCTTACAAGAACATGCTGAAGAACTTGTCTCTGTGACCTGCGAATGCATCACAAAAATCAGAGTTTTTGTTGGGAGCTCTGTGATTTTCCTTTGACTTGAAGCATCTATCGTTTGATAGGCTTTACTCCTCACTTTGAGCAGATATCTTATAAAATCAGACCTGTTGCCTGTCTTGTAATGGGCTTTGCTTATGTTTGGTCTTTGTCTCAAGGTGGTTGACTTTTATGAGTACTACAAGGGTCAGGTGGAGGCTTGGGATGGACCAGCATTGCTTTTATTCAGGTCATCCTCAAACACTATTAGAAACCATTATGTATGCTTCTATTGAATTATTGTTAGGAGGAGCCTTGACTTCAAATTAAATATGGAGTAAGCTCATTTTACTTGTAAGAACTAATTGAACTGGTATTTATCATTTAAGGTTAAGAATCTACATAATAGTGGTGTGTGGCAATCTTTTCTTAGGCACATTTCTAGTCACTTAAATTTGGATGGGCTATGTGAGAAACACAGTGCATTATATGCTGGCCGGCACACTACATTATACTCTATATGGTTCTAGTGGTCTACTTTACTACTTCCACAAAAGATCAACAGAGGAATCCACAATAATTATTGGAATTATTGAGAAATCCTTTCCTTCTGTGGCAGGGTCAATGTTACTCGAAGGACATCTTATACATTCTGAAGACACTTTAGCTCTTTTGTCATGCAAATGATATAGATGACACTATTTTGATTACTATAAAACTTGCTTCGCCTTCTTCTCCTTTTTGCCTTCTACTCTATATGGGGATCAGGTGTCATTTGAGGTTTTCGAACATCAAACAAAATTGGCTCATCTTATTCTTCTACATATGTCCTTATTTATTTTACTTTATTCTTTAATATTCTGTGTGGCATTAGTTACATGGATTTGGATGGTCATCATGACCAGGCATAGATAGTCGAAGTTTTCCGCGCGAAGTGAATAATATACGTTCGGCAGCCTTCAGGCCATATTTGGCTGTGAAATTCGATTTTTGAGTCGTTGAGCTGTGCTTTTTTTTAGAATTGGTAGTTCAAGGTGTCATGGAGCCGTGAAATTTTACGAATCTTGATTTGGACTTATTGTTTGCCCAAAACGAATTTTTGAAGTTTTTTGCATTAGTTTTTACAGTAATTAGTAAGCTTAGAGAGAGAGATCTATTCAACTTCGCCCGACTTTGCGTTTCAGTATCTTAATGTTGTTTTGAGCAAATCATGTATTCGAAGAGTAATGTAAATGAAGTGCTCGTAATTATCCACAATGAGCAGAAGTTTTCTCACACTCAATATGCAGCTAGCCGTGTGGAAAGAGAGTCACTTATATGTCAATGAATTAGAGTAGTATTGACTAAGGAACTAACCTCGTTATAACTGAACGAGAGGGAATGCTTAGTTTGAATTCTTGATCCAACTTCTCACTGCCATCGAGTTCTTTGCAAGTGATGAGGTGGTCCGCGATTAACCAAACTTGTGAAACTGCTTTTATCTGCTCAATATTTCGGGTCATCATTTTTGACTGCGTGTCATTTTCCTAGCTCAAAAATTAAAAACTTACACTATTGAATAGGGTTGACATTATCAAAAATGAGAGCGCGGGCTCTTTTTTTGTGAAGGTATCCCCTAAATTATTGGCTTTTCTGCTAACAATTACATGTTACACTATATACTATTGATACAACGCTATGTACATAGACCAATTTCTTTGGTCTGAGGTAAGTAGAAGTACCCTACCTCAACCTAGGCAATGAGACTCACTACTATTGCTTCGCCCTCTTCTCCCTCTTTCACCTTAATCTCTACCTCCGCATCTGCCTGCGATCTCCTCAGGTTATCCATTTCTTCCTCCATGGCTGTCTTCTCTTCCTCCTACTTCTTATGCTCCAGCAGAGACAGATGGCCTTCCTAACAACGTTTGTGTCGGGCCAACTTGAAGTTAATGGGATTCGCAACATCTTGAGAATATCCAGCAATTGAGATCTCACTTCTCGAGCCTTCCGCAAGCCCTTGACAAGCAAAAAGTGATCATTACACCAATCCCCTCCGTACTGTTTACTTTTCCACTGCTGATAGACATTATGCAATGTTAAGTGGCCAGATACCGAAATGAAAAACTTCTCCCTTGCAGCATCGCTCCCCTCCGCTCTATCTTTTGGCTGGAAAAATACAGATGGCATCAAGAGCATCAAGACAATTGTCAAAACCTCATCTAGACAACCTAACTGATCACCCATCAAGAGCATAAAATGTGATTATTACTTGCCAAATAAGTTCAAAAATTTTTGTGCATTCAGAGTACCAGATGTTACAATGAGCTTTAAATCGCAACCTCAAGCTACCACCTTTTTCAATATCCCAAGGAGAACATTAGTGTTTAGTGATTTCTCATGTGCTTCATCCATCACGACAACCCTGAAACAAGTAAAAACAACAAAATGTAAGGCTCTGCTTGAAGAACCTGAGTCTGTGTAGGTTATTTTCCATGCATATACAAATCCACTCCAACCCAGTTTAACAAAAAGTAATAGATCAGAGTAGAGAAGACATTGTCATACTGGTACTATTCAAGGTCGGAATCTTTCAGTGTTTCATGGAAAAGCACTCCATCTGTCATGTACTGCAACACGATAGTGACCACCAAAAAAAACAATTATACATGACAGAGCACAAAACCAAAACGAAAAGGCATAGACTATAATTTATCAGGGAACCAACAAAATTTGAGATATGTCCCAAATTAAAAGCAACAACACTACTTCAGAAAAGTTAGCATTAAAAAAATAATATCCTAAAGAATTTGCTCTTGACAATCGAAAACAGTCTCACCTTAATTACTGTATTTGGCCCAGTCACATCCTCAACACGAATGGCATACCCCACTTTTTCACCAAAGTCAGTTTCCATGGGCATTACTACAACTACTTTTATAAAGGAAAAAAACAGAGAGAGAGAGAGAGAGAGAGAGAGAGAGAGAGAGAGAGAGAGAGAGAGAGAGAGGACACCGTCATTCAAACTTGCAAAACACATTACATGGGCTTATGATTTCTCAACATCAACAATATCTCCAAGTTTTGAGCCAGCAAGCTCCCAAAAGCGATGACGCGATTTATTCGTACTCTATTTTTCATGAATCTCCTTGAACAGAGTAGAACCTTCTCTTGAGATTATAGCCATATCTGACGTCGGATCTTTCAGCAGCATTATAAGCTCAGCTTGTTCAGTAAAAACTACTCTTCCATCCAAGAAAGGAGGCTTTCTACTTGAGATATAATACAAGAATATCTTAGCCTAAGTCAGAGCAACCAATTACCGATCTTGTGATTGAATTGCATTTGATAATGAGTGCTGCAATAATAAGAGCTTAATGTTACTCATCTTAACTCTTTGCAACACCGTCCAGTCATTTGGTTTCATGGCCACCACTTTTCAGTTCGACAGAGTTAAATAACATTGTAAGCAGATGACTGCACTTGAACTCTAGCAAATGGAAACAACGGATATTTGCAATCAACTTCCAAAAGTTGAGTATTTCAAAATTTACAAACAAATCAGAAAAAAAAAAGAGTTTAGCTCTATTCCGCTGATAAAGGAAGCAACTTTCATTCATCCCCTCCTTCCTCGACATAAGCAAGCAGAACAAAAGTTCAACATCAGCACAAAAGTCTTACTCGCTCTGCCCCCATGAATTTGAAAATGTCGTGAATGAAAATATGCAAAAGGAAAAAAGACATCACGATCTACAATGAAACTTTCAATCTGTTACCTGACCAGTAAGCAGATGGGTATCTGCAACAAACCTTGATGCAACTGGCCTTGGTGTACATACATGCCAAGTCTAAAAAAGTCCAAATACCAAAATTTTTGAAGGCTTTAAGATTTACAAACTTGTACTTTTAGTTGCTTTTTCACACCTTGGAACTCTAGCTACAGAATAGTGTCCTGCAATTACATATAAATTAACAAAAGTAGATCCACAGCTGCATACTGTCCAACGATAATGGAGATGGACATTTCACGTCCAAAGAGAAGTCTCTCTTCAATCAGCCATGGAAATGTTTCAAACATTCAGAGTTAATAGCAAGGACAAATCATCCAAATGTCTACAACGAAGCGATGTTCGTTCACAGAAAGGAAAATATCACAATAACAACTCCCGTAACATTAATAATTTAGATTACCCCTATTGCCAACCCGAAGGTAACTAACTTCAAATTTCAAGGTCAAGCTCTTTTACCTCTTCTTGACGAGAAGTGGCGGGAATCGAAGTCGAGCTCATCCACAATGAGCTATAAATTCAAGCCTGTACATAAAAGAGAGGGAGAGTTCCTCCTCCTAGAGAGAGACAAAATTATGAGTTACTTTAGCCAATTGATTTATGTTCCTTCAGAGTCGTTCAACTTATTCACCCTAGGATGCTGAAAAGAGTTTGATGACCCATGCACAAAGGAATAACCAATTTATTTACATTTTACTAAACAAATGCCAAGATAAATATCTCAAATAAGTGTTGATGCACAATTAGATATAGAGCCTAGTTGATGCACCAAACTAGCAGTAAGTCATCACACACCAATATAAAGCAGGAAAAGCACTCTCACAAATTATGTTCAACCATGAATGAAGAAGGATCCTATGCAACACCAGTGCAGGTACAGAATTAGTCCACTCATTCAAGGTCCCCCCCCCCCACAACAACAAATTCTAGCCACAGCACACCGTTCATTCAGAAGCCACCAGATAAAGTACAACATGTCATTCATTGTGATGTATCGAGTTACGATAGCACTACCCTATTCATTCGGTCCATTCGGTCCAGCAACATCAAAACCTCAAACACTCAACAGATTTGGCTTAGGCATTTTTTCAAACACAAGGTGAGCAGCAAGCTAAGGGGCAAATATTGATCCATTCGGCACCAAGAAAGTATAAATAAGTACTAGTTATCGGCAGCTCAGTCCATGTCGACGTATTGACAGGAATGTCGAGACATCTACTCTATACTAACTCACGATCTTTCACACACTAACAAAAATACTTCTTTTATTTGATGGGATAATATGCACCTCAGAGAGAGGCATTAAAATGACACTTTCAAATCATTTCAAATGCTCAGAAAATACAATTAACAAAGAAACAATGTTTTGAGACAAGCACCAGAACTATTTTGTCAAAGAAGTTGGAACTCCCACGCCAAGAACAGGTGATGTACAAGTTGGAAAGAGCGACCATAAAATGAGAAGTATCAAAGAATGTTGCACTAACCAAACAAAGGAACTATAATATTGTAAGTCAACCTCATCCTTGCATCACAAAGAAGAGGCAACTACATGGTCTTTCCCTGATCAAACCAAGCAACACGGAAAATTCATAATCGAGACACAAATTTCACTACAGCAACAACAACTAGATCCTTATAATAAGACTAAAGAGCTCAGTTTAAACAATGACAGCAATAAACAAACACAAGAGAACTATCACTAATGCTATACCATACAAGGTGAACATAACAAGCGCAAACTCACCATTCTGATAATGCAATAGAAATTTTCCCTGCTTTATTGAATCTAATTTACAGTCTAATTATTTGCGAGTCATTTACCAAGATCAACCGCAGAACGACAATTACACTTTCAAATTTGGCCATTCAGAATCCTGATCCCAAGTTGACACAGCTCAATGAGAGGACCCCAAAAAATGAATTTTTTATCCTAATTCAAGGAGCTCTAGGATCAGTCCCATGTTGCCAAACGTAAACAAGCTCATCCCAACCTGGACTACTGAGAAGCCCTTTGACAAGCACGCTCATGTCAACTAAATGTTGTGAATGAAAATATAACTGAGGAAAAACACATCACGATCTAAAATATACCTCGCTCGTGGGAGATGATGGCTCGTGGGATGCGACGGACGTCACTCGTAGGCAGAGGTGGACCTCGCTTGTCGGAGGCGGCATCGGCATCGGCTAGGTGGGCGTCAACGCCTAGGCAAATCCAAGCTCAACCTCAAATTGCAGGTAAACAAACACCCACCAAGCAATACACTTCAACTTTACCTCAACCAAAGGAACCCAACAAGAGCAGAACCCAGAAAAACCATTCTTCTTCAGAGTTCGATAAGCACACTATTCAAAAGTTGCAAAGAACGTACAGTTAACTAGGTCATTATCAAAGGATTAAAGATCGATAAGCACACTATTGACAGAATTAAGGAATTCGATAATCAATACATGACTTTAATTCAAAGCATGTCCCGACAAACATGAAAAAGGAAAACTAAATATGCATATGCGAGTTCTAGTTGACCCATCTAGGCTGCCAAAGGCTAATAAACTACAATGAAGAATCGCTCATGTATGATGATTCCGTGGACTTACAGAAACGGGTCTCATACCCCTTGGAATGGTCATGCCACCATTGATGATCAAATCATGGAGGGAGGAATATTAGGAGCTGTTGTTGTGGCAAAAGAATAAACCACAAGTTTGACATTATTGAGAATGCCGTGATTTGAATTGAATCTTTTAACTTTTCAAGGACATATTTCTTACTCTAATTATTCAAACAAAGTCCTAGGAGGGGATCTTCTTTTTCATTAAGATCAGGATCTCTTGAGAGAGATCTCAAGGAGAAAGAGGGGTTTGAAGAATATGATGCCTCAGTTAGTGGAATGAAGAGTCAGCTTCAACTTAAAAGTGTTTGAGGTCCAGTCAAGTCTAATAGGGCATTTCTTTTGCCGTTTTTTTCATTTGGAGTAGTGGAACAGTCTAAAAGACTCGAAGAAAAGGAGGAAAGCAGGCAATTAAGAAGGGAGGGATTATGTGGCAACTTTGTGCAACTGCTCTCTACTCCGCTAAGAAATTCAGCATCTGAAACACAGTCTTGTCATTAAAAAAAAAACAAGCAAATTTCATGATCTATTTGAGCCAGAGGATCAAATCACGGTGTAGCTACAACTTCAAGTTCTGTCGACACTTAAATCATGAAATTTCATTCTGGCCATTTGCTTCAAATTCATAAAGCAAACATAAACATAGAAAAAAAGTTCTCCAATCAAATCTGAAATTGAATTCAGTCGTTGATATTCCCCTGTTTCCAGATTACATGAGATGAAAAAGCGAAGAACTCCAATGGCCGTTTGTGAGGGATGCTGATCGATTATCTTCCCAAAGGCTAAAGACCATCTTGACTGTAATGCCAAGCCGAATCAGATTTGATCACCACGAAAGGTACATGAACAGTGTCCCAAGCAGAGAAAGAGCAAGAGAGATCGAGAGAAAGGGGGAAAAATAACAAAAGCAAAGAATGTCATGCCTTATGGATCGTGAATACACTCGCTGATAAGACCCTGCTCGTTGGAGGCGACGGACATCGCTCGTGGGCAGCAGCGGACCTCGGGCGTCGGGGGCTAGGGCGGAGGCGGAGGCTAGGGCGTCGCTCGTCGGAGGCGGCGGCGCGAGGAGACAGACCTTGCTCGTCGAAGGCGAGGGGTCGGCGTTGGCGCGAGGAGACGGACCTTGCTCGTCGAAGGCTAGGGGTCGGCGTTGGCGCGAGGAGACGGACCTCGCTCGTCGGGGGCAGCGGACCTCCCTCGTGGGAGGCGACAGCTCGTGGGCAACGGCGGACCTCGCTCGTCGTAGGCGGCGTCGGCGTCGGCGTCGGGCTTCGTCGGAGGCGTCTTCGGCATGGGCGTCGGGGGCTAGGGCGGAGGCGGAGGCTAGGGCGTCGCTCGTCGGAGGCGGCGTCGGCGTCGGCGCGAGGAGACAGACCTCGCTCGTCGGAGATAGTGGACCTCGCTCGTGGGAGGCGACGGACGTCGCTCGTGGGCAACGGCGAACCTCGCTCGTCGGAGGTGTCAGAGGCTAGGGCGTCACTCGCCGGAGGCGGCGTCGGCGCGAGGAGACGGACCTCGCTCGTCGGAGGTAGCAGACCTCGTTCGTGGATGGGGTGCCTAAGCGGGTGAGGGAGACGGAGCGCAGAGCAGATGGGAAGCGCGAAAGAGAGAGAGAGAGTGTGGAGAGCAGATGGGGAGCGCGAAAGAGAGAGAGGGAGTGTGGAGAGAGAGGGCTGTTTTTCAAATTTTTTCGCCCAGCTCCGGCTCAGCTCAGCTCAGCTCAGCTCAATGGCGTGGGAGTGGGAGAGCCTTCCTGACATGTGGGTCCTCTCGGACACATGTCGCCACACCAGAGTTGTTATTTCTCCAAGGTGGAATCCCTAGTGGTACCCAATATTTTCTCAAGAGAGAGAGGGAGTGTGGAGAGAGAGGGCTGTTTTTCAAATTTTTTCGCCCAGCTCCGGCTCAGCTCAGCTTAATGGCGTGGGAGTGGGAGAGCCTTCCTGACATGTGGGTCCTCTCGGACACATGTCGCCACACCAGAGTTGTTATTTCTCCAAGGTGGAATCCCTAGTGGTACCCAATATTTTCTCGTGGGAGTGGGAGAGCCTTCCTGACATGTGGGTCCTCTCGGACACATGTCGCCACACCAGAGTTGTTATTTCTCCAAGGTGGAATCCCTAGTGGTACCCAATATTTTCTCAAGAGAGAGAGGGAGTGTGGAGAGAGAGGGCTGTTTTTCAAATTTTTTCGCCCAGCTCCGGCTCAGCTCAGCTCAATGGCGTGGGAGTGGGAGAGCCTTCCTGACATGTGGGTCCTCTCGGACACATGTCGCCACACCAGAGTTGTTATTTCTCCAAGGTGGAATCCCTAGTGGTACCCAATATTTTCTCCATGTACAGAGGCTCTGCCTCGTCGACTCACGAAAAAGAAAAAAAGGATGCCTCTTTGACTCACGAAAAAGAAGAAAAGGGGGAAGAGGACGAAAAAGACGGTTCTGCACAAACCAAAAAGGAACGAGAAAAAAAAAAAAGCAGAGAAGAACAAAGGCAGAGAGGCGAGATCGAAGGTGAACGGTCTCCGGTCGGTGACCGCCACGCCTCAACCGTGGCCGGCGACGTTCCGATACATTCCTTTTTCCCACGGTAGGTCCCAACCCGAGTTTTCGTTCGTTTTGTTTGGATCGTGGTAGAATTCCCGAGGTGTAACCAATCTCCACTGAACACTGTAATTTAAGCAGCAACCCAGAGAAGGCTCATAAGCATCCGAAGTAGGTCTCCAGAAACTCCACAATTTAAGATTCCAAATGAGATTTTCAAGATCCAAAATTATTGCCACTGACCCAAACCATTCGGTGCTAAAAAAAAAGAGAAAAAAATGAATTGCTCTAGTTCTGAAGCTTACTGAGCATTCATCTCCGATAAAATAGGAACACTGGAAACAAACTCTCCTAGTGTATCCGCTCACACTTCCATTTCCAAGGCAACGTCCTTTACCACCTTCACAAGCTCCCAACCACTCTTACCCCTCCAAGCACCACTTCCGCAACAAAAGCACGAATACGAAGGAAAAAAAAACATGACTCCACGCGACAAACAAGACGCTCGAAGGGAAGCTGAGAGACACGGACGTCACCTGAAGCTTGTCCCCGGACTGACGAGGTGGCTCGCCGGGGGGACGACGAATGGCCGGCCCACTCGAGATGGAGCACGGCCTTCACCGAGGAAGGCGGCGCGAGCTTGCCAACAGAGAGGAGGCGTGGGAGCCCCCTGGAGCGGGAGACGCCGAGCCGACGCCTGGCCCACTTGGACTTACGGCAGAGGTCGACGAAATCGACGGAGAAGAGACCACCACCGCTCCCCCATCCACGGCCGTTGGGGAGGAGCACCGAGCTGGGTTTGGCGGCGGAGGCGACGGCGGTCAGAGCTCGGGACCGGCGGGCGGGTTGCCCTTGGGCGGGCGGAGGCCACGGGGCGGCCGGGCGGAGGCGACGGCGGAGGTCGGGACCGGCGGGCAAGGGGGCGGGCGAATCGCGAGGAGACAGACCTCGCTCGTCGAAGGCTAGGGGTCGGCGTTGGCGCGAGGAGACGGACCTCGCTCGTCGGAGGCAGCGGACCTCCCTCGTGGGAGGCGACGGCTCGTGGGCAACGGCGGACCTCGCTCGTCGTAGGCGGCGTCGGCGTCGGCGTCGGGCTTCGTCGGAGGCGTCTTCGGCATGGGCGTCGGGGGCTAGGGCGGAGGCGGAGGCTAGGGCGTCGCTCGTCGGAGGCGGCGTCGGCGTCGGCGCGAGGAGACAGACCTCGCTCGTCGGAGATAGTGGACCTCGCTCGTGGGAGGCGACGGACGTCGCTCGTGGGCAACGGCGAACCTCGCTCGTCGGAGGTGTCAGAGGCTAGGGCGTCACTCGCCGGAGGCGGCGTCGGCGCGAGGAGACGGACCTCGCTCGTCGGAGGTAGCGGACCTCGTTCGTGGATGGGGTGCCTAAGCGGGTGAGGGAGACGGAGCGCAGAGCAGATGGGAAGCGCGAAAGAGAGAGAGAGAGTGTGGAGAGCAGATGGGGAGCGCGAAAGAGAGAGAGGGAGTGTGGAGAGAGAGGGCTGTTTTTCAAATTTTTTCGCCCAGCTCCGGCTCAGCTCAGCTCAGCTCAATGGCGTGGGAGTGGGAGAGCCTTCCTGACATGTGGGTCCTCTCGGACACATGTCGCCACACCAGAGTTGTTATTTCTCCAAGGTGGAATCCCTAGTGGTACCCAATATTTTCTCCCACTCCCACGCCATTGAGCTGAGCTGAGCCGGAGCTGGGCGAAAAAATTTGAAAAACAGCCCTCTCTCTCCACACTCCCTCTCTCTCTTTCGCGCTCCCCATCTGCTCTCCACACTCTCTCTCTCTCTTTCGCGCTTCCCATCTGCTCTGCGCTCCGTCTCCCTCACCCGCTTAGGCACCCCATCCACGAACGAGGTCCGCTACCTCCGACGAGCGAGGTCCGTCTCCTCGCGCCGACGCCGCCTCCGGCGAGTGACGCCCTAGCCTCTGACACCTCCGACGAGCGAGGTTCGCCGTTGCCCACGAGCGACGTCCGTCGCCTCCCACGAGCGAGGTCCACTATCTCCGACGAGCGAGGTCTGTCTCCTCGCGCCGACGCCGACGCCGCCTCCGACGAGCGACGCCCTAGCCTCCGCCTCCGCCCTAGCCCCCGACGCCCATGCCGAAGACGCCTCCGACGAAGCCCGACGCCGACGCCGACGCCGCCTACGACGAGCGAGGTCCGCCGTTGCCCACGAGCTGTCGCCTCCCACGAGGGAGGTCCGCTGCCCCCGACGAGCGAGGTCCGTCTCCTCGCGCCAACGCCGACCCCTAGCCTTCGACGAGCAAGGTCCGTCTCCTCGCGCCAACGCCGACCCCTCGCCTTCGACGAGCAAGGTCTGTCTCCTCGCGCCGCCGCCTCCGACGAGCGACGCCCTAGCCTCCGCCTCCGCCCTAGCCCCCGACGCCCGAGGTCCGCTGCTGCCCACGAGCGATGTCCGTCGCCTCCAACGAGCAGGGTCTTATCAGCGAGTGTATTCACGATCCATAAGGCATGACATTCTTTGCTTTTGTTATTTTTCCCCCTTTCTCTCGATCTCTCTTGCTCTTTCTCTGCTTGGGACACTGTTCATGTACCTTTCGTGGTGATCAAATCTGATTCGGCTTGGCATTACAGTCAAGATGGTCTTTAGCCTTTGGGAAGATAATCGATCAGCATCCCTCACAAACGGCCATTGGAGTTCTTCGCTTTTTCATCTCATGTAATCTGGAAACAGGGGAATATCAACGACTGAATTCAATTTCAGATTTGATTGGAGAACTTTTTTTCTATGTTTATGTTTGCTTTATGAATTTGAAGCAAATGGCCAGAATGAAATTTCATGATTTAAGTGTCGACAGAACTTGAAGTTGTAGCTACACCGTGATTTGATCCTCTGGCTCAAATAGATCATGAAATTTGCTTGTTTTTTTTTTAATGACAAGACTGTGTTTCAGATGCTGAATTTCTTAGCGGAGTAGAGAGCAGTTGCACAAAGTTGCCACATAATCCCTCCCTTCTTAATTGCCTGCTTTCCTCCTTTTCTTCGAGTCTTTTAGACTGTTCCACTACTCCAAATGAAAAAAACGGCAAAAGAAATGCCCTATTAGACTTGACTGGACCTCAAACACTTTTAAGTTGAAGCTGACTCTTCATTCCACTAACTGAGGCATCATATTCTTCAAACCCCTCTTTCTCCTTGAGATCTCTCTCAAGAGATCCTGATCTTAATGAAAAAGAAGATCCCCTCCTAGGACTTTGTTTGAATAATTAGAGTAAGAAATATGTCCTTGAAAAGTTAAAAGATTCAATTCAAATCACGGCATTCTCAATAATGTCAAACTTGTGGTTTATTCTTTTGCCACAACAACAGCTCCTAATATTCCTCCCTCCATGATTTGATCATCAATGGTGGCATGACCATTCCAAGGGGTATGAGACCCGTTTCTGTAAGTCCACGGAATCATCATACATGAGCGATTCTTCATTGTAGTTTATTAGCCTTTGGCAGCCTAGATGGGTCAACTAGAACTCGCATATGCATATTTAGTTTTCCTTTTTCATGTTTGTCGGGACATGCTTTGAATTAAAGTCATGTATTGATTATCGAATTCCTTAATTCTGTCAATAGTGTGCTTATCGATCTTTAATCCTTTGATAATGACCTAGTTAACTGTACGTTCTTTGCAACTTTTGAATAGTGTGCTTATCGAACTCTGAAGAAGAATGGTTTTTCTGGGTTCTGCTCTTGTTGGGTTCCTTTGGTTGAGGTAAAGTTGAAGTGTATTGCTTGGTGGGTGTTTGTTTACCTGCAATTTGAGGTTGAGCTTGGATTTGCCTAGGCGTTGACGCCCACCTAGCCGATGCCGATGCCGCCTCCGACAAGCGAGGTCCACCTCTGCCTACGAGTGACGTCCGTCGCATCCCACGAGCCATCATCTCCCACGAGCGAGGTATATTTTAGATCGTGATGTGTTTTTCCTCAGTTATATTTTCATTCACAACATTTAGTTGACATGAGCGTGCTTGTCAAAGGGCTTCTCAGTAGTCCAGGTTGGGATGAGCTTGTTTACGTTTGGCAACATGGGACTGATCCTAGAGCTCCTTGAATTAGGATAAAAAATTCATTTTTTGGGGTCCTCTCATTGAGCTGTGTCAACTTGGGATCAGGATTCTGAATGGCCAAATTTGAAAGTGTAATTGTCGTTCTGCGGTTGATCTTGGTAAATGACTCGCAAATAATTAGACTGTAAATTAGATTCAATAAAGCAGGGAAAATTTCTATTGCATTATCAGAATGGTGAGTTTGCGCTTGTTATGTTCACCTTGTATGGTATAGCATTAGTGATAGTTCTCTTGTGTTTGTTTATTGCTGTCATTGTTTAAACTGAGCTCTTTAGTCTTATTATAAGGATCTAGTTGTTGTTGCTGTAGTGAAATTTGTGTCTCGATTATGAATTTTCCGTGTTGCTTGGTTTGATCAGGGAAAGACCATGTAGTTGCCTCTTCTTTGTGATGCAAGGATGAGGTTGACTTACAATATTATAGTTCCTTTGTTTGGTTAGTGCAACATTCTTTGATACTTCTCATTTTATGGTCGCTCTTTCCAACTTGTACATCACCTGTTCTTGGCGTGGGAGTTCCAACTTCTTTGACAAAATAGTTCTGGTGCTTGTCTCAAAACATTGTTTCTTTGTTAATTGTATTTTCTGAGCATTTGAAATGATTTGAAAGTGTCATTTTAATGCCTCTCTCTGAGGTGCATATTATCCCATCAAATAAAAGAAGTATTTTTGTTAGTGTGTGAAAGATCGTGAGTTAGTATAGAGTAGATGTCTCGACATTCCTGTCAATACGTCGACATGGACTGAGCTGCCGATAACTAGTACTTATTTATACTTTCTTGGTGCCGAATGGATCAATATTTGCCCCTTAGCTTGCTGCTCACCTTGTGTTTGAAAAAATGCCTAAGCCAAATCTGTTGAGTGTTTGAGGTTTTGATGTTGCTGGACCGAATGGACCGAATGAATAGGGTAGTGCTATCGTAACTCGATACATCACAATGAATGACATGTTGTACTTTATCTGGTGGCTTCTGAATGAACGGTGTGCTGTGGCTAGAATTTGTTGTTGTGGGGGGGGGGGACCTTGAATGAGTGGACTAATTCTGTACCTGCACTGGTGTTGCATAGGATCCTTCTTCATTCATGGTTGAACATAATTTGTGAGAGTGCTTTTCCTGCTTTATATTGGTGTGTGATGACTTACTGCTAGTTTGGTGCATCAACTAGGCTCTATATCTAATTGTGCATCAACACTTATTTGAGATATTTATCTTGGCATTTGTTTAGTAAAATGTAAATAAATTGGTTATTCCTTTGTGCATGGGTCATCAAACTCTTTTCAGCATCCTAGGGTGAATAAGTTGAACGACTCTGAAGGAACATAAATCAATTGGCTAAAGTAACTCATAATTTTGTCTCTCTCTAGGAGGAGGAACTCTCCCTCTCTTTTATGTACAGGCTTGAATTTATAGCTCATTGTGGATGAGCTCGACTTCGATTCCCGCCACTTCTCGTCAAGAAGAGGTAAAAGAGCTTGACCTTGAAATTTGAAGTTAGTTACCTTCGGGTTGGCAATAGGGGTAATCTAAATTATTAATGTTACGGGAGTTGTTATTGTGATATTTTCCTTTCTGTGAACGAACATCGCTTCGTTGTAGACATTTGGATGATTTGTCCTTGCTATTAACTCTGAATGTTTGAAACATTTCCATGGCTGATTGAAGAGAGACTTCTCTTTGGACGTGAAATGTCCATCTCCATTATCGTTGGACAGTATGCAGCTGTGGATCTACTTTTGTTAATTTATATGTAATTGCAGGACACTATTCTGTAGCTAGAGTTCCAAGGTGTGAAAAAGCAACTAAAAGTACAAGTTTGTAAATCTTAAAGCCTTCAAAAATTTTGGTATTTGGACTTTTTTAGACTTGGCATGTATGTACACCAAGGCCAGTTGCATCAAGGTTTGTTGCAGATACCCATCTGCTTACTGGTCAGGTAACAGATTGAAAGTTTCATTGTAGATCGTGATGTCTTTTTTCCTTTTGCATATTTTCATTCACGACATTTTCAAATTCATGGGGGCAGAGCGAGTAAGACTTTTGTGCTGATGTTGAACTTTTGTTCTGCTTGCTTATGTCGAGGAAGGAGGGGATGAATGAAAGTTGCTTCCTTTATCAGCGGAATAGAGCTAAACTCTTTTTTTTTTCTGATTTGTTTGTAAATTTTGAAATACTCAACTTTTGGAAGTTGATTGCAAATATCCGTTGTTTCCATTTGCTGGAGTTCAAGTGCAGTCATCTGCTTACAATGTTATTTAACTCTGTCGAACTGAAAAGTGGTGGCCATGAAACCAAATGACTGGACGGTGTTGCAAAGAGTTAAGATGAGTAACATTAAGCTCTTATTATTGCAGCACTCATTATCAAATGCAATTCAATCACAAGATCGGTAATTGGTTGCTCTGACTTAGGCTAAGATATTCTTGTATTATATCTCAAGTAGAAAGCCTCCTTTCTTGGATGGAAGAGTAGTTTTTACTGAACAAGCTGAGCTTATAATGCTGCTGAAAGATCCGACGTCAGATATGGCTATAATCTCAAGAGAAGGTTCTACTCTGTTCAAGGAGATTCATGAAAAATAGAGTACGAATAAATCGCGTCATCGCTTTTGGGAGCTTGCTAGCTCAAAACTTGGAGATATTGTTGATGTTGAGAAATCATAAGCCCATGTAATGTGTTTTGCAAGTTTGAATGACGGTGTCCTCTCTCTCTCTCTCTCTCTCTCTCTCTCTCTCTCTCTCTCTCTCTCTCTCTCTCTCTCTCTCTCTCTCTCTGTTTTTTTCCTTTATAAAAGTAGTTGTAGTAATGCCCATGGAAACTGACTTTGGTGAAAAAGTGGGGTATGCCATTCGTGTTGAGGATGTGACTGGGCCAAATACAGTAATTAAGGTGAGACTGTTTTCGATTGTCAAGAGCAAATTCTTTAGGATATTATTTTTTTAATGCTAACTTTTCTGAAGTAGTGTTGTTGCTTTTAATTTGGGACATATCTCAAATTTTGTTGGTTCCCTGATAAATTATAGTCTATGCCTTTTCGTTTTGGTTTTGTGCTCTGTCATGTATAATTGTTTTTTTTGGTGGTCACTATCGTGTTGCAGTACATGACAGATGGAGTGCTTTTCCATGAAACACTGAAAGATTCCGACCTTGAATAGTACCAGTATGACAATGTCTTCTCTACTCTGATCTATTACTTTTTGTTAAACTGGGTTGGAGTGGATTTGTATATGCATGGAAAATAACCTACACAGACTCAGGTTCTTCAAGCAGAGCCTTACATTTTGTTGTTTTTACTTGTTTCAGGGTTGTCGTGATGGATGAAGCACATGAGAAATCACTAAACACTAATGTTCTCCTTGGGATATTGAAAAAGGTGGTAGCTTGAGGTTGCGATTTAAAGCTCATTGTAACATCTGGTACTCTGAATGCACAAAAATTTTTGAACTTATTTGGCAAGTAATAATCACATTTTATGCTCTTGATGGGTGATCAGTTAGGTTGTCTAGATGAGGTTTTGACAATTGTCTTGATGCTCTTGATGCCATCTGTATTTTTCCAGCCAAAAGATAGAGCGGAGGGGAGCGATGCTGCAAGGGAGAAGTTTTTCATTTCGGTATCTGGCCACTTAACATTGCATAATGTCTATCAGCAGTGGAAAAGTAAACAGTACGGAGGGGATTGGTGTAATGATCACTTTTTGCTTGTCAAGGGCTTGCGGAAGGCTCGAGAAGTGAGATCTCAATTGCTGGATATTCTCAAGATGTTGCGAATCCCATTAACTTCAAGTTGGCCCGACACAAACGTTGTTAGGAAGGCCATCTGTCTCTGCTGGAGCATAAGAAGTAGGAGGAAGAGAAGACAGCCATGGAGGAAGAAATGGATAACCTGAGGAGATCGCAGGCAGATGCGGAGGTAGAGATTAAGGTGAAAGAGGGAGAAGAGGGCGAAGCAATAGTAGTGAGTCTCATTGCCTAGGTTGAGGTAGGGTACTTCTACTTACCTCAGACCAAAGAAATTGGTCTATGTACATAGCGTTGTATCAATAGTATATAGTGTAACATGTAATTGTTAGCAGAAAAGCCAATAATTTAGGGGATACCTTCACAAAAAAAGAGCCCGCGCTCTCATTTTTGATAATGTCAACCCTATTCAATAGTGTAAGTTTTTAATTTTTGAGCTAGGAAAATGACACGCAGTCAAAAATGATGACCCGAAATATTGAGCAGATAAAAGCAGTTTCACAAGTTTGGTTAATCGCGGACCACCTCATCACTTGCAAAGAACTCGATGGCAGTGAGAAGTTGGATCAAGAATTCAAACTAAGCATTCCCTCTCGTTCAGTTATAACGAGGTTAGTTCCTTAGTCAATACTACTCTAATTCATTGACATATAAGTGACTCTCTTTCCACACGGCTAGCTGCATATTGAGTGTGAGAAAACTTCTGCTCATTGTGGATAATTACGAGCACTTCGTTTACATTACTCTTCGAATACATGATTTGCTCAAAACAACATTAAGATACTGAAACGCAAAGTCGGGCGAAGTTGAATAGATCTCTCTCTCTAAGCTTACTAATTACTGTAAAAACTAATGCAAAAAACTTCAAAAATTCGTTTTGGGCAAACAATAAGTCCAAATCAAGATTCGTAAAATTTCACGGCTCCATGACACCTTGAACTACCAATTCTAAAAAAAAGCACAGCTCAACGACTCAAAAATCGAATTTCACAGCCAAATATGGCCTGAAGGCTGCCGAACGTATATTATTCACTTCGCGCGGAAAACTTCGACTATCTATGCCTGGTCATGATGACCATCCAAATCCATGTAACTAATGCCACACAGAATATTAAAGAATAAAGTAAAATAAATAAGGACATATGTAGAAGAATAAGATGAGCCAATTTTGTTTGATGTTCGAAAACCTCAAATGACACCTGATCCCCATATAGAGTAGAAGGCAAAAAGGAGAAGAAGGCGAAGCAAGTTTTATAGTAATCAAAATAGTGTCATCTATATCATTTGCATGACAAAAGAGCTAAAGTGTCTTCAGAATGTATAAGATGTCCTTCGAGTAACATTGACCCTGCCACAGAAGGAAAGGATTTCTCAATAATTCCAATAATTATTGTGGATTCCTCTGTTGATCTTTTGTGGAAGTAGTAAAGTAGACCACTAGAACCATATAGAGTATAATGTAGTGTGCCGGCCAGCATATAATGCACTGTGTTTCTCACATAGCCCATCCAAATTTAAGTGACTAGAAATGTGCCTAAGAAAAGATTGCCACACACCACTATTATGTAGATTCTTAACCTTAAATGATAAATACCAGTTCAATTAGTTCTTACAAGTAAAATGAGCTTACTCCATATTTAATTTGAAGTCAAGGCTCCTCCTAACAATAATTCAATAGAAGCATACATAATGGTTTCTAATAGTGTTTGAGGATGACCTGAATAAAAGCAATGCTGGTCCATCCCAAGCCTCCACCTGACCCTTGTAGTACTCATAAAAGTCAACCACCTTGAGACAAAGACCAAACATAAGCAAAGCCCATTACAAGACAGGCAACAGGTCTGATTTTATAAGATATCTGCTCAAAGTGAGGAGTAAAGCCTATCAAACGATAGATGCTTCAAGTCAAAGGAAAATCACAGAGCTCCCAACAAAAACTCTGATTTTTGTGATGCATTCGCAGGTCACAGAGACAAGTTCTTCAGCATGTTCTTGTAAGAATACATTTATATGATTTAGTCGTCCCTGCCTCCAATTAATAAATTCCTCATTGCTAACCTGGCTTATTTGCCTATTAGTTTCTAATTACATAAAGTGAAAAAGTAGGACAAATAATGATTACAAAGCCATTTCCCATCATGAAAGAATCAATTTGGCTATGATAGATTTTGTTTGGAAATGTACTCTAGCATTGGCACATTTTAGATGATCAATCTTCAGGAATGGAGAAACAATCTAGTGACACTGGAAAATTCCTTTGCAAAACCTAAGAGAACATTTGACAATGATCTTGGTGGAAAATTTGATTGACCAGCAGCACATCCAAATAAGCACTAGGTGTGAAAAGAACTGTAAGTGAAGTACCTCAGGGTATTTGATCGATAAAGTAGGATGGTTCTTGTATACTTCTGGAACAAGAATCATTAGAGACTCCTCAGGAGCTCAGCCACTTCTTATCAACAACTGAACCAACAAAGAGAATGAGGATTCATGAAGGAAACTAACAGACTAAAACAGTAGATTGATCATAGTTAATAAAGTGAAAGATAAGATGATGACTCATGAAAGTGTATAAGCATGAAGATAGTGAAGGTTCGACAAACAAAAATAAACTATGATGAACCATGAGAAAGATGACACGTGCTTCTGCTGCGCTATCAAGGTTTGCAGAGTCTGACGCTTTGGGATAACCAAAAGGACGGATTTCATTCTCACGACCATGCCAAACAGGGGACTTTAATGAGTTTTCACAAGATTGCATCCGATTCAAGTTGCCCTGCACACACGTTTGGACTAGCTTAGAGACATTTATGAAGTCCGCAACATGAAAACAGCATAGTACAAAATGGAAGCAGTAGATAACCTGCATGGTGTTGATTTCTCCATTATGACCAAGATACCTCATTGGCTGAGCAAGAGGCCACCTGGGGCTAGTGTTTGTACCATACCTTCTGTGGTATATAGCGAAAGATGATGCATACAGATCATTCTTAAAATCCAAGTAAAATAAACCAAGAACTTCTGACCGAAGCATTCCCATGTAAACTAGCGTTTGATACGAGAGAGAACAAACAAAGAGCTCATTTCCCTAGTTTTCCATACTTGCGGCCTTTTCAATCAATTTCCGGCAAATGTACAGTTCTCATTCAATGTCATCAACACTGTCTTCTTTTACAACTCTCACAAAAACATGCTGTATGTCAGGCATGGTTTCTTTTGCATAGAAACCAACTACGGATGAGTCTATAGGGACAGGCCTCCATCCAAGCACCTCAAGACCTTCTTGTCTGACGATATTTACAATAACTGTGGAGGGAAAAGGCAAATCCACCACATCAAACACTAACTTCCATGGTAATTACATGAAATTGTGCAATCAATGCTCACACTTGGAAGCAAAAATACTAAGTCTAACAGAAAATAGCCATGCTCACACTTGAAGCAAGAAATAAAGGTGCCTTCATCTAGAAATTTTTGGCATCACTGATGATCATTCACGGGTATATGCACTCTTCCATACTCAAAATGAACATTAACTTCCTGACTTAGAATGATCACTAAGCCACAGGTGATCAGTCCCGTGTAGTGCATTTTAGAAGAACATATGAAACCAGCAGCAACGTCACAATTCTAACTCCTAAATTGTTCCTCATTAACTGCTTCAAGAAAAAGAAGTGAAAGCATATCAAGGCACGCCAGCTATTTCATCCCATTTGTTCATCTAAAGGGACCAGGGGACAGTGCACTCGTTTGTAATCCATGATGAACACCGGTTATTCTCTACATCCACTGAACACTGTAATTTAAGCAGCAACCCAGAGAAGGCTCATAAGCATCCGAAGTAGGTCTCCAGAAACTCCACAATTTAAGATTCCAAATGAGATTTTCAAGATCCAAAATTATTGCCACTGACCCAAACCATTCGGTGCTAAAAAAAAAGAGAAAAAAATGAATTGCTCTAGTTCTGAAGCTTACTGAGCATTCATCTCCGATAAAATAGGAACACTGGAAACAAACTCTCCTAGTGTATCCGCTCACACTTCCATTTCCAAGGCAACGTCCTTTACCACCTTCACAAGCTCCCAACCACTCTTACCCCTCCAAGCACCACTTCCGCAACAAAAGCACGAATACGAAGGAAAAAAAAACATGACTCCACGCGACAAACAAGACGCTCGAAGGGAAGCTGAGAGACACGGACGTCACCTGAAGCTTGTCCCCGGACTGACGAGGTGGCTCGCCGGGGGGACGACGAATGGCCGGCCCACTCGAGATGGAGCACGGCCTTCACCGAGGAAGGCGGCGCGAGCTTGCCAACAGAGAGGAGGCGTGGGAGCCCCCTGGAGCGGGAGACGCCGAGCCGACGCCTGGCCCACTTGGACTTACGGCAGAGGTCGACGAAATCGACGGAGAAGAGACCACCACCGCTCCCCCATCCACGGCCGTTGGGGAGGAGCACCGAGCTGGGTTTGGCGGCGGAGGCGACGGCGGTCAGAGCTCGGGACCGGCGGGCGGGTTGCCCTTGGGCGGGCGGAGGCCACGGGGCGGCCGGGCGGAGGCGACGGCGGAGGTCGGGACCGGCGGGCAAGGGGGCGGGCGAATCGCGAGGAGACAGACCTCGCTCGTCGAAGGCTAGGGGTCGGCGTTGGCGCGAGGAGACGGACCTCGCTCGTCGGAGGCAGCGGACCTCCCTCGTGGGAGGCGACGGCTCGTGGGCAACGGCGGACCTCGCTCGTCGTAGGCGGCGTCGGCGTCGGCGTCGGGCTTCGTCGGAGGCGTCTTCGGCATGGGCGTCGGGGGCTAGGGCGGAGGCGGAGGCTAGGGCGTCGCTCGTCGGAGGCGGCGTCGGCGTCGGCGCGAGGAGACAGACCTCGCTCGTCGGAGATAGTGGACCTCGCTCGTGGGAGGCGACGGACGTCGCTCGTGGGCAACGGCGAACCTCGCTCGTCGGAGGTGTCAGAGGCTAGGGCGTCACTCGCCGGAGGCGGCGTCGGCGCGAGGAGACGGACCTCGCTCGTCGGAGGTAGCGGACCTCGTTCGTGGATGGGGTGCCTAAGCGGGTGAGGGAGACGGAGCGCAGAGCAGATGGGAAGCGCGAAAGAGAGAGAGAGAGTGTGGAGAGCAGATGGGGAGCGCGAAAGAGAGAGAGGGAGTGTGGAGAGAGAGGGCTGTTTTTCAAATTTTTTCGCCCAGCTCCGGCTCAGCTCAGCTCAGCTCAATGGCGTGGGAGTGGGAGAGCCTTCCTGACATGTGGGTCCTCTCGGACACATGTCGCCACACCAGAGTTGTTATTTCTCCAAGGTGGAATCCCTAGTGGTACCCAATATTTTCTCCGTTGCATGGGGAAGGCGTGCGGCAGAGGAGAAAAAGAGAAAAGAAGGAGAGAGAGAGAGAGAGAGAGAGAGAGAGAGAGAAAAGAGAGAGAAGAGAGGCGCGCGCGGGGGAGGGGGTCGGCAGAGGAGAGAGAAGAGAGAGAAAAAGAAGAGAAAAAGACTAAATTTTATTTTCGAGCGCGACCCAACGGACACGGTTCAAACTAAAAATCGACCTAACGATCCCGATTTCAATTCGGAAAATGGTCTAACAGTCCACGAAAAATCCCAATAATAATATAGGGCAATAGACCAAAATAAAATAACTCAAAACACACTACGAGAGAGGTCTACTAGTCCAAATCCGCACCCGGTCCAAAAATCCACTTTTCCACTATTCCTGACAATCTCGATGTTGGCCACAATAATATCAACACCGTCCAATTTATTTCGTCCCGAAACTCCCGAAAATCGACTGCCAAGTTCGGGGTCTAAATAACGACCAAATTCGATCGAGTGCGATTCTAGCGAAATCTCAAAATTTAAAACAATAACCGGGAGTGATCAGTTCCCGGGCGAGATTTTACTATAAGCACACTGACGAATTACACGTTTATTAAATTCCAAAAATGGCCAGAATCCGGAATGTCACAAGCGGACAACCCAAATTCCTTGATCAACCAT
>JASUUC010000022.1:0-232950 GCA_031216235.1 Syzygium jambos | reverse complement strand
GTTCTTCGTGAATAGTGTTGACACCTAATTTTTAGCCGACGCGTCATTAAAAGCAGAAAATTCAGGATTATGGTTTCTGATCGCAACGGAACCCGTTTCTTGAACAAAAAGTGTCGTTTTTTAATTCTGTTTATTGGCCTAGCTTATGTAAATAATTTTCTATTCATTTCATGCTAAAATCCAAAAAATCAAACGGTTGACTTTCAAGTTGACTTTTTGGTCAACCCTTTAATCAAAAGTCAACCCCGGGTCAAATTGGGGTTTTTTGCATAAAAAGATTCTTTCAAGTTTAATTTCACTTTAGAAGTAGAAATTCCAGAAAAATTCAAAGATTTGATCATAAAATCAAGCTCCTAGTGAAAAGTCAACGTCAAACCTTAGACCAAAAAAATTGAAAAATACCAAAATCAAAAAATCATTTTATTTTACATTCAATTTGACTTTGGCATTTGAAATTTTACAAAAATCGGTTTAGAATCAACTTTTTCCCAATTTATGAAATTTGGTTCAAATCGGCCAAAAA
Organism: Syzygium jambos; assembly: GCA_031216235.1. Classification (NCBI taxonomy): domain Eukaryota; kingdom Viridiplantae; phylum Streptophyta; class Magnoliopsida; order Myrtales; family Myrtaceae; genus Syzygium; species Syzygium jambos. The sequence continues at coordinate 232,427 of JASUUC010000022.1, read as the reverse complement.
TAAAATTACTTCATTTCTAGTCATTTTTTAGGTTAGTTTTCTTCACGACATTTGATCTAGAGGTCATATTATATTCAATTTTGGAACCAATTTTGTGATTCTAAGTCAAACGCAAAAATCCCCAATTTAGGCCATAATCAGTGATTTTGATCAATTATTCATGATTTGCGCAATTGAGATACGAATGAGCCTAATTTCTTATATGAAATCCAAATTCGAAATCAAATTTGGAAGATTCACATGAATTTGAGCCAATTTGATCAATTTAGTGATCCAACGATTGAGAAGTCTAAGAGTAATTGGTCCAATTAGTGCAATTCAACTTGACCCACTCTAGACTAATATTTAATTTGATAAATTGAGACTCAATTTGGCTAATTGGACTTCAATTAAATTCGTTAGTCAGCTTGGCCATGCAATTAACTCAAATTCAAGAACAATTGAGCTAAACAAGTTAAATTGGATCAATTTGTGCATAAGTTTCAAATTGGTTCGATCCAATTTAATCGAATTCAATATTAATCGGATCATTTAAGCATGATAGGAATCAAATTGTAGAAAATTGGAACAAATTGAGCCAAGGATTGAACTGGTTCAACCCGATTAAACTCGTGTCAAATCGGTTCAACCGGTTCAAACCAGTTTGACCCAAATTGAACCGGTCCAATCGGACCGGCCATTTTCCAATCAAAAATCCGGCGGCCGGCGATCTATTCCAACCAGCCAAGGCTAGCCACGTCCCTTTGAGCCCAAAATGACAAAAATGCCCTTAAATAAAAATTACGAAAATACCCCCTAAGTGAAATTACTAAAATGTCATTCATTAAGGATTAATCAAATTACTTAGAGGGTAAGCAAATCAATCATGGCCATTCATTTAGAATTGATCATGTCCATTCATAATGCCATATCATCAATCCTTAGCCCTTAAGGAATATTCTTAATCATTAAGAATGCATTCTAGGCTTTTGGATCAATCTAAGGGCTAGGATTCAAAGTTGAGGGGAGTATATAGGTTTTTTTCCCTCCAAAATTAAAAAAAGCTCTCACAATTTCATATCTGAATTCTCTCTTCTCTCTTCCCTCTCTCTCTCTAGCTCACGCTTCTCTCTCCCTCTTGATCTCTCTCTCGGCCGCTAGCCTTTCCACCTCTCGATAGCCGTTTTCCGGCAAGCCGCCTCCTCACCGCCGTCCTCTACGGCAGCACAAGGCTGGTCGCAAGACGAGCTGTCCTTGCTGGTGGCCGGAACTGCTCTATCCGGTGTGATCTCCTCCACGGCAACATCATCAGCATAGTCGCCGGTGATTGAATCAGCTGATTCAAGCGGCTGAATCAGCTAGCCAGTAGTCCCTCCGGCGATCCCGAACCTCCAGCAACCTTCCTTGGTGTCTTCACGTGGCTGTGATGGCCAGCTTCCTGCTGAACAGCCACCGGATCGCTTCTTTCTACTTGATTTTTCGTTATTAGTTCATTAGCGTGAAATCGAGTCGGTTCTCACTATAGCTTGTGCACTCGATTCTCATAGGTTTGTCGAGCTTTCCGAGACTTCTCCATGTTGCTCTTGATCTGAATACGGAGACCGAATCGCTCGATTGCACGTCGAAGAATCATTAAACAAGGTAAGTACACTTGAATGTTATTTTGTAAATTCGTGTACAGAGAAACCTGCATGTTTGAGATGCTGATTTCAGCTCGTTAATGTCGAAATTTTATGAAGTGATAAACTAGAGAATCGTAAAACATGTCTCAAGTTTCGATTTGATATATTGTATGTCTCAATCAGACTTAGTTTGCTAGGTCAAAACTCTTTCGGAAGTTAGGATCAGAATCTGGAATGTGATGTTCAAGTCTATTATGATGATTTCCTGATTGACGTTGTGTTGTTCTATGATTTTTCTGATTTTCTACGATCATTTTTTGAAGAAACTTTCTTCATGAAAGCCGTAGAACACATCTTAATATGTTCATCGTAAAATTTTCATAAAATTCCAAGGATGTTAGGATTGTACGATCTGCAACGCCATATATGCATGGATCCAGTGACAGACTAGTTTCAGACTGACCTTCATATGTTCTTCGATTTTTATAAATTCATATGTTCAAAATATGAAGAAATTTTCTTCATAAAAGTTCACACTGAGATCGAGATCTTTCCAGTGATACTAATTTCATCAAAATCAAAATTCATTTGGATTTTCAAAATGAATTTTTATTATCTAATAAGTATTTGTGTTCAGATATGATTTTCATTCCTTTGGAATCCAAAAGATGTTTCTCCAAATTTGATAAAGTTAGAGTCCACCTTTGCGAAAACTCAAAACTACAAAATTGTTCCTTGGGGTCTCATTATATTGACCGGAAATTTAGAGGGCCTAATAGCAATTTTTAGAGGGTCAATTTGCTAAAAATTTCATATAAGGTCTTCTCGGGATAAAATTTGATTTGCAAATGAGTCCTTGGTGAAAAATGAATTTTATAAAAATTTGGAGGACTTTTTAGCAAACACTCAAAATATGAAAGTTGTCACACACGGAGAATCCTAACTGTATAAAAATTTCACATGGTTTTGATAAGATTTGTTATTTTTCCCGCCATTATTTTGAAATCCTTAACAAAACTGGGTCCAGTCTGTCATCGAGAGTGAAATTGTCTATTTTGTGAAAATCGATGGAGATTTAGAAAAAATAGTCCTCTAAACTTTTGATCCTCATGACATAAACTTTCTAATGACACCTGAATCACTTCATTTGGACATCATTAGGTTAGTTAATCACATATGAACAGAAATAATCCGAATTAGATAATAACTGAATAAGTGGTCTCCTTATGAAGCCTACTTCCCATTACTTGATTGGTTGAGAAATAAGGCCCATGGGCCTGAATGCATGCTTATTTCATTGCTATATATGTGTTTGTTAGATGAATGTTAGGCTCGGTACATGTTCGGCGGGTAGCCCATTATGGTCATTTAGAACCTAACTTTAGGGGTTAATTGATATGAGTTGCCGTTTTGTGAATGTAAATGGTAGCCCATTATCGTTAACTATTAATCAAATAATGTTAGATGATTAGGTGGGTGGTGAATCGAAATGCATGAAAAACAAAGGCCGATCCCGAGGCCCGTGCTTGACTAATGAATTGTTTGCACCATTGCTTTTCTTTGGTTATTCCTTTGTATATTGTTTGTCGTGAATGTATGTTGTGAATGTAAATGCCAACACCCGAGAGGCGGTCCATGGAGGGGATAATCCAAAATTGTAAAAGACCAAGACGATAGACCGATGTCCAATCCGGTCTCAATTTGTATTCACTTGATGGTGGCGATAGACCGATGTCCGATCCGGTTTCAATTTATATTCAATTCATTTGTCCCCGATTATGTCTCGGGTTTTCAATTTGTATTGAAATAAAAACCCGACGAGTTGCGGGTTTTACTTTCTCGCACTTAGAATTAGCTCGTCTTTTCAATACTTTGACTTGTCTTTTCAGTACTTTGAGACTTTACTTTACGAAATGTCTTTCAATACAATTTATTGTTTCTTTCTTTTTCTAGACTAAGATAGGATTAGTTGAGAATCTTAAATGAAAATACAAAAGCAAGATGCATGATCACCTAGTGGACTAAGACTTCAACATGAAAATGGTAAAAAATAAATGCATGACAATTTAGATAACAACCATGATAAGTTTAGCGGTACCGAAAGGGTGTTAATAGAAATATTAACGTAAACTAGTCCCCGAACTCATGATCTCTGGTTTTCGTAGAAATCGAAACGAAATTCTCGCGTTTCGGTTGAGTATTCTAGCCGACCCCCGACCTAGGCTAGTGGCGACTCCTAAAAAAGATAAAATTGATCCGCTATCACGTGAGGAATGGATTTAGGGAAAATCCATGTTCATGATCAATGGACCATATGGATGATCAAAAGATCAATGCTTCGGTAAAGCTATCTTTCATGATGTGCCATATGGACCGTTTCATGAACACTTACCTCTAAACCCTCTTCATTGAGTTCGGCCCTCGAGAGGTAGGTCGCGACAGGCTTGGGGACTCCATTGGGAACTAGGTTACAAATCTAAGTGGATTAAAGCCGTAATTAACTTGTTGGTTGTTATCTCACTTGTTTACATTTTGTAGCATCGACTGTACGTCAAAGTCGCGTGGAAAATGAGGTTAGTCCATTAACCATGTGTTAAATGGTTTTGTAGGTAGGAGACATAAGGGGTGGAGTGAATGTAAACCGTTTGTTTTGTAGGTGGCATTTGGATGAATGTCAAATGTATGAGATTATGTTGAAGTGTTGTTTGCTTTAGATTTAAATGCATGTTTACTTGCTTTAGCACGACACAATGCACCCATGTCCCGCGGTCTAAAACCCCGGATCGCTTTTAGAGCACCTTTAGGAGGTATTAAGAGTGGAATCCGCATGTGAATGCATGTGGTAATCCATTCTTCAATACCGCTTATCTTGATTAGTAAGAAGTGCACCGACCGATGTTAGTAGCGGTGGGTAAACTCTTCTTATCTAATTAAGGTGGGGACCTTAAACCTTTAGAATCCTATCCTTAGATGTCAAAACTCACATGTCCTCTTGCGATGTGTCGATGTGTTTACCATTTTTTTCTTCGTGGTAAGGTTGATTATGTCGTTCTGCAATTTCAATTACGCTATTTTAATTCCACGTTATATTTCTTTCTATAATACGTGGTAATTAATCTCGATGCCCCAAATTAGGGTTAGTCAAAATGGATATGTCGGATATTGGAATCATCCCCGTACCTAGAGCTCTCGTGACCATGTGGGAAAGTCTCGAGTTAAAGCATAAGGACTACGTAGAAAAGAGGATCGGATATCTTCCTGCTCTTTTATACATAAAGCCTCGTGTTGCTATGATTAAAGCATTGTCCCATTTTTGGAACTCAAAGACATCCACTTTTGTATTTGGTCGAAATGAATTGACCTCTACAATTGATAAGTACGATATTGCCATTGGAAGAGTCGGGTCTTTTGGTCTAGTTAGTCCTCCGATAGATGTAAACCCTATAACTCTTTTGAACAAATTCTTAGGAGTTGACATTCTCCAACTCGAAGGCGTTCTTAGAGGAAATTCTAATGCACTCCCTTTTACATTCTCAGAACGACATTTTTCTAGCTTGTCAAAAGAAGCGGGTAATCAAATTCCTCGAGTCTTTCTCTTAGCATTCTTGGGTTTTGTGGTCTTCCATTCACCAAAAAGACCATGAATTCTTTGGTAGTTCACATTGTCAATCAAGTGTGTTTGTTCAAAAGATTCTCCAATATGATCGTAGGTGAGACCTTCGTATCACTCAACATGTTCAAACAAAATAGAAATGGTATCTTTAGGGCCCCAATAGGTTTACTCCAAATTTGGTTGGTCTCTCACCTCAAAGACTTCGGTTTGAGCTTGAAAATCATAGATGTGTCCAAAGATTATCATCTGATCTCGCTCTTCCGAGAAAAGGAAGAAATCTTTCCTTATTGGTCATTCTCAATTTGGTTTAATTTTTTCAAGAACCTTGTTCCAAATCAAATCCAATGGCATGTTCGTTGGCTTGGAAATCCCGAGGTACACCTTAATAACGGATCCGACAACCCAATCCCACTTTTGGGTCTCACGGGGTCTACATCATATTACCCTTTTAGGGTGATCCGTCAATATCGTGCGCTTCAAAAGATTCTGTCATTTCTTAAGTTGGGGTTATATCGTTTTGACTATCGCAAAGATATCATCCAAAAGGACCAAATGGCGAATTTGAAGGAAATGATCAAATCCATCATTGATATGTGGTATAAATGCCACCCGGAGACAATTCTCATTACCGACGAGTCAGAATTAGAAGGGAAAATGAAGATACATCATGCATTGCCGGAGTACATACACCGTCGTCTCGAGCCTGAGCTTAAAGTGGATCTTCCTAATGTCCCCAAGAAGCCAACTCAACAACAAGCTATAGCCACAAGAGCTCTAAGGGAAAAGGATGAGGCATTAGCCGAGGTTGAACGTTTGACCTAAGAAAACAAACGAATTCACCTCACACGTAAAGAAGATCCATTAGGAGTTTGGCTATATTCCATGAGGAAATCTCCTTTCATGTAATTTTCATTTTATAGATTTGATGTATAGGGTTTCCTTTTTACTCATGTTAGTAATGATGTAATAGGATTCTCCTTTTGTTTCTAGATTGATGTATAAGGATTATATTTCACGAATTTCGTTGTAATTAGTGAAATTTCCCTTTTATGTGCCTTCTCGAGGATTCCAATGGAATATAGATGGGGCATCTTGATTAATCATCGCGTGCTACCCCTTCAATTGTATAATTTCTTGTGAAGAAATTTTGATAAGAGATCGTTCACATGATATTGGGATCATGAGAATATTTCTTATCCCTATTTCATCCAAAGAAAATATAAAATTGAAGGGTTTTACGTTTTCGTTTCAATTTATTTTCCACGTACTAACTTGATCTTCATTTCATTTACAAGGTATTTGGAGAATGCCCAACCCCACTTGCGCGAAGGATCTTCCAATGGATATCGAAAAACAGAATGATCAAATTGTCGATCTGGAAAACCGAATTGATGAAATAACTACCACATTTGCAGACTTTGAAGCGTTCATAACTCCACTACTTCCGACCAAGATTATGCCTACTCTTGCGGATCTTCAGAGTCAAGTTAAATGCGTGGCATGTTAATACGTCTCATGGAATGACCATCTAGTACTAGATTGGAGACAAATGACATTAATTCAAAGGGTGAGGGAAAACGAAAATACAAAGAGCAAAAGTCTAAAATCAAGCAATCTTCTAGGAATGAAGAATGTAACCAAGGACGTGCTGAGAAAATGGATATGATTTATATTCAACCACATCATGAGTCCAATAAGAAGTCATGTAAGTATAACCCGCTTTGTCAATTTACACCTTTACCAAGATCGCTATCAAAGCTTCTACCCATGCTTCTTGAGAGGAGAATGGTTGCAAATGAAGTCCCCCGAGATAATCCTCCAAAGTTCGTTGAGTTTGACATTACGAAATCATGTGAGTACCACATGGGTGAGAAAGGCCATAGCATTGACAATTGCCTAGTATTGAAAATTAAGGTTTGAAACTTGATTGACAAAGGGATCTTGTCTTTTAAGTACCCCGAACTAAATATACAACAAAATCCATTACCCGATCATACACGATGTATGAAAATGGTAGATATGAATGAAGATAAGAAGTCTTTTATGGTGGATGTACCAAAGTTGTATGAGATCTTGATGTTAGCTGGACATTATGAAAAAGGAGATGACATCTTGAAAGAAGAAAAGTTGATATGCATTTCCAAATTAATTGACATGGGGGTTACCTGGTGTATGGGAGAAGAATCAGATGCCACAATGATGACGGCTATGATTGATGTATCGTCCAAGAACTTCCTTTATGAGTTAGAAGAGGAGGAGAATGGAGATGGATCCGTCAAAGTCTTGACCAAAGAAATAGAAACTTTAGAAGTTATTGACGATGATTTTCTATTCGAAGAAGATGAAGAAATTGTTTCCGATGTGGATTCCAACCTCGATCTCAAAAGAACCCATTGGGACTATGAATTCATGAAGACTGCTCGTGAGTGCGAAGAAGTAGTAGATACCTTAGGCCAACCAAGCGGGAAGTATGACTTCAATGTCAAATAAATGCCACCTCCAAGCTTCTTCATTGACCCAAAGGATATCGTTCCCGATGGATGGGGAGGCATGAATGATGAAAACGTGGATCGCACATCTAAAGTCTTTGAACCTATACTCATTAATCAAGACAAGGAGCATGTTTCTGATACGGATTCCGAGTTTGGTGCTAGAAGAGCTCATTGGGATCGTGAATTTGTAGCAGCCGCTCATGAGCATGGTGAAGTGGTTGATACTCTAGGTCAACCAAGTGGAAAGTACGACTTTTTTGTCAAATATTCACATCCGCCAAGTTTCTTTATTGACCTGAAGGATATTGTTCCCGACGAATATGGAGGAATGGATGATGAAGAGATGGTGGCTATGATCACTTCCGTTGCAATTGACCTCTCCGAAGAGAATGATCATGTGAGCAAACCGATGGGTATTGAACCCGTAGTGATTAACTTGTCTAAAGAAGCAGCATATTATGAAATCAAGCCGATGGGTGTGGAACTTATGGTTATTGATTTGTTAGTTGAAGACTTTGAGTCAATTGAGATCACAACGGATGATTTTGAGCCCATTGTGATTGAATTACCACCATTAATGGAAGGCAAAGAAATAATTGTTGAAGTTACTCTCAAGTTTGACAAAAAAGCTATTCCATGGAAGTACGGAACAAATGAAATTGATGACGTTATTCGATCGGGTCCTTGTTGTCTACACAAAGGAGTTGAAAAGAAAGCTATGTCTGAAGAGAATGCTAAGCAATTTCTAGCCACGAGAAGACTAGTGAATTTAACGTGGCGAACTTATTAAGGAAGATGCCCGCCCAAATCTCCTTATTGGATTTATTCAAGTCATCCGAGAAACATAAAAATGCCTTGCTCAAGGTGTTAAATGAAGTGCATGTACCCAATTCCATTGATGATGCCCAACTCGAAAAATTTGTTAGGGCAATCCTTTTGAAGGATCAAATCTCTTTTTCCGATGAGGACTTCCCTCCCGAAGGGCATTCTCATTCTAAGACGTTGTACATATCCGTAAAACATCGTGACAAGATTTTGTCGCGAGTTCTCATTGATAATGGCTCGGCCCTAAACATATGCCCATTGGCTACATTACGACAATTGGGAGTAAATAAAGATAGAATTCAAGCTGCCAAAACACCTGTGCGAGCGTTCGATGGAATGAAGAAAGAAACTATAGGCAAAATTGAGTTGGAACTCATGATTGGACCTGTTCTTTTCTCGCTCACTTTCCGAGTACTAAATATACAAAGCAACTTTAGTTTGCTCCTTGGTATACCGTGGATTCATAATACCGGAGCTATGCCCTCAAGCCTTCATCAAAAAGTGAGATTCGTGGTAGATGGCAAGCTCTTAACCATACATGCTGAGACGGATTTCAAGGTGCTCCATGACACCGTCATTCCATATGTTGAGCCCGAAATCAAGGAAGAATCGAATTGCCACTCCTTCGAGTTGGTCTCCATTGCACATGTGCCTGTTGGAGCGATTATGCAAATTCCTCAAATGTCAAAGCCCGCCATTATGTCTAACAAGGTGTTGCTTGAAAATGGGTAGGCTCTTGGAAAAGGCTTAGGCAAGCATTCCCAAGGCATCTTGAAACCAATTGAAGCTGTTATGAAGAGGAACAAGAAAGGTTTAGGTTACCATGGAAGCCATGAGGACCAAGGTGATCGCAAATACCAAAATAAAAAGACAAACAGTCGATAGAGGCTGTTACCTCCATCTTTGAAAGAGACATTTTTCAGACCTCCCATGATGTTACAAGAAGAAGAGATTTCCTTCGACTTTATGGCAGATCTCTTTAATGAAGACTTTATTGATGCTATCTTAGCCCACGATAAAGCCGAATCATCCAAAGCACCTATCAACCTTACTGAATAGGGATGCTTCTTACCCTTCTTCTAAGTTTGCTACATTCGTTATTGCTTCATTTGTTTGCCCCTGCGTGGAATCAATTTGTTAGTTCAATTGATTCTTTCAATTCAATCTTTGATTTGTAATGGACACTTGGATCTTGAGCCATTGGTCCAAGGTAGTATATATTGTAATACGGCCTTATCATTTGAATTTCAAAAAGAAGGCATTTGCACGTTTTATTAAGGACGTGTAGAAGTACACCAAACCAGTCCTGTGATTATACTTTGAGGATTGGACTTCCACACGCTTCCTAGTTTCAAAGATTTGTGGAACAAGGATGTCTGAGGATATGAGGAGTAAGTTCCTAAAACATTTTCTGGCATGGTTTCAAAACCAATATTTGGGTCATATCATGAATGTGTGGTTGATCCCCCAACAAATTTTGAAGATTAGATTTTTAAATCAAAATGGACCAAAGGATTTGAGGGTTAGATTTTCAAATGACTTTTGAAATTGTTTTCAAAAATGATTTGCAAACAATCATGCATAAATTTGGCTTCTATTTACCTAATCAAAATGATCTCAAAGAGCAGTGTCTCACAAAGGTAAAAATACTCGTTCCAATGAGAATATCTCGTATTTGATTTGACTTGTTCATCCGTTTATATTGTAGATAAGGCGTCAAGACGGTTGACTAATATGGACATGACAAAAGGATGATGTCATCATCAAAGGGAGCATTTCATTTTTAAGCTGAAATTTATTTAGAATCTAAATTGACATATCTTTCCTTTACATAAAGGTGAATAAAAGAAAAGATTCAAACAATAGACAATGAAAATCAAATAAGGAAGAGCATTGAACATACCAGATTCTTTGAACGCAAAAGTGTCCAATTGGGGCAAATGGCTTTAGTACAATCAACTAAGTTGTCAACAATCAAGAAAGCTCAAAGAGTCGTTTACATGGACTCAAATGAAGGGTAAAACTGTATCGGTTCCAATTTACTTCTTCTAATATCATTTATTGACTCAATTTCCTTTCTCTTGATAGGAAGACATCGAGCAATGGAAGGAAAATACAAGGGTAAAGTTGTGTTGTTCCAAGTTGTCATCTTTCAAAGGATATTCATTGACATGATTGCCTTTGTATTCCTGTAGGATCAATTGTCCAACCCAGAACAAGTATCCTTTTCCTCAAAGATCTTTCAAGAAAAAGTATTTCGAATAATTATCAAAAATGAGCTTTCAAAGCCATTCCATTTCAAAACCTCTTTAATAAAAAATTTGGTTTCATGATCAAGGTAAATTTGAAAGCATTGTCTTCAAATGCTTTATAAAATAATCAAGTCCTAGATGCGGAATTTTAGACACATTGTTTTGAACTAAAAAGATGTTCCAAGTTCAAATTTCAAATAATCGTAAGAGAAATTTGAAATCATTTTTTTTCAAGAGATCTCAAATGACATTCCTCAAATTGTTTATTCACGCATTGGTAAACACATCATGCATCAGAATTCCCCAAGGATGGAAGATTTAATCAAATGATCCTTTAAAAAAATAAAAAAAGGGATTTCTCAAAAATGCTAAATGGAAATGCTTAGGATGATTGGTTACCAAAAAAAAAATGCTTAGGATGATAAAAAGCAAACCTTTGATAACACGTTCCTATACACATTTTGAGAAAATTGATCGAAAAAAAAAAACCATATCCTAGGACGCAGGGTTCATTCACATTGAATACATGGATTGAAATGATAAAAGGCATTTCATTTCTCTATTCTAAACACTCATTTTATCCTTTACTAGCCACTTTGAGCCAAATAGGGAGAATTTTCAAAATAACCCTGTCAAGAACCACCCCACATTGGGGCAAGTTAAGAAATTGTGGTTGATCATTTTTGGAGCAAAGAGATTAAGAAAGATTTTATTGCTTTCACTTGCATCAACCTTCTTGTGGTAATTTCAGGTGAATCTTTATGGAAGCTCGAAACATCCCAGAGTGAAGAAGAGCATTCTTTTCCTCTACCCAAACACAGTTATCCCTTGCTCAGCCAAATTGAGCCTTAAGCATATTCATTTAAAGCCCAAAATGTTGATTATCTCCCTACATTGGGGTAATTTATATGATTTACCAAGAAAATTTGAAAAAATTAGTGAATATGTATAGAGTGTCTCGAAAGTCTAAAGAGCTCAAAAGATAAATATTAGGAGGCATGAAAAATCAATGTGCCTAGTAAAAGTAAGGCCGATATCCATGAAAAAGAAAATGTATCAAAAGCAAAAGCAAAAGGCACATGTTAATGATGAAAACGAAATTCCCATTGCAGAAGATACTTAGAAAGAGTATAGCTCTTATGTTGCAAGAAAAATGGACTCTTGATACACTTTGGTTTTCAAGAGTCAAATGATGTCAAATTTGGATAATTTGGTAATGATGCCAAGATAATCATCATTTCTCTTTCAAACCATTTCTACAAAATTTCAAGCCTTTTGAGCCTAACCCGAATCGACATTACAACCCTCTCCGAAGTCTCTTCTAATTGGGATGGTTTGAGTTGACGTAAAGATTTCACAAGGAAGCTATCGCTAGAAAGAGTGGAAGTAATCCTATCTTGTCTTATCTTCAAGGTTCTTGACTAGTAAACCCGCTGAAGATGTTGATGGTATATTTCTTTTTTTAGCCTTAAAGCAATACCCTTTTTGTAAGCCCATAACTAAGCCTATATTACGGTTCTTTTGAAAAACCTTTCTGATCAATCAATTTGCATTCAATGTGAACGTTTCCGAAAACCTTTGACATAGGTTCGTGAGGCATCGCTAGTGAGAATTGAATAGCTTTCCCACATCAATGGATGGGAATCAAAGCCTTTATGAGAGCCAGTGTGAAAGACCTTTTTGATTAGGTTATTTCCAATTTTGCATTTTTTATCTAATCTCTTCAGATGGTTATTCAAAGATCATTTTGTTAAAATTTCCTCTTAAGGAAATCAGTCTCCTTTACCAAAATGTGAATAATTCCGTTTGATTTGTCGTTAAACAATCTCGAAACTTCTTTCAAAATATCTTTCCCTAGTGGATCGATTTTTGGTCAGCCTAAATCATAGCCCTCAGTTTTGGTTTTTGGTCAGCCTAAACCATATCCTCCATTTTCGATTTTTGGTCAGCCTAAATCATACCCCTCATTTTCGATTTTTTGTCAGCTTAAACCATATCTCCCATTTTCGATTTTTGGTCAGCTTAAACCATATCTCCCATTTTTTTATTTTTGGTCAGCCTAAACCATACCCCTCATTTTTGATTTTTGGTTAGCTTAAACCATATCCCCCATTTTCGATTTTTTCATCAGCCTAAACTATACCCCTTATTTTCGATTTTTGGTCAGCTTAAACCATATCTCCCATTTTCGATTTTTGATCAGCCTAAACCATATCCCTCATTTTTTATTTTTGGTCAGCCTAAACCATACCCTTCATTTTTTGTTTTTGGTTATCCTAAACAATGCAACGCTTTCAATTTTCATACTGTCTCTTTGATCCTTGAACCTTGTCCTTAGGTTCTTATTTATCCTTAAACCATAGATTTCCTACAAAATCCTTTCATTTTATTTTCTTCCTTCATTTCACCCTATGAGAGAGAGAAAAATACATGAATAAGCTGACAATCCAAATAGTCAATAGTAAATGCTTCAGGTAAGTCCCTAATCAAATGTCTTTGTCTCTATTTTCTTTCATATCCCAAGTAGAGTCTACTAAAATTTTGCAGGTGCCAATTGATCTTTGAGCGGAACCTCTTTGAACTTCAACTCAAAGAGGGGCAGCTGTTGACACCTAATTTTTTGTTGACGCGTCATTAAAAGCAGAAAATTCGAGATTATGATTTCCAATCGCGACGAAACCCGTTTCTTGAACAAAAAATGTTATTTTTAAATTCTGTTTGTTGGCCTAACTTATGTAAATAATTTTCTATTCATTTCATGCAAAAACCCAAAAAGTCAAACGGTTAACTTTCGAGTTGACTTTTTAGTCAACCCTTTAATCAAAAGTCAACCCCAAGTCAAATTGGGGCTTTTCGCATAAAAAGATTCCTTTCAAGTTTAATTTCACTTTAGAAGTAGAAATTCCAGAAAAATTCAAAGATTTGATCATAAAATCAAGCTCCTAGTGAAAAGTCAACTAATAGTTTTTGTCAAACCTTTGACCAAAAAAATTGAAAAATACCAAAATAAAAAAATCATTTTATTTTACATTCAATTTGACTTTGGCATTTGAAATTTTACAAAAATCGGTTTAGAATCAACTTTTTCCCAATTTATGAAATTTGGTTCAAATCGGCCAAAAATAAAATTACTTCATTTCTAGTCATTTTTTAGGTTAGTTTTCTTCACGACATTTGATCTAGAGGTCATATTATATTCAATTTTGGAACCAATTTTGTGATTCCAAGCCAAATGCAAAAATCCCCAATTTAGGCCATAATCAGTGATTTTGATCAATTATTCATGATTTGCGCAATTGAGATACGAATGAGCCTAATTTCTTATATGAAATCCAAATTCGAAATCAAATTTGGAAGATTCACATGAATTTGAGCCAATTTGATCAATTTAGTGATCCAACGATTGAGAAGTCTAAGAGTAATTGATCCAATTAGTGCAATTCAACTTGACCCACTCTAAACTAATATTCAATTTGATGAATTGAGACTCAATTTGGCTAATTGGACTTCAATTAAATCCGTTAGTCAGCTTGGCCATGCAATTAACTCAAATTCAAGAACAATTGAGCTAAACAAGTTAAATTGGATCAATTTGTGCATAAGTTTCAAATTGGTTCGACCCAATTTAATCGAATTCAATATTAATTGGATCCTTTAAGCATGATAGGAATCAAATTGTAGAAAATTGGAACAAATTGAGCCAAGGATTGAACTGGTTCAACCCGATTAAACTTGGGTCAAATCGGTTCAACAGGTTCAAACCAGTTTGACCCGAATTGAACCGGTCCAATCGGACCGGCCATTTTCCAATCAAAAATCCGGTGGTCGGCGATCTATTCCGACCAGCCAAGGCTAGCCACATCCCTTTGAGCCCAAAATGATAAAAAAAAGCCTTTAAATAAAAAATTACGAAAACACCCCTAAGTGAAATTACTAAAATACCCTTCATTAAGGATTAATCAAATTACTTAGGGGGTAAGCAAATCAATCATGGCTATTCATTTAGAATTGATCATGTCCATCCATAATGTCATGTCACCAATCCTTAACCCTTAAGGAATATTCTTAATCATTAAGGATGCATTCTAGGCCATTGGATCAACCTAAGGGCTAGGATTCAAAGTTGAGGGGAGTATATAATTTTTTTTCCCTCCAAAATTAAGAAAAGCTCTCACATTTTTAGATCTGAATTCTCTCTCCTCTCTTCCCTCTCTCTCTCTAGCTCACGCTTCTCTCTCTCTCTTGATCTCTCTCTCGCCGGTAGCCTTTCCACCTCTTGCCGGCCATTTTTCGGCGAGCCGCTGCCTCACCGCCGTCCTCCACGGCGGCACAAGGCTGGTCGCAAGACCAGTTGTTCTTGCTAGTGGCCGGAACTGCTCTGTTCAGTGTGATCTCCTCCACGGTAACATCACTGGCATAGTCGCTGGTGATTGAATCAGCCAGTTCAAGCGGCTGAATCAGCTAGCTGGCAGTCCCTTCGACGATCCTGAACCTCCAGCAGCCTTCCTTGGTGTCTTCACATGGCTGTGGTGGCCAGCTTCCCGCTGAACAGCCACCGGATCGCTTCTTTCTACTTGATTTTTCGTTATTAGTTCATTAGTGCGAAAATCAAGTCGGTTCTCACTATAGCTTGTGCACTCGATTCTCATAGGTTTGTCGAGCTTTCCGAGACTTCTCCTTGCTGCTCTTGATCTGAATACGGAAACCGGATCGCTCGATTGCACGTCGAAGCATCATTAAACGAGGTAAGTACACTTGAATGTTATTCTGTAAATTCGTGTACAGAAAAACCTGCATGTTTGAGATGCTAATTTTAGCTCGTTAATGTCGAAATTTTATGAAGTGATAAACTAGAGAGTCGTAAAACACGTCTCAAGCTTCAATTTGATATATTGTATGCCTCAATCAGACTTAGTTTGCTATGTCAAAACTCTTTCGGAAGTTAGGATCAGAATTTGGAATGTGATGTTCAAGTCTGTTCTGATGATTTCCTGATTGACGTTGTGTTGTTCTATGATTTTTATGATTTTCTACGATCGTTGTTTGAAGAAACTTTCTTCATGAAAGTCGTAGAACACATCTTAATATGTTCATCATAAAATTTTTATAAAATTCCAAGGATGTTAGGATTGTACGATCTACAACGCCATATATGCATATATCCGATGACAGACTAGTTTCGGATTGACCTTCATGTGTTCTTCGATTTTTATAAATTCATGTGTTCAAAATATGAATAATTTTTCTTCACGAAAGTTCACAGTGAGATCGAGATCTTTCCAGTGATACTAATTTTATCAAAATCGAAATTCATTTGGATTTTCAAAATGAATTTTTATTATCTAATCAGTATTTGTGTTCAGATCTGATTTTCATTCCTTTGGAATCCAAAAGATGTTTCTCCGAATTTGATAAAGTTAGAGTCCTCCTTTACAAAAATTCAAAACTACAAAATTGTTCCTTGAAGTCTCATTATGTTGACCGGAAATTTAGAGGGCCTAATAGCAATTTTTAGAGGGTCAATTTGCTAAAAATTTCATATAAGCTCTTCTCGGGATAAAATTTGATTTGCAAATGAGTCCTTGGTGAAAAATGAATTTTATAAAAATTTGGAGGACTTTTTAGCAAAAACTCGAAAGTTGAAAGTTGTCACACATGAAGAATCCTAACTGTATAAAAATTTTCACACGGTTTTGATAAGGTTTGTTATTTTTCCCGCCATTATTTTGAAATCCCTAACAGAACCGGGTCCAGTCTGTCACCGAGAGTGAAATTGTCTGTTTCGTGAAAATCGATGGAGATTTAGAAAAAAAATGGTCTTCTTAACTTTGATCCTCATGACATAAGCTTTCTAATGACACCTGAATCACTTCATTTGGACATCATTAGGTTAGTTAATCACATCTGAATAGAAGTAATCTGAATTAGATAATAACTGAATAAGTGGTCTCCTTATGAAGCCCACTTCCCATTGCTTGATTGGTTGAGAAATAAGGCCCATGGGCCTGAATGCATGCTTATTTCATTGTTATGCATGTGTTTGTTAGATGAATGTTAGGTTCGATACATGTTCGGCGGGTAGCCCATTATGGTCATTTAGAACCCGACTTTAGGAGTTAATTGATATGAATTGCCGTTTTGTGAATGTAAATGGGAGCCTATTATCGTTAACCATTAATCAAATAATGTTAGATGATTAGGTGGGTGGTGAATCGAAATGCATGAAAAACGAAGGCCGATCCCGAGGCTCTTGCTTGACTAATGAATTGTTTGCACCATTGCTTTTCTTTGGTTATTCCTTTGTATATTGTTTGTCGTGAATGTATATTGTGAATGTAAATGCCAACACCCAAGAGGCAGTCCATGGAGGGGATAATCCAAAATTGTAAAAGACCAAGACGATAGACCGATGTCCAATACAGTCTCAATTTGTATTCACTTGATGGTGGCGATAGATCGATGTCCGATCCGATTTCAATTTGTATTCAGTTCATTCGTCCCCAATCATGTCTCGGGTTTTCAATTTGCGTTGTAATAAACACCCGATGAGTTGCGGGTTTTACTTTCTCGCACTTAGAATTAGCTCGTCTTTTTAATACTTTGAGTGTTTACATTACGAAATGTCTTTCAATACAATTGATTATTTCTTTCTTTTTCTAGACTAAGATAGGATTAACTTAGAATCTTAAATGAAAATACAAAAGCAAGATGCATAATCACCTAGTGGACTAAGACTTTAACATGAAAATGATAAAAAATAAATGCATGACAATTTAGATAACAACCATGATAAGTTTAGCAGTACCGAAAGGGCGTTAATAGAAATATTAACGTAAGCTAGTCTCCAAACTCATGATCTTTGGTTTTCGTAAAAATCAAAATGAAATTCCCGCGTTTCGGTTGGACATTTTAGCCGACCTCCGACCTAGGCTAGTGGCAATTCCTAAAAAAGATAAAATCGATCCGCCGTCACACAAGGTATAGATTTAGGAAAAATCCACGTTCATGATCAATGGACAATATGGATGATCAAAAGATCGATGCTTCGGTAAAGCTATCTTTTATGATGTACCATATGGACCGTTTCATGAATACTTACCTTTAAACCCGCTTCATCGAGTTCGGCCCTCGAGAGGTAGGTCGCGACAAATAGGGGCCAAGATTTTTAGGGAGTGAAAGGAAGAAGAAGAATGTTGCCTAGATTGTTGTTCATAATGGAAGTGAAAGAAAGAAGAAGTATGAAAAAAAATAAAAAGAAAAAAGAAGAA
This sequence comes from Syzygium jambos, assembly GCA_031216235.1. Classification (NCBI taxonomy): domain Eukaryota; kingdom Viridiplantae; phylum Streptophyta; class Magnoliopsida; order Myrtales; family Myrtaceae; genus Syzygium; species Syzygium jambos. The sequence goes on along the minus strand of JASUUC010000022.1, from coordinate 214,376 downwards.
GGAAATAAACATAAAATATACTTGTATATATAATTGTGATTCAAACAAAGAAAAATGACATGAAATTTCCGCATTAGACCATTAACAACGATTTTTTATGGGAAGTTAACGAGGATCAAATTTGGGCACGGAGTGAAAGTTGATGAATTTTATGAGACAAAAAAAATCTTAGGATCAAAATTAGGACATGCTCTAAAGTTGGTGTTTATTTAGAGAATTAGATCGTATAAAATGGTATATAAGTAAGCGTCATTAATAAATTTTGTAAAAGTATACACATCTTACACCAAGTGGGAATTCTAAGGTTGCTGGGATTTACAAAAGGGTTAATACCATGAAAAACCCCAAACTAGTACACTTGTAACAAATTTACCCAAAATTATTTTTTTTACCACAAAAAATCCTAAACTGGTACACCTGTGATAATTTTACCCCGAACTATTTTTTTGACCATAAAAAATCCCACACTAGTTTACCTGTGACAATTTTACCCTCGAACTAATTTTTTGGCCACTAAAACTCTCAAACTGGTACACCTTGACAAATTTACCGTCCGTTAGTTTTCGTTAAATTTTACTGTCAAATTGCTAAGTTTAATGACACGTGATAATTGACATGTGTACCGGTTTTGAGTTTTACCCCTCTGTTTGTCACAAGTTTGCCAATTTGTGATTTTATGTGATATTAATATAATTTAACGGACACTAACAGAGGGTAAATTTGTCACAAATGTACCAGTTTGGAGTTTTTAGTAGTCAAAAAATTAGTTCGGGGGTAAAATTATCACAGGTGTACCAGTGTGAGGTTTTTGTAACATCCCGAATTTCGGCCCATTTTTGGGATTTATAAAACGTGTAATTCGTCAGTGCACTTATAATAGAATCTCGCCCGGGAACTGATCACTCTCGGGTTCTTGTTTTTAAAATAGAGATTTTGCTAGAATTGCACTCGATCGAATTTGGCCGTTATTTAGACCTCGAACTTGGCAGTTGATTTTTGGGAGTTCCGGGACGAAATAAATTGGACGGTGTCGAGATTAGCGTGGCCAACATTGAGATTGTCAGGAATAGTGGAAAAGTGAATTTTCGACCGGGTACGAATTTGGACTAGAAGACCTCTCTCGTTATAGTTTGACTTAATTAATTTGGCATTTGTCCCTTATTATATTCGAGGTTTATTCTGGATCGGTATATCGTTTTCGATTTTGAATTTGGGCCATCGGATCACAATTAATATTTGAATATTTATATATATATATATATATATATATATATATCTCTCTCTCTCTCTCCTTCTCCTCTGCGCGCACGTTTCCCCCGGCCTGCGTCCCATCCGCCATGCCCTGCAGACCAACTCCCGTCTACTGCTCTCTCTATCCTCTTTCTTTCTTTTCTTTTTCTTTTTCTTCTCCTTCTTCCTCTTCTTCTTCCTCTCTCCTTCCTTGGTCAACTGGTTCTGCTCAGCCCCTGCCCAACTCACCGACCGCTGCTCGACCGCCCTCACGCCTCCGCCCGACGCCGCCTCCCTCCTCGCGCCGTCGCCGAGCCGCCACATCGTGCGGCAGCTCCGCCCGGCGCTGCCCTCCTCCCTTCCCGAGCGCACGAGCTCGGCTCGTCGCCGTTTGTCGCCGCGTCCGGCAAGTCCCGGCCGCTGTCCAGCCAGCTCCCCAGCACCGCCCCAACACCTGGACATCGCCGCCGTCGTCCCAGCCGTCGCCATACTGCTCCGGCGCCACCAGTTCCCCCCCCTCTTCCTCTATTCTCTCTCTTGGTTCCTGCTCTGACCGTCGCCGCCGTGAGTCGCCGCCCACCGTTGCCTGAGCTGCTACTGTCCCGGCGACATTGCTGCTTCTGTCCCGTCCAACTGGTCGCCGCCCGCCTTGCCACAACCCCGCCGACATTGCTGCTGCTCTCTTCCCCTGTTTCTCTTCCTCACGCCCTCATCGCCGCTCGCCGGAGGAGCTCCGCCGCCACCGGGGCTGTTCCGCCGCCACCACCACTCGGCCGCCTCTCTCTCTCTCTCCCCCTCAGCCACGCGACCAGCCGCTCCCCCGCCTAGGAACGCCGGTACCCTCAACCGCCGTCGCGCGCGCGCCGGGAAGGTCGTCGTCGCTGTCGCTGTTCCGCCGCTGCCCAGCCTCCCTCGTCACATGTTCGGCTTGGTTTCAAGCTTAGGACACCCGGTGAGTTCAACCCTAAGCCCTAGTTAGGCCTTTGTGCATTTCTAGACAAGTTTAGGGGTTAATTTAGGGTAATTTAGGGGTTATTGTGCAAGGGATGGTAAGGGCTGATGTCGCCGCCAATTTGGTGAATTATAGTGATCGTTTGATGAGGTTTAGCGGCTGTGTATGTGCTGTGAGATGGTTGGACAGGTTTGGAATGGAATAGCCCAAGTTTGGGGAAGTTCGGGCTTAAAATGTGGATTCTAGTGCGCGCCTTATTTGGCATTATGGTGGCTAATTAAAATGGTGTCTTGAGGAGTCCAATGGAACATTTTGAGGTCATTAGATGGCCCGGGGTGATCAATATAGTGGCTGTCCACTTTGGAACTTAGTTGGACAAAGCGTGATTGATTCGAGGTTTGGAGTGTAAGTGCCGGAAATGATGGATTGACCGAACTAGTGGCTGAATTGTCCCTAAATGTGAGTGATTTTGTAGTGTCGTGACACATGCCTAATGCCTCTAGGAAGGGAGTAGCTTAGTGGGCCTCGATTTCTGTGGATTCATGTTGATCTAGTCATTTGATTTATGCGTGTGAATCGTATATCGTGCATGAGTGCTTGATCTGATTCCATGGTCGTGCACATATGTTGGTTGGGCATGTTGAAATGTAGATTGGGCATAGGGTACTGTAAATGATTGAATGGTGTTGTGCCATTGATTGCCCATTGTGAAAATTGTGAATTGCCCAAGTGTGAACTTCATGACCATGAGCGTGCATCTCATGCATTGGCAAGGCATGTGCATACTCGAGTGTGCACGAATGACATATACATTGTCATCACCTAATAGCCCTGATGCGTTTTACGCGGGGTTCAGATAATAAACTGATGCATGCGAATGTGTGATCACATAAAACCCTGAGGCGTATTACGTGGGGTAGTGAACCCGTCCTGAGGCATGTTACGCGGGACGATGCCCGGTTTACCGGAAGATGACCAACCTGATGCGTTTTACGTGGGTTGAGTGTCATGAGCCTACGGGCCGGAGATCGATCTCGAAGTAATAGACCTGATGCGTTTTACGAGGGTCAGACCTGATGCGTTTAACGCGGGTCGGAGAAGAAATTGGTAAATGGCAGAGTGCTAGCATGCGAGCGTGCGTTACTGCATTGTTGAGGCATGACATGAATGCGAACATGAGCACGTGCATTACATATATCGGGATTAAGTGATATGTGTATTTGTACTGCGATCTAAATGTTATGGTGCTGTTGTGATTAAGTTTATAGAATGGCTAACCTGCAGGGTCAAGTATGAATTAGATTTAGGCCCGAGAGCCTGAGTCAGTTATGTTTTGATTTATGCATGGTTTAGTACTCGTCAGGAGGTGCACGTTAGCCTAGTTTAGGTTTAGGGAATTACTCACTGAGATTATTCTCACTGTTGTATAAAATCACATTTTCAGACCCCCAGCCTTGAGGATGGCAGGCGTACCGATGTGTTTTGGGAGGAGCCCCGGATAGTTGTAGTGCTTGACCGCTGAGTCGCGTGTCCCTCATTTTGACGTTAGTGGCCGTTGAATCGCTTTTGATTTTTTAGCGTGGGTTGTATATGAATATTGTTTATGATTTCCCCATAGTAAAACAAGTGTTTATTTTGTAGTCTTGTTTTCGTTTGTGGCTATCCTTGATTTGGTGTTATAGTTCTGTACGGGTGTTTGATTTGCTTCCGCATGTGCTTTAAGTCTCTGTGTTGGGCGTTGGGTCGGCGACGCGTCCTGGGACGTCGCACTCGAATCGACCATGGCAAGGATGCTCGCGCGCCGTAGGGTTCGGGGCGTGACAGTTTTTGATGGCAAAAAAAATAGATTGGGGTAAAATTATCACAAGTGCACCAGTTTGAGATTTTTGATGGTCAAAAAAATAGTTCGGTGTAAATTTGTCACAGGTGTATCAGTTTGGGGTTTTTTGTGATGAAAAAAATAGTTTGGGGTAAAATTGTCACAGGTGTACCAGTTTAGGGTTTTTCGTGATATTAACCCTTTACAAAATTTCTCATCTAGAACTAAAAACTTTGGGAAATGAAACCATACTTATTCACTACAAAAAAACAAGGATTTAGCCACGGAAAATTAGCGACGAAAAATTTTTCGTTGCTAATTTGTGACGAAAAAAAAATTCATTGCTAATTTGCGACAAAAAAATATTTGTCGCTAAAATTCGTCGCTAATTTGTGACGAAAAAAAAATTCGTCGCTAATTTACAACGAAAAATTGTCCATGGCTAATTTGCGACGGAATTAGCAATGAAAAATAAATTCGTCGCTAATTTGCGATGGAATTTGCGACGAATGAAGAGCATACAAAGTTTAATTTGATTGAAATAAATCACAAGAAAAGGTATATGAAATATGAACCATTTGTCTTGGCACAACAAGCAATTCATGTATTGTTGACACCTAAATTTTGCCCAAATCAATTAGGGTTTTATTGCATAGAAAATTAGGGTTTAATTTTTAACCCCTAGAAAAAAATGGATTTCATTAAATTGCATGGCACATAAACTTTAGGTGCATTCATATAAGATATATTAGAACATGCCCTCTTGGTTTAAATTCAAAAATTTTTTGTTAAAAAAAATTAATTAATTAATTAATTTTAAAAAAAAAAGAGAGAAAGGCCAGCGTTGAATCAGTCAACGCTGGCCCACTTCTCTGCCCCCGCTTGCGTAAAAAAGGAAACGAGGAAGACGAAGCAGAGAGGACGAAGCAGAGGAAGCGGAGCAAAAAGGGAACACAGAGAGCGCAGAGAAGAGAAGGGGAGAGTTCCGAGAGGCAGAGTTCCGAGAGAGAGAGTTCCGAGGAGGAGGATTCAAAAAGGAGAAAGGAAGAGGGAGAGACGGAGCGAGAACAGAGTGGAAAAAGTGCGGGGGGAGGAAGAGAGCGAGAGAGAGATCGAGAGAGGGAGAAGAAAGAGAGATCTGGAGAAAGTGAGGCCGAGACCGTTGGCGAGAGAGATCCGAGGCCGAACAGGCCCCCGTCGACGATCGTTGCGCCTCAACCGCGGTCGGCGACGTTCCGATACGTTCTTCTTCTCACGGTAAGTCCCGGCCGCGGGTTCTCGCCGGTTTTTTGTTTCGGTCTGGGTTTAATTCATAGTCGGTCTCCCGAGGATCCCGGCCCGTAGGTGTGCGAGGCGCGCGGTAGCCCGATCTACTGCGTTCGCCCTCCACTAGCCACCGCCGAGCCGGGTAGGGATTGTGGCCGCCGCCCCTGTTTTCCGTTTGTACTGTCTTATTTGGGGGGTCACTAGCCGGAGCTCGCGGCCGTTTGGCTTGCGCGAGTTTCGGCCCGGGACACCTCGGTCTTGGTCCTGCTGGTCTGCGTATGGTTGTGCGTGAATTTCGGATGCGTTTGAGCCTCGATCGAGCCTAAAATCCGTCGTTTTCATCGCGCATGCCGACTGTTCGATGTTTTGTCTGAATCTTATTTCTTTGGTTGGCCTATGTTCTGGTGTGTTTTTGGGAGTATCGGACGGTCCCGGTGTACCGCCGATGGCCACGGCGGTCCAGGCGTGATCGCGGGAGGAGACGACCGGCCAGTCCCTCGTCGAGACCTGGCTGATCTGCGGCTGTCCAGTCCCTCGCTGGGGCTTGGACAGCCTCGGTCCCTCGCCGATCACCACGGCGGTGACCCGGGGGAAGAACGCTCGCCGCTCCTCGTCGGGGCGGCGGTGCGGACCAGAGCGGAGTGTCGGCCGCGGAGGCCGAGGCTCGGGGAAGCCAGTGCTGACGCCGGCTGTCATGCGAAGGCGGCTGGCGTCTGCGTGAGTCGGGTCGCGAACCGGGTCGGGCGCACAGGCGAACCGGGTAGGGCGACGCACGCGTGGATCGCAGCCGCAAACCGGGTCGGGTGAGTCGGGTCGGACACGCAAGTGACCGGGTAGGGTTTGCGAGTCGGGCCGGTTTTTAATTTTTAGGGGTTTTTGGGCCTTTCGCGTTTGGGCCAGAATTGGAGGATTGGGCTGAAGTGTTGTTAATTTCTTTTATTTTAGTGGGCTTTGGGCTTTTCCTTTTATTTTAGTGCAATTGGGCTGGGCCCCTTTTTTTACTTTAATTTCGCTAGACCGGGCTCAATAAATGAACCCGGTCCGGTCGTGGACCCGGGCCGGAGCGCCCGGGTCAATCTCGATCCGGGTCGGATGTGGAGATCCGACCCGGATCCGGTTTATTTAATATTGTATTATTTTAATATTTTTTTTAAAATATATTTTTTAAAAAATTTAAAAAATATTTTTATTTAAAAAAAAGGCTCGAATTTTATTTTTTCTTATTTTATTATTTTTTTTCTTCGAAAGAAAATTCCAAAATATTTTCAAAAAAAAATCAAAAAAATTCTCGAAAAAAGTTCAAAAAATTTTTCAAAAAAAAATTCCGAAAAAAGAATTAAAAAAAATCTTTTAATTTTTTTTAAAATTTTTAAAAAAAAATCAAAAAAAAAATAAAAAAAATTTTCAAAAATCAGAAAATTCATTTGGGTTTTGGAATTGATTTTTCTTGCCCTGTTGTGCGTTTAGTGTCATATTTAATCACGCAACGCTTGGTTCACACACTTTGAATTGCATATTTAATTTAACATCGCATGTAGTTAATTAAGTATGTCTAGGCTTAGATATTAGCTATTGCTTCCCTTAGCCTAGTTAGGAGCAGGATTTTGAGACCCCAGATTAGCGAGAACATGTTAGGTGGTGAGTTGAACAAGATCAGGTACCGAAAGGGCACTAATTTGTCAATTAGTGTAATCAAGTCCCCGTACCCATTGAATCTCTGGTTCGTAGAAGTGAAGTATTTCTCCCGCGCTTCACTTGGGTGTCTAATCGACCCACCAAAAACCGATTAGTGGCGACTCCTAAATGAAATTGATTTGCATGTTAATAACTTAAACTTAAGTCGCGAATTGGTGTGGGCTTGGGAGAGCTCGAGCTAGATTTAACTTAGTAATCCATTAGCCATAATCCCCCTCAGGCCTCGGGGCCGTTTCGGGGAGGTCGCGACATGTATATTATGCATCATATCCTAATTTGAAACGTAACAAAACTTATTGATGGACTGTATGTAAAATCAAAGCATGAAGAAAAATCGAGGAACACTGGAAGGACACAGCATATCAATAAGAGGAAGTTTGTAACATGGTTGATACTTAAGAATATAATATTTCAACTTTACGAGATCCATGTAGAGCAATGATAGATGTGGATTCAACTGAAATTCATGAATCAAATTTAGAAGGTGTTGTAGAATCTGGTTTTGAGACAAAGGATGAAGATGATGCTCATGAAGAAGATGAAGATCAAGACGAAGACGAATGTGAAGACGAAAACGAATGTGAAGACGAAGATGAAGATGAAGATTATTATTTTTGAAACTTTTTATTAATTATGTGTAATTATTATTATTATTATTATTATTATTATTATTATTATTATTATTATTATTATTATTATTATTATTATTGCAACATGTGTTTATTGTTGTTGTCATAATTATTGTTGTTGTTGTTGTTGTTGATTATTATTATTGTTAATGTCATAGGTCGTCGCTAAATGGCGACATGTCAAATAGTATTCATGCGATAACATTTGTGATATTTTATTTTTCATTGGATTTGGATCGTCACTAATTGACAAAATTAGCGACGACATTTGCGACATTTTTATTTGTTCAATTGTTAAAAGGTCATCGCTAATTGGTGACAAACTGAATTCGTTGGAAAATTTTTTATTTGATGAATTGTTAATATCGTGGCTAATTAGCGACGGAATTAGCGACAGCGACGACCTTTCATATTAACAATCCATCAAATAAAAAATTTTCCAACGAATTTCGTGGCTAATTAGCGACGAAAATAAACTCTTACGGCATTTTTCCGACTATTTTTATTTTCGTTGCTAAATCCGTGGCTAATTAGCGACGAATTAAAATCCATGGTTAATTAGCCACGAATTTAGCCACATATTTTAGTTTGTGGCTAAATCCATGGCTAATCAGCCATGAAATTAGCCGCGGATTTAGCGACGAAAATAAACTCTTGCTTCACTTTTCCAACTATTTTTATTTTTGTGGCTAAATCCGTGGCTAATTAGCGACAGATTAAAATCCATGGCTAATTAGCCATGGATTTGGCCACGAATTTAGCCACAGATTTTAGTCCATGGCTAAATCCGTGGCTAATTAGCTGCGGATTGAGCGACGAAAATAAACTCTTGCTTCACTTTCTCGACTATTTTTATTTTCGTCGCTAAATCCGTGGCTCTTGCTTCACCTTCCCGACTATTATTATTTTCGTCGCTAAATCCGTCGCTAAATCCGTGGCTAATTAGCCACGGATTTAGCGATGAAAATAAACTCTCGCTTCACTTTCCCGACTATTTTTATTTTCGTCACTAAATATGTTGTTAGTGACGAAAATAAACTCTCGCTGCACTTTCCTGACTATTTTTAATTTCGTGGCTAAAAATAGCAACGGATTAAAATCTGTTACTAATTAGCCACTGTCGCGACCTAAATTTTCGCTCTCAGGCTAATGGATTATTAAGACTAAGCTTAACTCAGGCTCTCCCAAGCCCTACCAATTCGCAACTTAGGATTTAAGTTCTTAACGTGCAAATGTTTTCATGCTTGGAGTCGCCGCTAATCTATTTATGGTAGGTCGATTAGAAACCTAAATAAAACATATGGAGATATGTTTTATTCCTACGAACCAGAGATTCTAAGTACGGGGACTTGATTACGTTAGATCTAGTCTAACGCCCTTTCGGTACCTTTTCTTTTCAAAAATATTTATGCAGGCAGTCTGGATCCATTTTAACTTAGTCACTAGCATGTGAGGTGATCATGCGGGTGCGCAAACCGCCAAAGTAACACCCAATAATCGAAACATTAAATAAATTGCAAGATTGGGATAATTACTTACCTCGAAGCAACGTAAGCATCTGCATGATTAGCTAGAAAATCACATCAACAATCCTAATATGATTTCTAATTAACAAGCGGTTCACTCAATATTTTTTTGGATTTTCACTTATTTAAATGAGAGCTAACCTATATATATAATGACGTGCAAAAATTAACATGCGATTAATGCAGCCTAACATGCAAATTATATGTCATGCGACAACGTGACCTAATTCTAATGACGGACAAATGATTTATTTTTGGTATTTTCAAATGAAATTCGGAATTAAAAAAAATGCCTAAATTAACATGCAATCTATTCTAAAAAAGATAATTTAATCTATCCTAAAGTGACTTCTTTTTGGTATTTTTATGAAAATTCGAAATTAAGAATTACCCTAAAATGAACAGTCAAGATCAGAATAATATCTAAATTAAACTAGGAAATAAATTACTCTATTTCCTAATTTAAATTAAAAAGTTATCCTATCGACTTATTCAAAGAAAGTTATTCTAAGCCTATGCTAAACATGCATCATTATCTTCTAACAAGATCAATTCAAATCCTAACTGATCTTTTTTGGAATTTTCTTTTTTTTTTAAAAGAAATAAATCAAATAAATAGATAATCACCACGATCAAAACCAGTTCACGCAATCCACAAGATTCTTCAAATTCAGATGAGGCAAAAGAAAATCAAACTAACGGTCATATCTATAGGGTTATAGATATCGACAGAAAGTTGATTGTTTAAATTTGGAAAGCAAATAAAATTTATTATCGTATCCAAGTGATTATGGACAAGATAACGATTTCCCGTACCGGCGCGTATCGTACCTTAGGGATAAGGTCGGATAGTCGTCCAGATACGTTGCCAAATTAGGAATAATTCCTAATTTTGGGTATTTTCAAATATTGCGGATATCGCAAATATTATCCTAAGATATCTAGCAATTCACCAAAGAATATCCACAAAATATTCAAACACTGAAAACTTAGGAAATTAAATATTTCGGAAAATATTCGGATAATGATCTTACCTAATTTGCGGATAATTCCAAATTTGAACTCGGATCGAACTCAGGCTTGCGGATCGGGACGATGGCGAATGGACCGGCAACGGCGGCGATTCTCGGACGTGGATAGCGGCTCGTGGCTAGGGGACCAACGGCGGGTTGCTGCTGGTGCTTGGCTCGGCTTGGAAATCTGCAGATGATGGAGCTTGATGGATGCCTCAGCTTGACTCGTGGAAGGGGGACCTCAATGACTTCGCAAATTGCCCTTCCGCTTATAATTTTCTTCTCTTCAAGATCACTACCTGTATCGTGCAGGCCCACCAATTCCAAGCTTGACCAATCCGTGAGTTTTCTACCTTCTCACGGCCTCTTTTCTTTTCACCCAGAATTTGATATTTTGACCAAGCAATCCAACGTTCTTCAACAATCCACAGCTTCTTATTTTCTTTTCTGTTTTCAATCTACTCAGCCATTGTTCTTGTGCGCACGAAGGGTGTGAGATGGTCGTCCAAGAGTTGGACAACCCACTAAGAGCAGTTGAAGGATGAGACTCGCTCACGGACAGGCAGTTCACGGTTTGACTCATCCTGTGGAATGAAGACCGTCGTCGAGGGGGGAAGCAGCAGAGAAACAATGTCGTCGGGTAGCTCGGGTCGCTCTTTCGTAGTCGGATCAGCAGCTTTGTCGCTTGGGCTGAGATAGCGCTAGCAGTGGGCAAGGCGGGCTCGGGACTCTCGTGGCCGCAGGTCTGGCTGCGAGGAAGGTGGTGGCAAGGCGCGGGCACGAAGCGGTGCGATGAAGGCTGGCGCGTGTGCGACTGACTCTCACTCACTCTCTTGCACTCTCACTCTCACATGTGTTTTCGCTCGTTCTCTCTGGGAATTTTGATCTCCGAAATTATGAGAGCCCCCTTGATTATGACGCATAACGACGTATTTATATCGCAACCCTAGGTCAATTAACTGGGCTTCCTAGTCCTAATGGGCTTAGACTTAGGCTTTTATCCCTTAATTTTTATTTAATTCCAAATTGACTGAATTAATTTGGGCTTTTCTTTAATTAAGATTAATGGGCTGATTTAAGCTCAAATTAAGACAACCAAGACCTTTTAGACTGGTGATTTTCGGCCCTCGTTTTCCGAGTGAGCCGAGTTTCGTTCAGTGCTCAAGCTCGGTTTGCGCGATGGATTTTCAGTTCACTTGCCACCGCCGGTTCGATGTGGAATGCAACTAACCTACATGAACTTAAACTATATGCTATGCAATTTTAATATTTTTGTTTAGGGGTTAAAATTTAATCCCTAATTTTCTATGCAAATTATTATTAAATGGTCAGTCGAAATTTAGGTGTCAACAGCTGCCCCTCTTTGAAGGTGAGCTCGCAGAGGTTGCATTCAAAGACTAATTGATACCTAAATTTTGACCGTGCTAATGCAATGAATGTTATTTTTGGTGGGAGCATGAGTCCCATTTTGAAATGCAATAAGAAATGATGCATGCTGACGTAAAATAGAAAACATACATGGAATTACTCACCTAACTTGAGTGGTGAAGTAATTTGAGGCATTGCCATGATTCTTGAGATTGTTTAGCAAATGTTTAGACTCTATCCCAAAGGTATTGCCTGATGAACGCTGATGAACTTCAGTGACCTGCAATTCAGTTAAGACACGCGAAGAAAGCTCGATGTATCCAGTTATCATCTGGGGTTCTCGAGAAAAAAATTTAGTAAAATGGAAAATGTTCCAACCTTTACAAACTACCTATACATCGCCATAGGTATTCGTAAAGGTTTGGCCGCTGCGCCTATACCTTTCCTCATAGGCGTGTCACGGGGGAACTTTCGGAGATCAGGAGGATATTCCGACCTTTACGAGATACCTATACATCACCCTAGGTATTCGTAAAGATTTGGCAGCTTCACCTATACCTTCCTCATAGGTGAGCCGCGGGGGAACATCTGGGATTGAGAGAACATTCCGACCTTTACGAGATACCTATACATCGCCATAGGCACTTGTAAAGATTTGGCCGCTGCACCTATACCTTTCCTCATAAACACGTCACGGGGGAATCTTCTGAGATTGGGAGAATATTCCGACCTTTGCGAGATACCTATACATCGCCATAGGCATTTGTAATGATTTGACCGTTACGCCTATACCTTTCCTCATAGACGTGTCACGGGGGAATCTTCTGAGATTGAAAAAATATTCCAACCTTTATGAGATACCTGGATATCGTCGCAGGTACTTGGGTGAGATATCCGGATTTCTCCTCGGATACTCGGATGAGACACCTGGATTTCTCCTCAGGCACTCGGATGAGAAATATGGTGAAACATCCGGATTTCTCCTCGGATACTCGAATGAGATACCTGGATTTCTCCTCAGGCACTCGGATGAGAAATATATAGACGTCTGGACATTGTCGAAGACGCCGAGTGACTGCAACAAAACTGATTAGATATGAAGCCTGTCGATTGCTCAAACAGGTGAATGAATACCTAGATAAACACAGGCACCTGAAGGGGTAGAGACATACTTACCTGTTGATATTTCTGACTCTTGAGTGTATGTCTCCTGCTAGACAAGGTTATAGACAACAAGTAATATGCATTCATGGGCAATCAAGAACACATATACTCATGCACTATAAATTCAACTGGTTTTCATGCATGACGATTTTGTTAAATCAGCATTACTAAATTTCACTGGGAAAAATCATGATAAGACAATCCAGATTCACAAGTGGATATCTTGAAAATGTCGAATGAGGGACTTTCGGTCCGAAAGGGCTTTCTCTCATCCTCATCGAAAAGCGGCTAATTTATGAAAATCACTCTATCTCACCATCTTCATGTCGACAAGGATCTGAGTATTCTCGCAAGCGGTACAACCTTACCAATCCGAGAGGTCTTTGCTAGGACCGTAACATAGGCTTGGTCAATGGCTTAGCAAAAGGGGACTCTTCGAGTCGAGGCTATTGAAAGAAAATACTCCACAATTGTCTCCGGGTTTACAAGTCAAGAACCCTGCAAAATGAGATAGAAATGGACTTGCTCGCACTTCTTCGAGCTAAGCTTATAAACATTCGAATCCTACATTAGTTCAAGTGCCATAATCTGAAGAGACTTTGTAAGGGACGTAACGTAGGCTAGGCTCATGGGTTGAGAAATGAAAGGATCATTAGGCTCAAAATGTGTATAAATAGGGTGAATAAGTTGGTGATCATCTCGGCATTGTCACCAGTCTTCCTTTTCGCCAGGGATTGTCTTCTCAGTAGACGTTCCATTGGGCTTGAATTCACCACTTGATTCCTTTGAGACTTGTAAGACCACTGCTCCACTGGGATTCATGATTTTGACATGTCGTATCTTGACATATTTTCTCTAAAGTTCTCCATTTTTTTTTCGACTTTCTTTTCTCTTTTTTTTTCTTTTTTCTTTTTTTTTCTTGGGCATTGACCTTGCTTTTACCAGGCACAGTGCTTTTTCATGCCCCCTAGTTCTTCTCTTTTATTTTTTGACTTTTGACACACACTATCTACAATGCGCATATTGGCTAGCCACACTTTGGCTTGTTTTGATCGAATGACTAACATTTGGACTTTTAGGGTCTTCGTCTTCTATCAGCGCTCCTGATATGCTGCGTGGATAGTGACAACTTTCACCTTGCCCCAGTGTGGGGGATGATCACCAACTGGGTTTAAGAAACGAATTTGCAGGCTCAATTGGGCTTAGCAAAGGATAAAGTGTGTGTAGGATAGAGAAAGAAATGCTCTTCGTCATCCTAAAAGCACTTGAACTTCGTGTGAATTCTTCTGAAAAAGCAACACTCAAAGATTGATGCAAGTGAGAGCAAGAAAATCTCTATTCATTTTTCACCTTATAATACTGACTTACCTCCAGTTTGCCCCGATGTGGGGTGGTTCTTGACAGGGGTAATTTGAAAGGATTTCTCCAAACATGTAGGCTCAATGTGGCGAAACAATGGATAACCTGTAGTGTTTGGGATAGAGAAATGAACTGCCTTTCGTCACTTCAGTTGTCGTACCTTTTGCGAGATAACTCTTTACCTTGCAGACATGGAATTTTTTTTTTACTCAACTCACTGGGGATTAGTGCACGGGACTGTGTATAGGATAGGGCTTGCCTTTCATCATCCCGATGTACCTCATTCAACACATTCAATTCATTCCACATGAGTTATCAGATTATCCAATTAGATTCCCCTTTTGAAATCGATGATGCAGACTGACAAAATGATCAAGCAGCATTTAACGCCAAAGCACACATCTTAACTTGAAATTGATTGAAATCATTTATTCATCAGTGAAATGTTTGCATTTCAGAATATAAAACCAAACACTTGAAAACTTTTGCTTCAAAATGTTAAAAATTATCAAGGATAATACATCTTCACAGCATCAGAATTAACATGAGTGGAGAACTCATAACCATCCATTTCTGCGAGAATCAGGGCGCCTCCGGGAAGCACCTTTTTGACCATATATGGGCCAATGTAGTTTAGGGCAAATTTACCCCCAGGAACAGGAAAGACTAGCAATACCTCCCTTAGGACTAGATCATTTACCTCGAAGTATCTTTGATGTACTTTTTGGTTGAAAGACTTACCTACTCATGCGGCAACTGGATCAGGTGTTTCGTCTCACTCTCAGGGGGATTTACCCCTCTCTTTCGGAATCACTCAAGTTAATAGTGGCAGTTTGATCTGACGTGAGGACTTTGGGCCTTTCATGCCATTCTAGATCGCACTGAATATCTAAGGAATTGTTGAGTTCGTCGGTGTCATTGGGATCAAGCTCGACTGCACATGATTCATTAGATTGGACTATTTCCATACCCTCACGTGTCACAAGATTGCCCCTGAAACATAAAGTAAGGGATTTAGAAGGACAAACAGGGCTAAGCATTGCATTTTTTCTAAATTTTTCTCTTTTTTATTTTTAAAATTTCTAGATTTTTTTTTGAAATTTTTTTTTAAAATTCTTTTCAAAAAGGTTTTAACACGAGGGAACATGAAGAAGCCCAGGTCTCAGAATTCTCCTTGGACTATATTTTTCTTTTATCGGTTGGATATCATCACCGGGCTGGTTTGATGTACCTCAACATGCCCTCAAAATAAAAATAATTTGTAATTTCATTGATTATCACCAAATGAATTACATTTATTGGAATGGAAATTGCAACAATCAAGTCCTAGAAATGAAAAGTCCTAAAAAGCAGCTACTGAGACGGGGCAAGTCCTAGAAAGCAGTAAAAATTCCCGCGCAGGGGAATGTGCGAAAAAAGTAAAGGTGTTACTCTTGCGGGCCAGTGCCCATTCCTTCCAACGGTCCTTCCTCGATAACTCCAATGAAGAAATCATCGAACAGGGCTGTGATTCCCTCCATTGCATCATCAGGATTTTCTGTCACTAGAGGTGTTGGATCATCCATACCTCCCCATCCATCAGGGACAATATCATGCTAGTCAATATAGAAGCTCGGGGGAGCTGAGTATTTCACATAATAATCGAACTTGCCGCTCGGTTGCCCCAAAGTGTCGATCGCCTCTTTTCCTTCATCAGCTTTAGGCGTGCTCTCTACGATCTCTTCATCATCGGACACGTCTTCGAGCAGAGGCATGTCTTCAGGCAGAGGGTCGCCCTTGTCCTTCCCGGTATGTAGCAAACTCCTCTTCCCAATTAATAACTATTTCGGAGATAGTGGAAACGATGCCAATGTGGTCAGCATAAACGATCATCCCAGCTTCTACCATTCTTGAGATTCTTTCTCTCATGACAGCTAGGGGAAGGTCCTCATTACTCGGGTAATAACCGGCTTTCACTAACTCACCGTAGACGTCGGTGGTATACACATTGACATTCTTGATTCGACCAGCATCGAAACTAAATATAGCATTCACATTACCCACGTGATCAGGGAGCGGGTTGCTCTGAACATTCGGCTTAACGGGTTGAAACGAGAAAGCCTTCGTGTCAAGGAGGTTCTGGATTCGGTGCTTGAGGGTAAAACAATCGTTGGTTGAGTGCCCCACCTCGCCCATATGATAATCGCATTTTTTAGATGGATCATAGTTATAGAACTGCTCAGGATTGGGCCGCTTTGGCTCAGTAGTAAGCAAGCCTTTCTTTCGGAGGACCGCCAATACTTGAGACAACGACCCAGGGAGGGGGGTGAATTGCCTCTTGTTGTTTTTCTTCTGAAAGGGTTGACGACCCGTGTTTTGTTGTTGAGCTTCTGCTACTTGGATTGCTGGGACAGGGTTAGCATTCCGCCGGCCCGGTTGGGTATAAGTCATATTCACTTCAGCTGCCGGCTCTTTCTCCTTTCTTGCACCAAATCTTTTGGTCGAGGAAAACGGCTCCACAAACCACCCATCTTTCAGCCATATCTCAATCTGTTCGCCTATAGGGATGAGTTGATTGAAGTTGTCAGCCGAAGTGGCTACCATCTGATTACGATATTCGAACGGAAGAGTTTTAATGAACATCCTCTTCAATTCACTGTCTATGGGTTCTGGGATAATCTGTGCGGCTATGTTTCTCCATCTGATGGCATAATCCTTGAATGGCTCATTCTTCTTCATCTGAGCACGCTCGAGGTCATCACTGGTGGGAATGATGTCCATTATGAACCTGTACTGCTTTAGGAATGCTTCACTAACTTCCTTCCAGGTTTTGAGGCCATTTATCTTCTTCATGAGATACCAGTTCAGGGCAGGACCCGTCAAACTTGCCTGAAATGCATGAATCATCAGGAGTTCATTATCAATGTACGGTGTCATTTGTACGTGATATAGCTGCAGGTGAGCTTTCGAGCAGGAGGTGCCATTGTACTTGTCAAAGTTTGGCATCTTGAACTTCTTCGGGATTTTGATCTGTGAGTAAAGAAACAAGTCGATTGAGGGCGAATCATGTGAGCCTTCCAACTGCTTCACTCTTTCTTCAAGTTTGTTAACCCGTTCATCAGGTTTTTCCTTGTTGAAAATAATCTGGACGGGGTCATCTACTAAATCGGGAAGATCGTCATCTTCCTCACTATCGGCATTCTTCCCTCCTTTATGCTTCGGGGCTGATGCCTCAGGGGATGCAGGAATAGGAGTCAACCGAAGAGTTTTGATCTCAGCGGACATTTGTTGCATTGCGAGGAGGAGTTGCTTCATTTGGTCCTCAATGCCAACGACACGATCTCGTAAGTCAGTTTGATCGGCCATTCTAGTTCTCGACCGCGTGTGAATAGGCAATCGTGATCGGTCCGTAATTACCTAATATAAAGGAAACGAACCAAATAAGCACATGGTCAAGACAAGGTTGGTCCATGACACGCTTTTAGTCTCTTTTTGTTTATTCATGAAAATATTCGTATATGATTGAGACTTTATGAAAAGTGATCTAGGCAAAGAAATGTAAATAATGCCCTAGACACAGCATAGGAAATAAAAGCACCAAAATCCCTAATCATAAAACTATGAAAAACAAAAAATGAGACTCCCTAGAAATTATGACCTGAAAACAAATTCTCTAAAGCCCTTTTTTTTGGTAAAAGAAAGACGACGGCAAACTTCTTAGGAAAATAATTACCTATGACACATCTAGGAAAATAAAGACATAGATTGAAAATAAATTCTCTAAAAGAGCTTTCTTTTTCTTTTTTTTTAAAAGGACTCAATGATTATTACTTTCAAATTTAAAACCAACCTAGACCTATCATGGACCAACCCGAAAAATGCAATAACTAAATTAATTGCAAAAAGGAGAGTTCAGAAGACTTACTTCATTCAGTAGGACCATAACAATCACATAGACATACACATGAACTGTGAGGTTCAATTTCTATCTAAACTCTGGCTTACAAAATGGAGACGCGAGGATTACCGGGCTAAACTAGTCATGGTTGTGGTTAGGCCGGGGTTTCCCTGACTCCGGCTTAGTCAAAGAGCCGACCCGAGTTGCAAAGGATGCAACCGTGGTGGGAACTCAATGACACCGTGAAAAAACTTTCGGGACCAAGGAGGGCGACCCATACCACCCGGGTGTGGTCGGGGTGTCCGCTGTCTTAGTACCATCCTAAACCTGTGCCGCCCAGGTCCGGCAGCGGGTAGTGTGTGCGGTGTAGTGTAAATGCAAGGCATGCACATCAAGTTATATCATACAGCGCTCCGTGCATAAAATAAACCATACATCCAAACACCTCCCTGCAAAACGAGGGTTAACAATCACGCCTCCCCTTATACCTCCCATTCTGCAAAAACATTTAACACCTAAAATGTTAGGGACGTACCTGGGATCCTCGCTGCCAAACAAAAAATATTTTTTGAAAAGAAAAATTGGCCTAAGTCCACTAAGAGTTTTAACTCAAGTCCCTAGCAGAGTCGCCAAGCTGTCGCGACCTAAATTTTCGCTCTCAGGCTAATAGATTATTAAGACTAAGCTTAACTCGGGCTCTCCCAAGCCCTACCAATTCGCAACTTAGGATTTAAGTTCTTAACGTGCAAATGTTTTCATGCTTGGAGTCGCCACTAATCTATTTATGGTAGGTCGATTAGAAACCTAAATAAAACATAGGGAGATATGTTTTATTCCTACGAACCAGAGATTCTAAGTACGGGGACTTGATTACGTTAGATCTAGTCTAACGCCCTTTCGGTACCTTTTCTTTTCAAAAATATTTATGCAGGCAGTCTGGATCCATTTTAACTTAGTCACTAGCATGTGAGGTGATCATGCGGGTGCGCAAACCGCCAAAGTAACACCCAATAATCGAAACATTAAATAAATTGCAAGATTGGGAGAATTACTTACCTCGAAGCAACGTAAGCATCTGCATGATTAGCTAGAAAATCACATCAACAATCCTAATATGATTTCTAATTAACAAGCGGTTCACTCAATATTTTTTTGGATTTTCACTTATTTAAATGAGAGCTAACCTATATATATAATGACGTGCAAAAATTAACATGCGATTAATGCAGCCTAACATGCAAATTATATGTCATGCGACAACGTGACCTAATTCTAATGACGGACAAATGATTTATTTTTGGTATTTTCAAATGAAATTCGGAATTAAAAAAAATGCCTAAATTAACATGCAATCTATTCTAAAAAAGATAATTTAATCTATCCTAAAGTGACTTCTTTTTGGTATTTTTATGAAAATTCGAAATTAAGAATTACCCTAAAATGAACAGTCAAGATCAGAATAATATCTAAATTAAACTAGGAAATAAATTACTCTATTTCCTAATTTAAATTAAAAAGTTATCCTATCGACTTATTCAAAGAAAGTTATTCTAAACCTATGCTAAACATGCATCATTATCTTCTAACAAGATCAATTCAAATCCTAACTAATCTTTTTTGGAATTTTCTTTTTTTAAAAGAAATAAATCAAATAGATAGATAATCACCACGATCAAAACCAGTTCACGCAATCCACAAGATTCTTCAAATTCAGATGAGGCAAAAGAAAATCAAACTAACGGTCATATCTATAGGATTATAGATATCGACAGAAAGTTGATTGTTTAAATTTGGAAAGCAAATAAAATCTATTATCGTATCCAAGTGATTATGGACAAGATAACGATTTCCCGTACCGCCGCGTATCGTACCTTAGGGATAAGGTCGGATAATCGTCCAGATACGTTGCTAAATTAGGAATAATTCCTAATTTTGGGTATTTTCAAATATTGCGGATATCGCAAATATTATCCTAAGATATCTAGCAATTCACCAAAGAATATCCACAAAATATTCAAACACTGAAAACTTAGGAAATTAAATATTTCGGAAAATATTCGGATAATGATCTTACCTAATTTGCGGATAATTCCAAATTTGAACTCGGATCGAACTCAGGCTTGCGGATTGGGACGATGGCGAATGGGCCGGCAACGGCGGCGATTCTCGGACGTGGATAGCGGCTCGTGGCTAGGGGACCAACGGCGGGTTGCTGCTGGTGCTTCGCTCGGCTTGGAAATCTGCAGATGATGGAGCTTGATGGATGCCTCAGCTTGACTCGTGGAAGGGGGACCTCAATGACTTCGCAAATTGCCCTTCCGCTTATAATTTTCTTCTCTTCAAGATCACTACCTGTATCGTGCAGGCCCACCGATTCTAAGCTTGACCAATCCGTGAGTTTTCTACCTTCTCACGGCCTCTTTTCTTTTCACCCAGAATTTGATATTTTACCAAGCAATCCACGTTCTTCAACAATCCACAGCTTCTTATTTTCTTTTCTGTTTTCAATCTACTCAGCCATTGTTCTTGTGCGCACGAAGGGTGTGAGATGGTCGTCCAAGAGTTGGACAACCCACTAAGAGCCGTTGAAGGATGAGACTCGCTCACGGACAGGCAGTTCACGGTTTGACTCGTCCTGTGGAATGAAGACCGTCGTCGAGGGGGGAAGCAGCAGAGAAACAATGTCGTCGGGTAGCTCGGGTCGCTCTTTCGTAGTCGGATCAGCAGCTTTGTCGCTTGGGCTGAGATAGCGCTAGCAGTGGGCAAGGCGGGCTCGGGACTCTCGTGGCCGCAGGTCTGGCTGCGAGGAAGGTGGTGGCAAGGCGCGGGCACGAAGCGGTGCGATGAAGGTTGGCGCGTGTGCGACTGACTCTCACTCTCTTGCACTCTCACTCTCACATGTGTTTTCGCTCGTTCTCTCTGGGAATTTTGATCTCCGAAATTATGAGAGCCCCCTTGATTATGGCGCATAAGGACGTATTTATATCGCAACCCTAGGTCAATTAACTGGGCTTCCTAGTCCTAATGGGCTTAGACTTAGGCTTTTATCCCTTAATTTTTATTTAATTCCAAATTGACTGAATTAATTTGGACTTTTCTTTAATTAAGATTAATGGGCTGATTTAAGCTCAAATTAAGACAACCAAGGCCTTTTAGACTGGTGATTTTCGGCCCCCGTTTTCCGAGTGAGCCGAGTTTCGTTCAATGCTCAAACTCGATTTGCGCGATGGATTTTCAGTTCACTTGCCACCGCCGGTTCGATGTGGAATGCAATTAACCTACATGAACTTAAACTATATGCTATGCAATTTTAATATTTTTGTTTAGGGGTTAAAATTTAATCTCTAATTTTCTATGCAAATTATTATTAAATGGTCAGTCAAAATTTAGGTGTCAACAGCCACGGACTAAAATCCAACACAAAATTACACTACAAAAAATAAATTGAGCCAAGGAAAATTAGCAACGAACGTTTTTGTCCGTCGCTAAAATTAGCAACGGTAGAAAAATTCTTTTTGCGACGGACTTGTTTGTCCGTCCCCTCACTCCCAATTTACCCCCCACCCCCCCAATTCTCTCTCTCTCTCTCCTGATTCCTCAGATTCCCTCGCTCTCGCTGTTCTCCCTGCCTCTTCCTCTTTCGTTTCTCTCGATCAGATCTGCTTCCGCTTCTCCTTCTCCTTCTCGCTTCTCCTTCTTCCCTCTCCCCCACACCCCCAAACCTCTCGCGCTCGTTAGGGTTTTCTGTACCCCACTTCCCCCACCCGCGCTTCCTCCTGCGACTCCTCGCCATGCCTCGCCATGGCCTCCGGAGCCCTAGAGGCCGCGGAGCCCCAAGGGGCGGCGGCTCCTCCCCCCGTCGAGGGCAAGGAGGAGCCCCCCGAGAAATCAGAGGTGGAGGAGGCAGATCAAGAGGACCGAGAGATCGCCGCTCCGGAGGAGGAGGAGGCCGAGGCTTCCGACGAGGAGGCCGAGGCTTCCGACGAGGAGGCCTCGGCCGAAGATGACGACGGGGACGACGCCCCGAAAGAGAAGGAGAGCGAGGAGAATCCGAAAGGAGGGAGCTCCGTGGAGAAACAGGGCGTGCCCAAGAGGAGGAGGAAATCGAGCGCGGCGAAGAAAGATCCGGCGACGCCCGGAAAGGACATCGGTGGAGCGGTATTCCGCTCCTGCCCTCATCAGGACGCCCTCCAGCAAGGGCTTCTCCATCGAAAAGGTACTGGCACGCTTGGACTCTCTTTTTTAATCTTTCTTTCCAAGGGACTAATGGCTTGCTGGTATTTCAGGATCGTGGTATACAGCTTAGGGACATTCCCAATGGTATGTTTCCAGCTTTAATTGTTTCCTCATGGTTTACAGTGGGTTTGCCGCCTCTTTGCCCATTAGTTCTCTTGCGGGGAGTTACTTGTTATCTTAGTATATATGCTCTTTTGAGTTGAACGGCACATGACCTTCGACTATCTCTGGGTTATTGTCTTGAATTTGTTTATGTTGCCCTGAATATTTCAATGTCTCAAGCTGTGTGGAGGCTGATTTACCCTGCAAAGATGGTTTTGCCACATTTCGCATTTTGTGTGGTGTCTCTGTTCCTTAAAAATCTTCATGCTAGATTGTAGTCTATATGCCTGGAGAATCTGCATCCTAGGCAACATCAAGCTTTATAGTCTATTTACCATTTGCCAAAAATTTGTGTTTGAATATTTGCTTATTGTCATATCCACAGTCACTTTGGCTGAAATCCAACCATCTTGTGGGTTGTAATGGCGAGAATAATCTACTGCCTGGCATGAGCTTCTGTTTATAAACTTTTGCTTGTTTGATTTTTGTTGAAAGTGCACAGCTAATGGTCCATCAATACAAGTAATTTGGGGAAGTATCACCTTTGTGATCATGAACTCTCCATCACAATTTTTTGAGCATTTCTAGGGTTTGAATTAGCAAAGCAGAAATTGAGATTATGATCATCAGAGAAACGAATGTTAGAGTCAGCATTTGGCTAGGATGCACCGTTCTGTTCTCCATAACACCAAGCCACCAGATGCGTTACAAGGCCTTCGGGTTATGATAAGCTGATAAGGTTTTATGCAGACGCTAGTTACGAGAAAATTCTAATTACTAGTAGAACCAAAGCATGATTGTTGTTTTTTTCAGAATGACTTGCATGTTGAACTTCATAGTTACCTACTGGTATGATTTTCCCTATCTAGAATCATGAGAATGTTGAAGTTCATGTTTCTCTGTTTATCACACACGGTAATGCTCATGTAATATGAATGTGAATGCTTACCTAATTATGCGCTGAACAATGATTGAATAGTCTCCAATTAAGATGTGGTATGGTAGAATAGCATTCTCTGAGCTCATGGATGTCATGGCCGTTATGGGCTTGATATATTATATGATACATCTTCCATCTGCCAGATTGTATGCTTCAAGTAACTTGGAAACTGAATGGTGATGATCCCTTGTGTTAGATATTATATGTTAGTTAGTGACTGACAAACAGCGGTTTTTTTTTTCAAGGCTTAATTTCTGGGTCAATCGATATGAGGTTTCACGGGTATTACTTTTAAAGAGAAATGTTTGTCCATATTTTCTGTCCTAGCTGTTTATCGTAGGTCACCGTTCACCAGTACAATATATCTGTGCTAAAGATGTGCCTCTTTGGATAGGTAGAACTTTTATTTTCTACTTGTGTGTGTGTATCTTGGATTGAATTTTTGTGGATGGTTCTTGAGTTGGACACTGGCTATTTTATCATCTAATACTATCATGCAATAGGTCAAATAGGCACTAGTATAAAATTCTAATTGTAACCTGTGATCAGGGTTTATATTTTATTTTAACTACCCTTTTTTGTCAATGTTGGTCATCCTTGGTCTGGGTTCTTCTCTATATTCGTATATGTTGCAACATATGTTTATGTTTTATATGCTTATTATGTGTCCTGCATTGCAGACCAGAGATGGTGGTAGGTTGGTACCACTCTCATCCTGGCTTTGGATGTTGGCTTTCTGGGGTGGACATCGACATGCAGCAGGTCATCTCTTTTACTCTAAATTTCATTCTTATAAGGAGCATGCAAATTGTAATTACAAATGGTATGGCCTTTTTGGCTTTACAACCACTATTGGTTGGTGATGTAATTTAGCGTTATGATAGCATGGCATGCAAGTCTAGAAGTATAACTATGGAATTTCTTTTATTCATCAACCTATTTTCCCTATATCGTTTTTCCCCAGCCTCCTTATGAAAACAATGTCGTTTTGGAACACAGCCAAATGATCTCAGTTACATTGAGTAGAAGTATCAATAGCTTTGATCATGAGTAACACATTGACATGAGAGTTCACGTCTTTATGCTTTTCCTTTCTTGTATACTGAGATTCTGGTCTTGATGGAGGTGGGTGTTTGGCAACCATTGGGCTATTCAAATTAGAGTAACATTAAATTTGTAAAGATGATCTACTAAATTGATTTACTAAGTTATGTTATAGACTGTAGCTGAGCTTGCGAACAAAGAGGCCATATTCAACATTAAGTAGAACTCTGCTGCATCAGTTAGTGAACCAATTTAGTGGACTACTAGTCTTTAGATACCTGGCATTATTCTCTAAATTATCTCAAGAGTTTCTCTATTGGGAGTGGTGTGTGGATGGTTTTGGTTGAAGGTTGTGGCTTTGGGGATTCAATCGGAGAGTTGTAACTCAAGATATTTTTAGATATTTTCACCATTGGTTGATGACCATAGCCTATTGCATTCGTGTATGATTGGTTTGTTATGTCTTTTATTTGCTAGACTATAATTGGTTATAGGTTTCCAGTTGGATCCAATTGTTAACAAGGCTGCTTTATACTTGTGATGTGTTCTTATAAAATCAGAGTTTTGAGGCTTTAAATCAGCGTGTGGTTGCAGTAGTTGTGGATCCCATTTAGAGTGTCAAAGGGAAGGTGGTGATTGATGCCTTCCGTTTGATCAACCCACAAACCATGATGCTTGGCCAAGAACCCAGGCAGACAACCTCCAACCTTGGACATCTCAACAAACCGTCCATCCAAGTGAGTGCTGACCAGAAAATGCTCTCTTTGAATATTGAGTTTTGATCTTATCTCATGGGGATGACTTCATATTTTTAGGCAATGATCCATGGGCTGAACAGACACTATTACTCAATTGCCATCAATTACAGAAAGAATGAACTGGAGGAAAAAATGCTACTTAATCTTCACAAGAAGAAATGGACAGACGGCTTGACGCTTCGCCGTTTTGACACACATTCTCAAACCAATGAACAGACTGTTCAGGTAAGTCAAGGTCTTAATCTGTTGCATCTAGATTAGAGAATTGGTTGCACCAGTCACTTAGAGGTGGATTCTGGACACTGCAAGATAAGGCCCTCTGCTCAAGCATATTTTCATCTAGTGTCCATGTTTTCCTAATTAATTAAGATCAATTAGCTTGCGATGCATATAGACATTCATTGAACTGGATGTTGAGAAGCTGTCGTTTCTTGCAAAACGAATGATTGTTTTCAAATTCAGATCCTTGTTTTAGTTGGATTTTTATTTTGGGTGTCCAAGGCTCGGAGGAGAAAAATTTAGGTTTTATCATCCAAAAGCTAAGGACATGTGCTTTATGCTTTATGCTTTAGGTGTAGTGTTGTTTATTCTTTGGTATATTCTCTTCCAAAAACTATTCATGAAAGTGCACTGCAAAGATCCTTTTTTAAAAGGATTGGCAAAGACCTATTCAATGAAAAGCGACAGGGCAAAAATTTATGGGTGACACTTTAAAGTCAAAGCTTTACACGATTCTTGGTGCGTACTCTGGACAGGTGTGACAGATAAATTACAACGCATCCACCGCAATTATCGTGTACGAAGCAAAAAAGTCCTTATGGCCATTATGCATTCTACTTGGCCTCATTACGGTGTGCAGGTGCTTTAGGTTCTCTCTTGTACAAGTTACAAATGTACTACGTCTTTTTTATCACACCACTAACCTTTCTGATTTCCAGTTTCACTCAAAGAGTGTTGTGACTTGTCATGGGAGACAGATTTTTGAGAATTTCAGGGGAAGAACAGAAGATTATTGGTTGAGATCAAGCTCCTCTTTCTTCAGAAGGAGATATGCTCATTTTACTGGTAAGGGCAACTTATTTCGAGCAACTGTACATATTTTGCTTTTTCCTTGGGTTGTTGGGGGAAGGTTTGTCTGAGACTTCCCTTTTTACCTCCCTTATGTAATATGTTGCCATTGTTCAGAAGAAAGATTCAAGTTTTCTGTGGCCTTTGTTTTTGAGTGTTATTAGTGACAACTTGTTATTTTCATTTTGGTTGATTGTATCTATTTCTGAGCAGTAAACTTTTTTTAGCGCGAATCCAGGTGCCCCATGCCAATCATATATCAGGACAAGTTCGTTTAACAAATACTCCCTCTGTGGAGATTAATGGCGATCACTTGCTTCAAGAGGTTACTAGAAGCAGAAGACCAGTGTATGATTTGGACGAGAGGAACTGTCTTGGTATGTCAAATCTGGGGACTTCATCTGCAACCATTGACATGAAACTACTTAAGTTGACATGGAGAAGGTTAGAAGGTTTGGCTGCTAGACTTGGTGGAGCCAAGAACATATTCTGTGAACTTTTTTTCTGATAACAAGGCTAATAATGCCTTTTGGTTGGATAGTTCCTCAATTGAGAAGGTCTGTCTTGAAGAGGAAAAATGCACCTTTCAGTTTGGTTCTTTATTTACGTCATTCTTGTGGAACATGTAGATGAATGTATTTCATTTTCATATTATTATAATATTTTGATGTTATTAAGTGCTTAATCAATGTTAAATATAAATTTCAGTAATTAATTTTGCTTTTAATTAGATTTAAAATTGAAAAATAAAAGAAATGATTTTATCGTACGATCACAAATTATAAAAGTTCGTCGCAAAAATAAATTTCGTCGTTAATTTCGTCCCTAAATAATGTTCGTCGCAGAGCTCGTCGCTAAAGAATTAATAAAAATTCGTCGCTAAATTCGTTGCGGAACAATGTTTGTGGCGTTTTGTCAAAATTTTTCGTGAGCAACGAATTTTGCCACGAATACGTTCGTCGCAAATGACCGACCAAAAAAAAAATTCGTAGCAAATTAGCGACAAATTTTGCCACGAATATAGTTCATGGCAAATTAGCGACGAATTTTGCCACGAATATTTAGCGATGAATTTTGGCACGAATAATTAGCGACAAATTTTGCCACAAATATAGTTCATGGCAAATTACTGACCAAAAGAAAAATTTTTGTGCCAAATTAGCGATGAATTTTGCCATGAATTGTATTCATGGCAAATTAGCGATGAATTTTGCCACGAATATTTAGCGACGAATTTTGCCACGAAAAAATTTCGTCGCAAATTAGTGACGAAAATTGAAATTTTTCATCACTAAATTTTGCGACGTCGTATTAGCGACGAAATTTTTTTCGTTGCAAATTTCGTCGCAAATTCATTTAGCAACGAATTTTTTTAAATTTTTCGTGACAAAATTCGTCGCTAAAACCTTATTTTTTTTAAGTGATTTTTGCAAAGGTGTTTGGACCAAGGAGGATTATTGGATATATAGTGACCTTTTGACTTTGTGCCTCGCGCAGGGCATAACTTTTTATAACTGTAGTTTGCTTGTGTCCGAATTATACATGATGTGCAGGGTATTTATAGTCACTTAAATGTCTTCCAAGTTGTGCTAACTTATCATGGCTAGTGGAATTGTGGTTTCCATGCTATTAAGATTGGATGAGAATTAGTAAAATATTTTCACCATGTTGCAATTGAGATAGTCAAGGGAAGTGTTTAAGGATCAAGAGGATTGTATATCTTTTAGTATGTGGCGCAAGAAATGCGACACGTATATTCTTCATGTAATGCAACTTGATCAGTGTTCCTTGATTGTTTTTTCTAAATTCATGCCATAAGAGTTGCTATTTAATACTCCTAGGAAACAACTTAATTCAATGAATAAACCTAGCTGATTCGTTGAAATTGTCTTGATCACATTGTTATTGAAAATGTTAAATGTGATTAGAAGATTTTACTCAGCTAATCGAGCCCTTAAGGATAAATAATAAATTTAAGCTAGCGTCAGATCTTTCCTTACGACATAAATTTAATAATATGAAAGTTTCTTTTTGACCGCATATCCTTTCATGGTGCTTTCATGGTGCTTGAGACGTACGGGCGCTGGAAAGCTGTCAATAAATCGAAGTTCAATGACTTTCTAGTTCATGCACATGAACACTTTTGTTCACACTTAAGCTAATCTTTCAAAAAAAGCATCGCGCATTAGAATCACAATTATTTTCATTTCTCAATGAAACTTCTAGATCCTCCAAACATAAAGAACACCATCCTACAAAGTTTATTACTTGGAATGGAAGCTTCTTTCTTTGTTTCAGACTCTTCTATCTACCAGCACCGCTGTGAAAGCTTCGCTAGATGTTTAACCCTCTAATAAAGCATGGGAGTTCATTGATATGCTTGTTCATACCGATATGCTATCTTGTAAATAGTGCACCAAAGCTTTAGAAGCGTAAACCAATTTCATGACAAAATCAAATATCTAGATCCTCCAAGCAATCGAAAGAGAATGCAGCTGTACGGAATATTATTAACTATGAAACAAATCCATTTTTTTTCTTTGACAATAAGCCAAAAGAAGGCTTCAACAGTCCATCTAATAATCCCCTTGCTCTCAAAACCTCTTCAACAACCTTCTTAAATAGTTCTCCATACCTACAACAATGCACAGGTGAAGAACAGTTCATTTTAGTCAGGCAGACAGAAAGTAACAGGATATCAAAATGGCAATATAATTATTGATTTGATGTCTCAAATAATGACGACCTGAAGATCTTTAACTCGCTACACAAAAGAAATGAAACAATTAAAAAGTAGATAGTAAAGATACCGCTATGCAATTTTGTTCGACCACAAGATATAGTAAATAATAGGGATCTACTTTTGAGAACAAAATCTATAAATGAAAACTTAATAGTTTTATGACTCTAGAGATTAAGTATTAGACCCATTAATCTACAGCTACACCAAATTTTCATCGAATATTGCTCGTACGAAGAAATTAAGATGCTCTAGAATTCAGGAACCAATGCGAAGTAGCTATTCTTGATGGAATGAATGAAATTGGATCCACATACCAAACTTGAGGAGATAATCTCGTCAATATGTAAAATCCAGGGATCTATCTGAAAATAAAATGTCGATCGCTACAAAAAATAATTTGGAATATTAGATGCGGGTTCCAATCAAGATCTAAAGAATTCCGCGTATATTCTTTCAAGCTATTTTTAGGGCTATTCTAAAAAAAATAATTGATAGTATTAAATAAACATATGATGAAAAGAGGTGCTCCTCTTTCTTTGAGCATTTTTTTCGTCTTTACATTTAAACTGGGATAATTTTTTTTTTTTATAAAAAGGACACGAATGTTACATATGAAGGACGAAAATATCTCCACTTTCAAAGGACCCAAAAAGTGCATGAACCATTACTTAATAGACAAAAATGTCCACCGTCAAATTTTTCGTCCATGCAAGCTAATGTGGCATTTAACGTGGCTAATGATGTGGATAAGTACAATAGAGATGTCAGCAAGGCATATGTCAGCGAGACAAAACAACATTGTTTCTTGGAAATCAATAACAATGTCATTTTTTAGACTTTCGAATTAATGACTCGTTTGTTTCAATAAGGAAAAAGAGAATGAGCAATCCCAAATTGAAAAGGCCAGAGTTGCGAATAGAATTCTTTTTGCCCCAAACCAAAAATTTGTGTTCCAAAGAGATTATTTCGAGCGAATTTATCAACTTGTATGGATGAGGAAACCTTAACGGTTGGTTTTTTTTTATCCCTCAAGTAGAAATTCATGTTATTCTTTTTGGCCATTTGGAAAGTGAGGATATTTTTGTCTCGTGGATATAAGTTCATGCAGTTTTATTAAATTTGGCCTTCATACTTGTAGCACACCCGTGGTAAATTTTAGAAATCTTCTTTTATAACTTAAAGATCATAAAAGTATCCTAAAGAACAAGAATCTGCTTGAGCATAGGGCTATTTGGATGCAAAAGGCTGTCCTGTAGTAACTTTGAAATTCTATGTGGTATTTAAATCAATCGAATGACTTATCTTGTCACAATTAATCGAAATGGAAGCAATTACCTGTTATCAGGTCAATTCCCTTGACATGTGCAACCTGTATTATTAGAGCCTCTTCCCATGCCTTCATTTCAGAGAGGTGGTAATTCTTCCCATCGCTTGATATGAATGTGCAATCACTTTGGAATGGAATTCCATTTCTTTCTTCTTCTTTTCTCCTTGATAATTATTTCCGTAAAGCTTCCTATCAACAACCACTAATCTTCAACTGCTTGAGGCTTCCTTATGCCGGCATATCCCAGCTCTCTCAAAACCTCTTCAGTAACCAAGTCAATTACTTCTTCAAGGCTGCAGCAGTGCACACCGAAAGAAAAAGGTTTGTTTTTCGTCAGGCACGCAATAAAGGATGTCGAAATGACAACCAAATTGGTCTACAGTTACACCAGAAGTTCGCCAAACATCGCTCAATATGAAGAAACTCTAAAACTTTGAAAACCAATGTGATGTTGCCGTTCTTGGTGGAATCGGTGAAATTGGATATAACTATCTAATATGATATGTCGGTCTCAACAGAATTTGAATTCTGAGATAAGCAAGATAGGCACGGGTTCTAAGCAAAATCTTGAGAAGACTATATTTTATAGAAGAACCTATTTTTGATTGTCCTTTTGGCCTATCTAAGCAAAGTTTGATTGCCCTTTTGGCCTCTTTAGCTTTAAGTACTTGTAACACTGCAATGAAGACTATATTTCATAGAAGAACATATTTTTCTTCATTCAAAAAAATTCAAAAATACTTTGAATAAACAAAAAATGGCTGATGTGGAACAAAATAAATATTCTCTCGAGTTATACATACGTTAAATTATTTTTCCTTAAATATTCTCTCTTGAATAATATTTCCAGATAATCTTCCTTCTTTTAGTGGCAAAATTGGAATTCGGAAAAGAATCTAGTGGAACATTTCCTCCTATAAATGATGTTGAAAGACTCTGGAATAGATTCGAAACAAATTCGAAGGGTTGGACATTTTTCTGATAAGTTTAAAAGGTAGGGATAAAAATGAAAATCATCTAAAAGGTAGTAATTTATCTTGTCATTTGTCCTTGAAGTAAGAATCATATTAGACGGTCTTTCCTAAATCTTCATACATATTTATCATTTTTTTTCATTTTAAAGTTCTATTATTTCTTAATAAATTTTAACTAATTTAGAGGTGAAAATACCTCATTTATTCCATCCACCACTTTTGCAGTGCATTTGATGTTCTGTTATAGAGACAATTAAATTAAGAATTTCACAGCTCCTTTAATTAATGTTATTGCACTCAGCAACAACTTTTAATCTCAAACATTATAAATAAGTTCCTCAGAAGCTCATGCAAACAAACACTCAATTGGAAACTCAAAATGGCCAAAAGAGGTCAAATATTACCTCATGTATCTCATATGAATTCTAAACTTGGATGAACATTTGCCCATCTTGTCACAATTTAAATCAATTTCCTAGATTAATTTAAATCACACTTTTTCTCCCTTCACCGAAATCTTCTTCATTCTTTTTGCATGCCATTTTTTTCTATTCTTTTGTTGTATCTTCAATGATAACACTCTGTTTGGAAAGCAACATTCAGAGTGGAAAGCATTATAGGGGAAGGAATGATGGGGTGGTGAATGCAAAACCATTGTTTGGCAGAGCAAGAGATACAATTACCCTTACAACGTAAAAATGCCAATTTTCATTTTTCTCTCATCATTTTTCAAATCCCTGCACTGTCTTCACCCACGTATCCTAAGACGTACGACCAACAAAGAAAATCTTTTCTTCACCTCAGATTTCTTCACACACCTAGCAAAGCACTCCCAAACATAGTGGTAAGAATCTACTCGAGTGTACTTCAGTATTTTTGTGCAAAAGTTTACATTGCAGTGACTTTGAAATTCTTTGGTGGTAAAGTTGAATTGAATGACTTACTAGCTCATAATAGGTAAAATGCAATTAATAAAAAGCAGCATTACCTGTTAGTTTTCAGGTTGTACCCATCCATGTTCCCGACACATCTAAGAGCATCTTCCCATTCGTCCACTTCGTTGCGATATATCTTCCTCTGGATATTGAGGTCATCTCTGTATAAATCGCTTTCAAGCTTAACATCATGCTTCTCCACATAGTATAAAATGGGCAGGATTCTTCTCCCAGTTGACTTCTGGCGTTCTACCATGTGAGCTAGTTCATGAAGACACCACCGACTAGAAGCATAGTTTGGAGACAAGATTGGTATGTAGATATGAGAGTCCGCAAGTGCTAGCATAAGCTCGTTGCTCATTCCATAACCATGGCTCACTGGCTCATAGTCCCTATAAACCAGAATTTTGTTATGAACAAGGTTCTTGTAAAGGATCTCAACAATGTTATAACGAGCGTCTGGTCCCCTGAAACTCACGAACACATCATACGTAGGTCTTTTGTGAGAAAGCCATGTCGACCCTGGCTCATCCGTCAATTTATCCAGGACAGTACAATCACGAGTATCTAACTTCAAGCTTTCTGTGCCATTGACAGCCTTGATCTCTGTTATTTTTGGACAAGCTTCTATCTCAATGTGCCGTAGCTTCTCTAACTTTGATAAGTCGGGTAACCTTTCTATCTTCTTACAATGGGCAATACGGAAGTGCTCCAACGATTTCAGTTCCAACAAACCATCAATCTCAACCAGACTTTCCAATCCGTTCAGATCCAAGCACTGTAGATTCTTCAAGTGTGACAAACCAGGTATTTTCTCCAGCAATAGACATTTTCTTAGTTTCAATATTCTCAAATTTGATAGGTCTTGAGAGACGGAGAACTCTGACATTGGATATTCAATTATAAACATTTCCGACAATTTTTTTAAGTTGGAAAATGGTGGTAGTAGAATGCCCCTAACTTTCAAGGTTGACAAACTAGATGGAAGCGAATCGTTTGTCCAAGCTATGTTAGGTCCCACCATTGAACCTGTTAATATAGATAATTCCAAATAATCTAAATTAACGAGGCTTGAGAGGTCGGGGAGAGATGGGAAGTGATGTGCTTGCATGCGAAGGTGTGTCAAACTTGGGGGAAGATCTGGTACTTCTTGTCCTTCCCTTGAAATCATTTTAAGCATTTCGAGATGATCGAGACAACCTAGCACCGTAGGGTATTTAGATACATCAGTATATGATATGTCCAATGTCTTCAACTTGGATAGCTTCTCAATTTCCTCCAGGTTTTCATCTGTCAGATACCAACATTTCTTGGCACGTAATTCTTCAAGCATCTCCACCTGTCCGATAGTACGAGGAAACTTTTTTATCCGTGTATAACTTACCTTGATCACTTTTAGTTTCTTTAGAGATCCAATGGAATCAGGTAATTCAACTATTCCTGAGTTTGATAAATCCAACTCAGCCAACATTTCCATATCTCCAATAGAGCATGGAAGCTTCTCTATCCCCACACACCCACGTAAAGATAAACGTGTAAGTTTCACCAACCCTCCAATAGAATTTGGAAGTTTGTTGATTCCAGGGTGCTCGTCTAATATGAAACTCGACAAAGATTGCAAATTGCCAAATGTCTTTGGAAGCTTGAAGGGTTGATAATTTTGGGGCATGATAATCTCCTTCAAAGATTGTAGAGAACCGAATTCTTCAGGCAACTCCTGAAGAGCTCTACATCTATTGATGTTGAAGGTTTTTAGGAGTTTTAACATACCAATGGAGCGGTCGATTGTGGTTAACTTGACACACCGAGCAAGAATCAACGTCTCCAAAGAGGTGAAGTTGGAGAAGTTAGGTGTCCTCTGTAAGTGCATGCAACCCGTCAAATCTAAAACTTTCAATTCATTCATCTGCAAAAAAAAGTTGAAGTAAAAAAATAAATGAGAAACATCAGCATATATGGTAGTAATATTAATAGTTAATTATCCATAGGTCAATAATTTAAGATAATTTGGGTAATTCGAACATCGCAAGTTATTTGGGGATGTTGCAGATAATCCCCAACCTGATTTTTTCAATGGAGTTAGACCCCTGCTAGAAGTCAAATTTGTACCGTGGGGAAAATACAAAGAACCGTCCCACCTTTTATTTCACTTCACATCCTTTATTTCCAAAACCCGCGGTTTGCATCTTAGGGCAAAACACCATAACCTCGCTATGAAAACACAAATCACCCACAAGGTCCCAAATACCAACAACCATAGTGTTTCACCACCCTCCGCCAATAGCCACCAGCACACCACCTCCGACCACAATCTTCAACGTCATTGCATTCAACCGCTCTGTGTCTCCTACTCGACTCTCTCTTACTCTCTACGCCAAGTGTATTGTATAACGTAATAATAGTCAGGAAATAAAGTGATGGATTAAAAAATTAATTTTGATATTGAAAGAATACGATGATTCATTTTAAGTTGAAAAATTTCAGAAAGAATCTAAGATGGAGGGAAGGGTTTGCATGAGGTGACATGGCAACTGTTGAGGGGGAGGTCCTTTGACAGGGAAAAGAAAAAAGAAGGATTCAAATTTTTATCGAGCTGAGTTGATTTCGCACAATTTTTGTAGCCCAAAAATTGAGTTAAAACTAAATGTTAGAAATGGACGAGGAACTCCATTACATTTGTTCTCTACCATGAACTGAACTATAGATTTCCATGAGATTTGATTTGGTACCCTAGTATTAAACTAGATTCAATGAAAGCTTGAGACTTTGCTCATTAACTCGAGTTACATAAAGTAAAAGTAATGTCATTTTCATTATTCTACAGTTCGTTAATACAATTTTAAAGAAATACTTTCGTATTAAGTTAGGCTGGTGAGCCCCTTGAATAAAGTGTTATGAAGTTCAAGCTGACCTTGATTCAAATCATCAACTTAGCTATAACAAATAAACCAGTGATCCTTTACGCCATTCATGTGGAGTGTACCAATCTCATACTTGATTCCAATTAACTTTTGTATTATTGAACTTGACTCAAACTTTACAATCATTAAAATCATATCTGATGCATATTGAAGCAAAATGGCACTTTTACTAGAGCACACCAATTCCAAAGCCTAAGCAACTTTTATGTGGGACATGATTGTGTTTCACTTTGATATATAGAAAGATATTGAATGTTACTCATGCAAAATGCATTCTAAATTCAGATGAGTAGGGGAGTACATGCAACCATTAAATTAATCGTATGAGGTAATGATACAAAGAAGTGAAATATATATCTTCCTTCCATCATTGTGAATGAAGTAAAGACAAAAAAAGTACACAGAGTAAGGCATCATACCTTCATTTGGCTCCATCCACCCCAGTCATCTTTAATATCGCTATCCAAAAGGCTGAGCACAACCAATTTACTAAAGTGAAAGTTTCTTGAGCGGAAATTTTTCTGGACATTCATTTGCCGTGTCTGCCAAGAAAGCCATCTTAGTTCTGGAAGAAGATTCTTGAAGTCACCAGAAAAATCCGAGCCTTTCACTCGAAGGAACCTTAGTTTTGATAGAGCAGCTAAATTTTTTTTTGCTAAGTTGTAACCGCTGCCACTGGAAGTCAGGCTTAGTGCTTCCACAACTTCATTTCCCTGTCAACAAAGACTCAAGATTAATTGAGTGCTCAACACGCAACACTCTTACAGAGCTATAAAGAAAGGAAGCATACGAACACTGGTAAGCAATTTCTCCAACAGGGAACCTACCATGTGGCCCACGCCTTTTCCCAGCAAGTAGATTATCTATGTTTTCGTTCACACCATTAACGAAACTTTTCAGCTTCCATTTAAAGATACCTTCTATTTAATTTCTCCATTTCCTTTTTTCTATTTTTGAAGAAATATAATTATCATATCAATTCCAATTTTCATAGTTTTTTTTTGTTTTCACTGTAACTGTGTTTAAAAGTAATTTAGAAATTCCAACCGGATAGCACGTGAAAGGGTGCTTTATTGTCTCAGAATTTTCAGAGAACTAACTTCCATTCTATAGAACCTAGAAAACAAAGCTAACTATTAGGCAATCTATTTGGTCTCGTTCCACCAATATACAAGACCTTTTGACCCAAATGTTTGAGAGAGAGATATCTCAACTAACAGGACAAACGGTAAGTTAAACAAAGCTAACTATAAATAAAAGAAAAAAAATCAACAAGTTTCTCCTTCCAAATAAGAATTATGTGACATAATCTTCCATTTTACCTCTTTTTTCTTCAATAGTTCTGCAACAACCTCATGTTTCCACACCCTACTAAATTTGGGAATATGTTCTTTAAGGATGATGTGCCTTCCCAGATCTCGAACTTGGTCATGCATCCAAAACTTATCATCTATAATTTTAATCAAGGAACGTAGGCGGAGGATACAAATTGCCGTTTCGGGATAGTAATCACAGTGATCCCACATGATAACTGGATATGTTTGGTCCTCATTGGTGAAAAAGCAAGCAATATCCAGAAACACTTCTTTCTGATTATCCTCCAATCCTTTATAACTGATCATTAATACATCTCGAACACCCTCAAAAGGACCTTCATCTAACTTCTTCAACGTCTCTTTCCATAGCTTTTTGTGATCTCCATGTGGATCCAGGGAGCCAAGGTCATAAAGATAAGAACCGATCACCTCGATAGCCAAAGGAAGGTTAGCCACTTTCCAAACAATATCTTTTGAAAGAGCAACATAATCTTCAATAGGAGAGTCACTTCTAAAAGCATGCTTATAAAACAATTGAAGAGCTTGATCAAATGGCATTTCACGAACTGCATAACGCAAAATTCCTTTGGGTCGATTTTGGTCCTTTTTACTGGACGATCCCACTGGAGTCGTCAAGATACTTTTATCCCTAGTGGTGATAATGATCCTGCTACCAGGACCAAACCAATTAGATTTTCCGGCTAGCTTTATGAGTTGCTCTTTCTTGTCTAGATCATCGAGAACAATAAGGACTTTTTTAGTTTTACATACTGCCTCGATCCAATGCATCCCAACTCCAGTGTCTTGAATATGGTCAGCCTGAGAAGAACTACCAACACTTGTTAGTAACTTTTTTTGCAAGGTTACAAGACCATCAGGACCATATTCCGATGATTTTCGAACGTCATCGAGGAAACAAACACGTTCAAAGCGAGAAGACAATTTCTTGAACACAACCTTCGCAAGTGTCGTTTTACCGATACCACCAATTCCATGTATCCCAAGGAAACATACATCACTAGAGTTAAGATCCAACTTTTCTTTTATGGCTTTTATCTGACGATAATCTTCAACAAAATTTCCAGGCACATCCACATGTTTGCCAAGCTTCCACAAAACCTCTTTAACAATCGATTCAATTTCTTCTCCTTGGCTGCAGCAAAGCAGGAAGAAATTGTTTCAATCAAAGGCAAGAAAGAAAAGGGTATAAATAATGTCTTACGGCTTGGCACCATATGGTTAAATAAGTAAATTAAGTGTTATAATCAGTTGATACGTACATGGAAATTTGATGGAATTATGTCACTCATCAGTTTGACGACCTAAGTCGTTTTAACAATGCATGAGTCGATATGAACTAGATATCTTCATGGAATGAATTGAATAAGATTCATAAACCTGGACAAGGCAATTTTGTTCCCCTAATGCTTAGATCTTCTAACTAAAATACTGCTGTGACATAAACTCCATAGAGGATGGAGCTATATTTACATGGTTGTGGCTATAGAGATTGAATCCCTAGATAAAATGAAGATTAAGGGAAATATTGTCAAGAAAGTTCTAAACCTAGTATATAACGGTCAATTCAGGCCTAAACCTTTTGATGATTTGTCAATGTAGTCTTTTCAGCCAATTTTTGTCAGAAATCGCCGATGTGGCATGCTAGTGCTGATGTGGATAATTTTTGAATTTTTCTCAGATTTTTTTCTAAATTTTTCCTATTTATTTTTTTCCTTTTATTCCTTTTCTTTTCCTTTGCTTGTGGCTGGTACTCAGACATGACTAGGCAAGGGTAACAACTGGCCACAGGCGAGAGGATAAGAAAAGGAAAAAAAGAAAAAATTCAGATTTAAAAAAAATGCAAAAATTTATCCACATTAGCATAGACCATGCCATGAAGGATGGCTGGCCACCAGCGAGCATCCATGTCAACAATTTCCAACAAATTTGGGCATAAGGTTGGCAAATCGTCAAAGGATTTATGACTAAATTGGTAAATTTTCAAAAAGTTTAGTACTAAATTGACACAATTGAAAGCTTTAAGACTAAATTAGTAAATCATCAAAATTTTTAGGACTAAATTGGCATAATTGAAAAGTTTATGACTAGATAATCCGTCGTACAATAAGTTTAAATTTTTTTTTAAATAATTATCCCTAAATCCATGGCTCCATCGAAGCAGGAAAGATGTTTTGGTCAAAAACATGCAAGAAGAGGGTATAAGTTTCTTCCACATAGGATGGTTGGTCATGCCACATAGGATGGTCGGCGACCAGTGGGCATCTAGGTAAGCGATTTCCAGCCAATTTTGGTAGAAGGTTGGCAAATCCTCAAAAGATTTATGATTAAATTGACACATTTGAAAGGTTTATGACTAAATTGACAATTCATCAAAAGGTCTAGTGCTAAATTGGCACAATTGAAAGATTTATCACTGAAGAGACAGCCGTTCAATAGGTTTATGACTTTTTGGATAAATTTTTCTAAATCCATGACTCCAGCAAAGCAGGAAAGATGTTTCAAGGAAAGACATGTAAGAAGAGGGTATAAGTGTCTTCCGGATATGATAGACTCTGGCTCTCTATGGACATTTGGTTGAATGAGTTGACTATTCCAATTACCACATATGAAATTTAAATCTCATGTAATATCAATTAACGTGAAGAATTTGATACACTTAGATAATGCACTAAAAATACACCTGTGCTATGCTGTGGAGAAAAAAAACAGAGTAACCACAGTTTTGCATCTATTATTGTAGAAGAGAAACTTATTTTTTTATTTACCTAAATTGTAAAGGTGATGGCTTGAAAGTAGACTCATGACATTCCATCACTCATCGTAATTTTAACTTTTCCATTAGTTCTAACATTTTCTTCTCTCGTAGCAAGTAAGATTGACTAAATAATCTTTGATTTGAACTAACAAAATAAGAAAATAACACAAGTGATCCCATTTTAAGGTCTCTTTATATCGTGATTAAAGATTGATCACGAAAAATATGCATTGTAATATTGGGCAATAATATCAAAGTGGTAACATTTTGTATCCAAGGTATGAGAAGGTACAAAATTTCACCTTACATGATTTTGATTATAAGTGAATTTTTAAGGGTTCATTTAAAAACTAAAGTGAAAAAGAAACATTAAGCCTACAAATGGACACGCAAAACGTGGGGACGCTCAGGTTCTATACCACGTCATGCTTTTAAAGATGAACCGATGTGTAGGAGATATTCTTGATTTGAGTGGCCGAAATAAGATTCACAGGCTTACTTGGGAAGGAATACGGCTTTTACTTAAGAAATACCTGGGTCGTCTAACTAATTAAAATGTAGACATACGGATTGTCGTCAATTTGGGATCTCGAGTTAAATCGAAAGAAGCATGATTCTTGCTTGGTAAAAGTATTTTTGAGGAAATTACAAAAAAAGTCATAAACTTATTGTGCTTATACCAATTCAGTCCAACCCTTTCAATTTGGCCAATTCAGTCCTCAACCTTTCAACGATTTGCCAAATGAGTACTAAACCTTTCAACGATTTGCTGATTTTAAAAATGTAACTTTCTTGTTCTTAGAAATGTTCTCTAACCATATTTCACTTGACAGCTAAAATTTCTCTTTTCGAGTGCAAATATACAGCTAGAAATAAAAATCACATAAATAAGTTATATATGGTATTTTTATTTAAACAAATGCTTGTACACAACATTTACATTGAGGTATGTTTTACTATATTTGCACATTAGTCTAGCGTGTATGTCTTGGTATTTTTAGGCCTTTACTGTGAAAAATATACTAATATCTGCATATTACATGCAATCGAAGGGTACTTCGAGGACAAAATTAAATCCAATTGGGTTCTTCCATTAAGGAAACATTATATAAGTACAGAGTGAAAGTAAACGTGTAGAGGCCTTTCACAAGACTATTGCTTCTTTGTTTATACGAACGAGAATTTCTAATCATTTATGCCAAGGCTATTTTCTTTATTGCTGCTTTGTAGAAAAAAATTTCTAATTTAACGCATTTCTTCCTTATTTTCGTTAGGGTTGTCTATTGCGATAGTGATGGAGAAAAATTAAAATATTGACCCATAGGTTAAGAATTAAACATTTGTGGCTGGTAATTAAATCGAATTTCAAGAGGAATTTAACACCATATTCCATTTTTAACGCCAATAGAGGGACATTGGCTAAATTTGTCTCAAATTTGAAAGTACATGTTTTTTTTCCCTAACTTATAAGTAAATGGTAAATGTTTTGCCTTTTTCTTCTTTTTCTTCATTGTGACTTGACACAAAAAAGTATAAGAGCTAGAAGACACAAAAAGTTAGGTTTCTCTTTGCAACAGAGGAATCACCTTAAGTAATGTGGTTGGATAACGAATGATGCTTTTCAATCAACTAACTGGCCTATCCGAATTGACTTTTGATTTTTAATTTTTTTTTTCCAAATTTTGGGATGCACACTTTGCCTTTTTTTTCAATATTACAACCTAATACCTTCACGTTATACAAATATTAACACATAGATTTAGGTATAATTTTCCATCATTTTTTGATATTTACAAAACTACTTGCCTTTTTTGCGAGAAAGTGAAAAGGTTGACTTTTGCTTTTTTATCGAGTGAGCTTTTTACTTTTCAGCCAGAAAGAGTTAAAATATTAGCCACACCCTTTCCTTTTTAATCAATTCATAAATGTAAATGAAACATTCATCATCATGATATTATTGTAGGCATCGGAAGAAATCGGTAACTTCATCAATAATATTATATGAATTAAAGAGTTCGTACTTGATCTTAATTAATTTTTCTTGTCCTATAATATCCTCAGTTAGTTATTTCACAATTATTCTATCAATCAGCAAATGTCTTAACAACTGATTCCATTTCATCTGTCACGTATTTAAATTTTAAAATTTTAATCTTTTCTAATCTTACAAACAAATTTACTAAAAAAATGTTCAAATCTTGAAATAATTTTCTCTTTCCATATATAGGTGTTCAATTTCTTCATATCATGTCAATCGATTAATAATTCTACTATTTGATAATAGGGTATCTTTTAAAAATCTCTCAAACGTTCATTTTTTGCATACATGCACAGCATGTCCACATGCACTCTTTCTAGAAAAAGTCATGTCTCGGTATAATTTTTAATATTGCATTTTTCCTAATGATTCAACAATTTAACACGAGTTTGTAATTGTACAGAAGTTTGTGATTACCGTGGGAGGGGACAAATACATAAAATTGCATTATTTCTACTATACTTATTGTGAAAATATGATAAGTGAAAAAGTTGATTAAGTAAAAATTATTATCAAGTAAATAGTTGGTCTACCTTTCGGGTCATATTGGGATAACAAGACATAAATTGAAAAATGCCTTGTTGGATTGTTTGTTGTGCTTTAATAAAAAAAATCAGCCATATTCTATTTTCTACTGTGGGTTTTCGGGTGTTGAATCTAGCTTTTATTAACTTGTAATGTAAATCTTAAAAAATGCTCCAATTCATCCAATGAAATGTAAATATTGTGCTTATCAACCGTAAGAAGTCGAGGGAATTTACCGTTTTCCTCCAAGTTCCCGTCCCATCATACGTCCAACCTCTTTAAGGGCTCCTCTCCACTCCTGCAATTCTTCGGACTCAAAGTATTCCCCCTGCTTGAGTATGTCGTCCTTGTACAAATCGGTTCTAAGCTTCACATCATTAGCCTCCACGTCATAGAATATGGGGATTATTTCTCTCTTCCCATCTGATTTTGAATGACACTCTACCATGCGAGCAACCTCACGGAGACACCACGGACGGGAGGCGAAATTCCGAGAGAAGATGGGGATGTAGATATGAGACTCATCAACTGCCTTCAAAACTTCACGGATTCTTTGACCATCTTTGAGTTCTTCACTGTCAAGGAAAACGCAGATTCCAACATCTCTCATTCTGTGGTAAAGATTATCAGTGAAGGTTAGGCGCGTGTCTCTTCCACAGAAACTCAGAAACACGTCGTATTGGAATGCTGGCTTAGTTTCCGTGCTCGGGATTGCCTCCAAACTCCCCTTTTCCTTCATTTGGTCAGTCGTGTCAGAACCCTGCCAATAATTATGGACTTCAACCTAACGAGGCTTGGAAATAGGAACAATTACATCAAACATTTATGCGTGCAAGTTTCATTCCCGTGCCTCGATGTCTGTCAAGATTAGGGGTGAGCGGTTCCCGGTCCGGTCCGGTCCCACCCAAGAACCGGGAACCGGACCGGGAGGACCGGTTCCCAATTTTTAGGACCGAGGACCGGACCGGCTAATCCTGGAACCGTGGACCGGACCGGACCGATGGTCCGGTCCGGTCCGGTCCGGTTCCAATTAAACCAATCACTTATTTGAATAAATTGCAACTTTATGTAGTAAAGCTTTTACGGCTAGTATCCAAGGTTGATGCCGGAAGTTCCGGCCCGGAACTTAGCCTAACAAAACTTTGCTGCAGAGGTGTAATTGGTGAAAGCCTATATATTTAGGCTTTTTATTTTTTCAAAATTTTTAAAAAATAAATAAATCTATATGTTCTGACAAAAAAATAAGTATATATTTATTGGTCCGGTCCGGTTCGGTCCGGTCCGGTCCGGTTCCCACCCTAAAACCGGGAACCGGACCGCCCCGGAACCGGTTCCACTTTTAGGAACCGGGAACCGGACCGTTACTCCCGAGAACCGGACCAAACCTGCCGGTCCGGTCCGGTCCGGTCCGGTCCCGGTTTGGGCGGTCCATTATGCTCACCCCTAGTCAAGATATGTAAATATACTCGGCAGTTATTTAAATTTTCCAGTCAAGTTGATCACGTGCTAAAGTCTGCCTAGTGGACGAAGTTCAGAGGGTGATAAAATTACGCCTCGATGGAGTTCAACGGCTCATTGTGACAAGAATAGTGAAAGATGATCAACCATGGCGGGGAGAATGAAGGTGAATTTCTGTGAAAGAGAGGAGCCGCGGGAAAACATGAAACATTGGAACGAAAGCAAAGCACCACCGAACACCCAGCCGGTGGTCAGAGCATTGGGGTTTGAAAGAACTACTAAAATTAATCTGTATAGTTGGGTAATTGAAGGTTAAGAATTTGTCCCGTTACAGGACAAACTTTTATATAAATGAACTGTTAGCATTTCCATAAGTTTGTTTTGACAATTGGATCCACATTAGTCAGAGTGTTCCTACTAAAACATATCTTCACAACCTCAGATCTTGAATCGGGATTGTTATTTTACAATAGGGTCATGTGATGATATTATTCTCAGTTTCAATGGGAAGACAAAAAGCATCAAATGTGAGAACTGAACTTGTGGTCCTTTTGGAGAGGCACATGCTAATAGCCACTCGAAGGCTTCAAAAAATTCAGAATACAAGTAATTACTTCCAAGAAACTATAACAAGCTAGTTAAGTTAATGATAAGTTACCACCCGTCCCAGTCAATATCATCAGAATTCTAGCTTTCGGTTCTTGAAAAATATAGAACATTGTTCCTTGCTAGTAATTCCTTAAATGCATCCGTATATTTCAATAGCCATCAGTAATTAACATTTTGACCAACTACTTATTTAGTCTATAACAAGTTACCTACAATTTTATAATAGTACCAACGGTTACTTATGCTGTAATGTGCCAGTAAGTTGCCAACATTTTTGTAGAAATATCATCAATTATTTGATTGCTCTAAATTATTATGAATTACCAATATTTACTTACGTAAGTTATTGACATATTAAGGTTACCAACTTTTGTATAACATTACCAACTCTGATTTGAGTCCATTCACCAAGTTTCATTTGATTGTTTCGTGATTAACAATTGTTCCAAGGCTTACCAATGTTTATATGCTATAATGATGATAGTATTAGAGTTACTAAGTCTAATAGCAAATTGCTTATATTAATTTAAGTGATTTACCAATTTTTCATCAATTAAGTTGTTATCTAGTTTTAGCTTTACTAGCTCTTATTTGATGGAATTATCAACGTTTCTTCCATTGTTTCGAAATCACCATTTATATTAATAATTTACCGACATTTATTAGTTGATGTTATCTGCACATTTAAGTTACTGGCTCTTATAAACAAATTAACGACTCTTACTTGAGTCCACTTACCAAAGTTTATTTGATTGTTTCAAAGTACCAACTA
Source organism: Syzygium jambos (assembly GCA_031216235.1). Lineage (NCBI taxonomy): Eukaryota > Viridiplantae > Streptophyta > Magnoliopsida > Myrtales > Myrtaceae > Syzygium > Syzygium jambos. The sequence continues at coordinate 169,936 of JASUUC010000022.1, read as the reverse complement.
TTTTAATAATTTATCAAAACTTATTTTGGAGCTTATCAATGAGTTCAAGTTACCATTTCTGTTTGACAATAGAATAACATATTTAATATTTCCTCTCGATTAATCTTGACAACATAAATGAATGTAATATACATACACGATAAGCTTGATAATTGTTTTTAATGGTGTATTTGCCCAGAAGACTCTGAACGTAACAAATAAAGATAATAATCAGACGGTGGCGGTGAATTTAGTAATGATAGTTGACCAGATATGAGAGGTTATTTCTTCGGTTTTCCGCACCATCCCCACGTGTTTTTGGGTCTTATGAACTCATCAAACATTGTTTTGTGCTTCCTAAAGTGTTGCTTCTTTCTAGATAAAGTTTTATTAATATACCCCATTATATTTAATGAGAGGGGAAAATAAAAGAGTTGAAATAATTAACCTATGTTTCATTTCTTATTGAAGATATCTCAGAAATTATTGTCGATTTTTGGTTTCTACTTTTCGGGAAATATAACTTGTATGTCAGTTCACAAACCTTCATAGTTTATTCTCAATAATTGGGGTTGAGAAGTAAAATAAAATACTTCATAAAGTTTCTTTTCATTTTACCTGGATAACTCGTAAACTGCTCTTTGTTAGTTTTTTTTATCCGTAATTTAGGAAAAAAAACTACTTTCTATCTACTAGAACCTAGAAAATAAAGCCAACTATTAGGCAATCTGTTTCGGCTCCCTCTACAAACTTTTGAGACTTTTGACTAGAAGGTTTTGACAGAGAGATGTAAACCCAGCAAGACAAAGGCAATCTCCTTTGGCTCTCTTTAAACTTCCCGTTTTACATCTTTTCTCTCCAGAAGTTTCAAGGCTTTCTCAAGAATCCACACAGCTAAGCTTGGGAGGATATTCTTCAAGAATAATGTGCTTTCTAAAATCTCGAACTTGGTCGTGCATTTCAAAACCTATTATCTCTAATGTTATCATGAACCTGAGAAAAAGAACACTAATTGCACTGTGAGGACAGTAACTACAATCGTCCTACGGGATATGTTTTATGTCATAGGTCAAAAAGCACACTATATCCAGAAATCAAAGGGATCGAAAAAAAACACCTTATGCTCTACTCCCAATGGATCGAACGTCTTGTTCTCTTCTCCAGACCCATGGTCCGTTCTCGACGTTGACTCCGAGTCCCTCCTTAATGCCTCATTCTCTTCTCCAGACGCATCATCAGTTCTCGAGGTTGATTCTGAGTCCATCCATTTTGTGAGTTGTCTAAAAAACCTGCCAAAAATTACAAACTTTTAACCTGATCAAGACTTAGAAATAGAAACGTATATTGAACAAGCAGGTTGAACTGCATTAAACATGTAAAGGAGCAAAGTTTCTTCTTCATTTTTTTTTGTGCGTTTTCTGTCAAAAAGAGCTCGAACAGAAGTCGAATTGGAGCACTTACAGTCCTACGGTCAAAGCAAGGATGATGATTAGAGACAGAATTCCGTTGAAGTCCATTTGTGGGCCAATCCTCTCAGATGTATTCACCCAAAGAAGAGAACCACAATGCTGTGAAAAGAGCTAATTGGGAGGGTTCAGTGAAGGAAGATCGACTATAACTTCTCAAGGTGAAGAGAAAGAGGCAGACAGATACAGAGAGGCGTCAACAATAGAGGGTAAGGGCAAAGTCCTCCTGAGGGAAAAATCATAGCCCAAACTCATCAGGTCATTTGCAATGCACATGGTCCACCATTAGTAGAATTAAACAACCAATCGTTGAAGATTAAAAAAGGGAAAATTCCACAACCAATAAAAAAAGAAAACTGGAAGGGGCATAAATGAAATTTCGAGAGAAATTTAGCAGACTATTGCATGTTTTAACGGGGGTTAAAGAGACATAGGCAACATTGGTCCCAAGTTTAAAAGTACATGTCTTTTTGCTACCTCTTAAGTAAATAGTAAATGGTTCAGTTTTTTCTTCTTCCGACCTATTCATTGTGACTTGGCCAAAAAGAATTAGCATAAGTAATGTGGTTGGACATTGAATGGTCAACTAATTGGCCTCTCCGGATTGAATTTTATTTTATTTTTGCGGTGCACACTTTGATTTTTTTTCAATCTTGCGACCTGAAACTTTCTTGTTTAAATATAATCTTTCATCACTTTTTTATGTTTTGATACATTGAATGGTCAAAAAGTTGTGTTTAACTGAAAAGTACCGATGAAATACCCTTCAATATATCTAAAAAGATGTTTCATCGGAATTGAATCGATAGTGAATACCTTTCTAATATATATGGATCAATGTGCGAATCGACAAAGGTTGTGAATGCTTCTTTGTTGATTTCAACAGGAAAGTAGATGAAAAGAAATTTAAAGTTACGAAAACTAGAGGCAATCGCGTCTACCTATGAAAATTGTGGAAAAGTAAAGATAAAAAAAAATTACAAGAGAACATAGAGTTCTGTGATTGATTGGGAGTTTTTGTAGTACGATGTGGCTATTTATATAGCCCACAATGAATGTTTACAAACGATTACTAAAGTTAAAAAGATTACTTCATAATCCTATCTTGAAATAACTTTCTAATCCTATTTTTTAACACTTATCCATAATAAGTTACAAAAATCTTAGAATGTCGATAATAAACATAACTACTTAGCTAACTACTCGGCATTTATCTATTATCTAGTAGGGGTGAGCATGGTCCGGGTGGGCGGTTCCCACCCTAAAATCAGGAACCATCCGCTAAGGACCGGTTCTGAAAAATTGGAACCGAGAACCGCCCATTGATTCCACGGACCCACCCGGGAACCGGACCGCCGGTCCAGTCCGGTTCCCGGGTGGGTCTATGGAACCGGTCCCACCAACCTTCATATACACAAGTTCAACCTGCTGTTCAGACATTGCTCTTCAAGTTAGGAACTTCCTAACAAGCCAGAGCCAAAGACTGGAAAGTGGAAACCTTCACCTGTTGTTCAAAATTTCTAAATATGACGGCATAAAGACATTTGTGCCAAGAACTTCCTAACAAGCCAGAGCCAAAGACATTGCAATAGCTACATTTAGGAGTGTAACTTTCCACTCCTTTTTCATGTGAAGAAGCCAGACAGTGGACTTCAACAATTTTGGTCTTCATTCCTTCCATAAGAAGAGCAGGTGACTACACAGACACTAGCATGAAATGTTGTAACATGGAGGACAGGAAACTGTCATAGGTAATCAAATGTATACTGCTCGTCACTCGGTGTATTAGTACAATCTCTATTAAAGTGAGTCGTGAGATTTCTCTAGAACTGATAGATAAATGAGGACGCAAACACAGGCAGCCGAATTCCTGTTTTCACAGCATCTCAGAGGCACAATCTCTTCCAAGTCACTTAAGAGAAAAAGGAAACCGAGAGTGAGAACCGCACGACGATGCCGCATCTAATTGCAAATTTTCCTAAAATTTCAAAGCCTCCTCGTCTCTGTCAATACTTCACGGAAAAGTTAAAATCGATCTTTAGATTCAATCCTCAATAGAACTAGCAACGCACAGTTACAAGCTCCAAATTTCAGCTGATGAAGTCATTCGTAATCTAATCGCAATCGTTTCATGCATTTTTCCGCCAAAAATAGACAGTTCAGAAGCAGCAAAATCCCACGAAACTGGAAGATTCACACAGTCATCCGCTCATCACCAGACCGGGAATGCTCATGGACTCGAATCAACATAGAACAGTAGTTCCTTAAAGCTACGGAACCAAGGATTTCTCTAAACGAAGCAAGTGGACGATCGATTGCACGAAAGCAAGAGAGAGAGAGAGAGAGAGCGCGAGCGATGAACCTGCCATGAGGAGGGAAGACGGAGATGGAGCTGAGGTCGCAGGCGTGGTTGATCTTCATCTTCATTGCTCGATCCACTTCGTGAGGAGACGGCGACGGAGACGGTGAGAGTCAGAGAGGAGAGAGTATCGAGTTATCCAGTATCGGAGAGGCGTCGACCAAAGAGTGAGATTGTGAGAGAGTTAGGTTTACTGGTTTAGTTTAGGGTTTTGGATTTTTCTTTTTAAAATTAAAAATTAAATAAATAAATTATATTACCGGTCCAGTCCGAATAGGCGGTTCTACACCCAGAACTGGAAACCGTACCGGTTTCCTTAAGAACCACCGGTTCCGATTCGGTTCCGGGCGATCCAAGCGGTTTCCGATTTTTTTGCACAACCCTATTATCTAGTAATACTCATGTAAAAGAAGTTACATTTCCAAAAATATCGTTATTCGACAGTTACTCGTTGATGTTGATGACTTTATACCCAATGAAGGTTTTCATCAATAACTGATGTTTGTTGTTCATAACTTCCTTGGTGAGTTGTCGGTGCTTTTCAAGTTGCTGACTATTTTTTCATCGATGCCTTTCAATGTTCACCAAACTCTGCTATTATCGACTAAGTTTGTCACTTATTGATTATAACCAAAGTTGGTCAATTTTGGGCGTCAACAAGTTGATTTTTTGCGTTTTTGAGCCAAAATAAATGGGCTCGGCTGAGTTTATTACTTTTCAACCAGAAACTAGAAAAAAATGTCACACCCGTTCCTTTTTTATCAACTCAAAATTGTGAATAAAATATTCTTCATCATGATATTATTTGAAGTGGCAGGCATCTATGTTATTGTATAATTGAAAGAGGTCCCACTTGATCATAATCACTTTTTCCTTACCTAAAATATTCTCAATTAATTATTTCATAAATATTATGTCAATCGACAAATGGCTAAATCAATAATTCTATTTTATCTTTCGCGCATTTCAATTTTAACATTTGAATCTTTTCTATCTTACAGATAACTTACCACAAATGTTCAAATCTTAAAATAATTTTCTCTTCGTAATGTCTTCGTAAAATCTTTTAAACGTCCTTTTTTTGCATAAATACCTCATGCATGTACTTTAGTGATGTTAATTATGCACTCTTTTTGGAAAAACAAAATTCTAATCAGATGTTGATTAAAGCTACACCTCGATGGAGTCCAGTTTGCAGCTGATCCTCTACGTTGCATTTGCCAACATTTGGACCACGGTATGTAAAAAGAGCTAACTGCGTCAAGATTTAGTGGAAGGATATAGACTATGGCTTTTAAAGGACAGCTGATTTTTGGCTTTGCGATTGCTATCAATATGAAGAAAACATCAAGAATGCGGGGAGGATGAAGGTGAATTTCTGCGAAAGAGAGGACCCGCAGAAACAGACGAAATAGCGGAACGAATCTCAAGAGCAGCTTGGATCGTAAATATGCAGACCAGTAAAGTCAAAGGTCCAGCTACCACCCGACTGCTGGTCAGAGCATTGGGGTTCGAAAGAATGACTAATTAATCCGTGTTGTTGGATATTTAAATGTTAGTAATTCGTCGCATCGCACTACAAACTGTGATAAAAATGAATTGTCAGCATCTCCAGAAGTTTGTTCTTGACCGTTGTATCCACGTTGGTCAGAGTGTTCTTACTAACACATATCTCTACAACCTCAGATCTTGAATCGAGATTGTTATTTTACAAACACATATCTTCTTCAAGTGATTAATTAATTAATTGAGATTTGTGTCTGTGGCAATAGGGTCTGTGATGATATTATTTTCAGTTTCTATGGGAAGAAAAAAGCATCAAATCTGACAACTGAACGTGCTCCTCTAGAGAGGCACATGCTAATAGTCACTAGGGGGGGTTAAAAAAACTCAGAATCCAAGTAATTTACCTGCAAGAAACCCCCTTCTGCCGCTTCTACACAAGCCAGTTAAGTTCATGCCAAGTTACCACCTAACCCAGTCAATATCATCAGATTTCTAGTTTTCGGTGCGTCAAAATGTGGATCATTGCTCTATGCTAGTAATTCCTTAAACGCGTTGGTAAATTTCTGAAGCCGTGAGTGCCTTAAGACAATACCCAGCAGTTTTATGACAGTGTCGACAATTATTTAGCATGTAACGTGTCAGCAAAGTATCAACGTTTTTTATGAAAGTGTCATCAATTACTTGGTTGTTCCATATATTCACTTACGTAGCTTGTTGAAATATTAAGGTTACCAACTTTTATAGAAAATCACCAATTTGAGTCCATTTACCAAGTTTTATTTGATTGTTTCAAATTAGCCATTGTTCCAAGACTTACCAATATTTATTTGCTACAACGACAATCATATTAAAGTTAGAAAGTCTTATAGCAAATTATTGATATTAAGTTAAGTGATTTACCAACTTTTCACCGATTAAGTTATCATCTAGTTTTAGCTTTACTAACTCTTATTTGATTGAATTATCAACGTTTATTCCATTGTTTTGAAACCACCGCTTTTTTTTAATGATTTACTAGACATGTATTTGCTGATGCTATCTGCATGTTAAAAGTTACCGGCTCTTAAAAAATTAGCATCTCTTACTTGAGTCCACTTACCAATGTTTATTTGATTGTTTCAAAGTACCAACTATTTGAATAAAATTATCAATATTCATTTTAGAGCTTACAAATGATTTAAAGTTACCATTTCTATTTGACCCTGGTATGACATATATAATAATTTGTCTCGATTAATCTCTACGGGTATCCAAATCTTTGTTAGATATATTTAATAAGGCCTCACAAATCTTGAGAACATAAATTAATTTAATGTATATGTGCGATAAGCTTGAAACTTTTTTTTAAAGGGTTAATACTACCAAAAACCCCAAATTATATCACTTGTGACATATTCATTCTAAACTTTTTTTGTGAGACTAAAAATCTAAACTATGCCTATTATGACGAATTTACCTCAAACTTTTTTTTTGTGACACCAAAAATCTCAAACTATGCACTTTGTGATATATCTACCCTTCGTTACAATTCCGTTCAAAATCACTATACATCATCTTCTCCAAGAAAAAATTGCACTGTTCATCATCTTCGAAGTTACTATTCATTGCCTTCTCGCTCGGCTGAAGTTCTTCTAGAGCTCGTCCGTCGCTACCCATTGCCACCTGGACCTCCGGGAGCTTTGTCGTAGTTGCCAACCATGGTGGCCACTTGAGCTCGAAGCTTTAAAACCAGTAATATTTTGACAGGTGGGCACTTCATTTGTTTTTTGGGTATTCCAGGCCATCAGAGAACCGTACCTCCAATGAAGCTCAAAATTTCCCATACAAATTCAAAAACCCCACATCATCAGAACAAGCTTCGAAGAAGCAGACGATGCAAAAACTCAAACTTAATACCAAATCAAGCCACCCACAAGCACAACACCGCCTCAAGCAGCAAAAAGAAATTTGAGAAAACCCAAACGACGAAAACAAGGGGGGCATTTATTTTTCCGCGTTCGAAGAAAGATAAAAACTCGTGGTTGATTAAAGGCGGTGATTCTTGATAAGAGCTGAAGCAAGGAATTAGTACCCGAATGTCTTCCTTAATGTCGTCCCACTGTCGTCGTCTTCCTCCTCCTCCTCCTCCTCCTCGCTCCCATCAATGGCGTCTCAAGCGTCGATCTTCGCCCGGACCCTTGCTCTCCTCCACGCCCTCCGCAATCTCCCTCCTCACTCCGTCCAATTGATCACCACCTCCGCCTTCCTCTCTCAGCAGCCTTAGCTCTTCGAGCTTGAGCGGCTGCCATGGCCAAGCTTCGAGCACGAGTGGAGTGGCCATGGCCAAGCTTCAAGCTTGAGTGGCTAACATGGTCGGCAATTACGACGAAGCTCCCGAAGGACCAGGTGGCAATGGGCAGCGACGGACGAGCTCCAGAAGAACTTCGGCCGAGCGAGAAGGCGATGAACAGTAATTTCGAAGCTGATGAATAGCGTAATTTTTTCTTGGAGAAGATGATGAACAGTGATTTTGGACAAAATTGTAACGGAGGTAAATGTATCACAAAATGCATAATTTGGTATTTTTGGTGTCACAAATTTTTTTTTTGAATAAATATGCCATAATAAGCATAGTTTTGGGTTTTTGGTATAAAAAAAGCTTAAGATAAATGTGTCACAAGTAACATAATTTGTAATTTTTAGTGGTATTAATCCTTTTTTAAATGATGTATTTAGCAAGAAGATTCCAAATGTAACGAGTAATGATAATAGACAGAGCAATGGCGGTGAATTTAGTTGATAGTTGACCAGAAATGAGAGCTTATTTCTTCTGTTCTCACACCATCCTCACGTGTTTTTGGATCTTAGGAACTCATCAGACATCGTTTTGGTCTTCCCGAAGTGTTCTTCTTTCTCAATAAAATCCATTCCTAAAGTTTAATTAATGTGCCCCATTATAATTAATTAATGGGGAAAATAAAAGAGTTGAAATAACAAAGATGACAGCTAATTTGGCTCGCAATTCAAGATATTACCAGTGATTTCAATTTAAACAGTTCATGAGGAATGGAAAGAGCCTCCTTATTGCATACTCTTCATCGAGTTTTTCAAAGTAATTATGTGATTGAATTTTGATTGTATCGGAGGGGCGGCGAATTATTTCAAAGGCCAAAGCTCACAAACTACATTCGTTACATATTTTTATTTAAGATGATTTGCTCTTTATTTGGAATGTTAGACAAGAGATGGTATTGTGATGGCAAGATTAGGAAGTGATCAAGAAGTATGACAAAAAAATATTGATTCATTATATTATCTTTATCGAAATATCCATGATTGAATAGTAGCTACATTGCTTTTATAGTGGAAATAAGCCCATGTCGAAGGAATGTTAATAATGACCATTCATTTATTTTTAATTTTTTTTCCATTTAGCATATGTGTTTGTGGAGATTGTTTCGTCGTCATTAGAAAAAAAAAAAAAGCACTCGCGGACTGAGTGTGGACAAAACATGAAAAGGGACCCAACAACTTAGAAAACGGATTTAGATGAATGCAGAAGTACAAAAAACAAATGGGAAGGAAACAAAAGCAGGTGAGGCACAGCTCTAGCTCCGATCTCGTGACCACCCGGGGAATGTGTGAGGTTCGGTGCAGTTTGGGAAACTGAACCTCGTTTATTTATTACGTGATGCTATAAAATATGATTAGTTAAGCATCCGAGGTAAAATCTGCTTCTTCATTTCGGAGGCCAGATTGAACATTATCTCTAGCAGTATTGCCAAGAGGTACACTAACAAGACAATTTTTAAAATTTGATTATAGTATTGAGATTTATAAGACTTAATTACATTTTTACGACAAGTTTTAGGAATTCTGGTTCACTTATCCTTAAAAATTAATATTAAGGTTTGTTTTGCTTTTGCTGCACATTAGTCTAGCATGTATTTCTTGGTATTTTTAGGCCTTTACAATAAAAGATTTGCCATTATCTGCAAAATATATGCAATCAAATGGTACTGCAAGGACAAAATAAAATCTAGCCGAGTTCTTCCACTAAGGGAAAAACATATAAAGTACAGGGTGAAAGTAAACGCCTACAGCCCTTTAGCAAGACTATTCCTTCTTTGTTAAACTTCTAATCATTTAGGCCAACTATTTCAAATGATACAAACCATCATTTAAAAAAAATATAGGGAAAAAGCCACCAAAAATCCCAAACTTTATTCATTGTGACACATTTACCCCGAACTTTTTTTTGTGACGTCAAAAACCCCAAACTTTCTTATTTGTGACACATTTACCCCAATGTACATTATCTATGGGCATTGTCGTCTTTTCCGCTTTTTCTTTTTTTTTACTTTTTTTTTCAGATTCGGTGAGGGGGCCCTCGCCGGCGTCCGGCGGCCCTCGCCGGCGGCCGCCCGACGCCGGCGAGGGTCGGCCGACGCCGGCGTCCGGCGGCCGCCCGACGCCGGCGAGGGTCGCCCGACGCCGGCGAGGCTCGCCCGACGCCGGCGAGGCTCGCCCGACGCCGGCGAGGCTCGCCCTCGCCAGATCCAGGCGAGGGCGAGCCTTGCCGGCGTCGGGCGAGCTTGCCCTTGCTCGCCCAGGCGAGGGCGAGGTCGCCCGACGCCGGCGAGGCTCGCCCTCGCTCGCCCAGGCGAGGGCGAGGTCGCCCGACGCCGGCGAGGCTCGCCCTCGCTCGCCCAGGCGAGGGCGAGCCTCGCCGGCGTCGGGCGAGCCTCGCCGGCGTCGGGCGAGGCTCGCCCTCGCTCGCCCAGGCGAGGGCGAGCTCGCCCGACGCCGGCAAGGCTCGCCCTCGCCTGGATCTGGCGTCGGGCGAGCCTCGCCGGCGTCGGGCGAGCTAGCCTCGCCTGGGCGAGGGCTCGCCCGACGCCGGCGAGGCCCCCCTCGCCGGATCTGAAAAAAAAAAGTAAAAAAAAAAAGAAAAAGCGGAAAAGACGAAAATGCCCATAGATAATGTACATTGGGGTAAATATGTCACAAATAAGAAAGTTTGGGATTTTTGGCGTCACAAAAAAAAAATTCGGGGTAAATGTGTCACAATGGGTAAAGTTTGGGGTTTTTTGTGGCTTTTTCCCAAAATATATTTCAAATCACTCATTTTTTACAAAATAAACATAACCTAAATGGTAAATAGTTTACCTTTTTCTTTTCTTCTGACCTATTCATGTTTTTTCATTGAGACTTGGCCCAAAAAAGTGTACACGAGCTGGAAGATAGAGAAAAGGTTGGTTTTTCTTTGCAACAAAAGAATCACGTTAAGTAAAGGGACTGGATAAACAATGGTGTTTTTTCCATTAACTAATTGGTCTATCCAGATTAACTTTGATTTTTTAAAATTTTTTATCAAACGTTCCAACACACACTTCGATTTTTTTTCAATTTTTTATGAAACTTCACGTTATACAAATATTGACACACAAATTTAAATACATCATTTATTAATAGTTGAAAGAATACTTTAGTTTTTTACATGATGGTGAAAAAGTTGATTTTGGTTTTTTAATCCAAATAAATAGGCTCGGGCGAGTTTTGTTTTGTGTTTAGCCGGAAAGAGTTAACAGGAAAAATACCCACATCCTTTCCTTTTTAATCAGCTAAGAATTGTAAATGAAACATTTGTTATCATGATATTGCAGGAAGTGTCGGGATGAAATCGATAACTACTTTTTTCTTCCTCAAAAATTGCTCCATTATCAATCGATAAAGACCTAAATTAATAATTCTATTTTATCTTTCAAGTAATTCTATTTGAATCTTTTCTATCTTACAAATAATTCTATCAAAAAAAAAAATTCAAATCTTCACATAATTTTATCTTTCGGCATAAAAGTGTTCAATTTCTTCATACCATGTCAAAAATTTCTTTTCATTTATTTAATAATTCTAGTACTTCATAATAGGGAAAATTTGTTTGCACGCATGGATCACGCGTGCACTTTTGTAATGTCAATTATGTACAACTTTTAGAAAAACAACAAAGAAGCTAATTAACATAATCATTATGTCTACTGTAGATCCATGCGTGCACTTTTGTAATGTCAATTATGTACACCTTTTAGAAAAGCAACAAAGAGGCTAAATAACATAATCATTACGTCTAGCGTGGATGACTAGTCTAGGCCAGACTGGGAGCATCTTTTCGTAAAGAAGTCCCTCCAAAGGTATTTTATAATGTCTAGTTGTGGACATTTGTCGTTGGAACTTCATGTGCATTTTCAAGGTATACGACACTTTTGTAGTACCTTGGACGACTCAAAATATGCAAACCAGCTGTTGAGATTGGAAAGTATGACTTAAATAAGTTATTCATACGGTTTATTATAGATGACTAGTCTTGGCTTGACTTTGAGCATTTTTTTTATTAAGAGCGCGTACTAGAAGACCAATACCAATTCAATTAATTCTCCGTGGCTGCATCAAAGCTGGAAGAAATTGCTTCAAAGGCAAGAAAGCAAAGGTTATAGATAAGGTCTTCAGGCTTGGAACCATCATAATCAGTGGAAATCTCATAATTATGTCACTCATCGATATGCCAAATTTGACACGTTTTAACAAGGTAATTATTTTACTGATGCCTGAATGCACGGATTAAAATAATGCAGTGACCTAAAATCCAAAAGGGATTGAGCTATATTGACACGGTTGTTGCTATAGAGGTTGAATCCGAAGAAAAACAAAGATAAGTCCGTGGCTCCAACAAAGCACGTAAGTTTTTGTTTCAGTCAAAGACATGAAAGAAGAGGGTATAAGTTTCATGGAAAATCGTTCGATTTGCACAGTTTGATTCGCTTAAATAATGCACTAGAAAGATACCTGCGCTATACCGTGGGAAAATTAGAGAAATCACAGTTTTTGATAATTTTTTATTTATTTATCTCCAAATGGCAAATATTAAAAAGTACAATGGAGCTGTGAAATTCACGCTTCAATTATCTCCATAACAGAACATAAAAAGTACCACGAAGTTTAGTCCGAAATAAACGTGGTATTTTCTCTCGCTAACTCATGTAAAATTGGTTACTTAACTTTTTATTGGTTTGCATATTTTATAACCTAACCTACGCTTGTTATTCTGCGGGTCCTCTCTTTCCCAGAAATTTACCATCATCCTCCCCGCGTTCTTGATGTTTTCTTCACGTCGGGAGCAATTGCAGAGCCAAAAATCACTTTTGTTATCTCGACAAACCACCCAAGAACTTAATAAGTAACTTACTCGTTGTGTCTATTATAGATGACTTGGAGGTTGGAGCATGTGCTGGAGAATAGCATCTTTCGCTTTTTGTTGTTGCCATCCACAATCATCATTGCCGTCCAAAGGTGTACTATAATGTCTAGAACCGGACATTCATCGTTGGAACTGTATGTGCATTTTCAATGCCAGGCAGAATCTTGGACAGTTTTATCTATTTTTTCGCAATATATATGTGCTTAGTTCACATCTTTCTTGGTCACTCCATCTAATTATAAATTTACAAGTCATCAATTTCATCTCAACTCCAATTTCCATTAGTTAGCAAGAGAAAATACCACGTTTATTTTGGACTACCCTTCGTGGTACTTTTTATGTTCTGTTATGAAGATAATTGAAGCGTGAATTTCACAGCTCCTTTAATTGATATTATCATAGCTCTGTGTCATAGAATGCACCCAAAAATAAAGTTCATTCTCAAACATCATCAAAGCAATTCACAGAACCTAGTACACTCTGTAACTTTGATAGGATAAGCTGATAACCGTATAACGTGAAACAATCACAGTATAACGTGAAACAAACGTTGAATGGAAACTTAAAATGGCCAAAAGAGGTAAAACATTACCCCATGCATCTCATAGGGGTGAGCAACTTGGACCGCCCAAATCGGGACCGGACCGGACCGACAGGTTTGGTCCGGTTCTCAGGATTATCAGTCCGGTTCCCGATTCCTAAAAACGGAACCGGTTTCCGGGCAGTTCGGTTCCCGGTTCTAAGGGGAAACCGGACCAACCGGACCGGATCAGACCGACTATTTAATATATATTTTTGTTATTTTTTCTTTAAAAAAATAATAAAATGTGAATTAAACTCTAAGTGAACTTCATTATCATAAATTCATTGATAAAAATTAGTAAAATGTGAATTAAACCGTAAGTGAACTTCATTGACATAAATTCATTGACAAAAATTAGTAAAATGTGAACGAACCTTAAATGTTTAACAAAAAAAAAATCCTAAATTCTAAGAAATCGGTTTCATTGGACCGGACTGGAACCGGATCGGACCGACGGTCCAGTCCGGTCCTAGTCCTAGAACCAACCGGACCGAACCGGGAACCGCTCACCCCTAGCATCTCATATGGATTCTAAACTCCAATGAACTTTTACCCATCTTGTAAGATTCAAATCAATTTCCTAGAACAATTTAAATCACACTATTTCTCCCTTTATCGTAATTTTCTCCGTTCTTTCTGCGTGAGTATCCTAAACAATAACACATTGTGAGGAAAGCAAAGATTCAGAGTGGAAAAAATCATAGTGGAAGGAATGATGGGGGTGGAGAATACAAAAACCAAAGCTGGGCCCACTAACTGTGAGAAAGAGAGAGTATGTGAAAATGAAATCGAGGAAGGAAACAAGATTGGATTGTTAAGATGCAATCCACTAGAAAAAGAGAACAATGCATTCGGATATGTCTTGCTTAGGACCAACGCAAACGACCATCAGTCAAAAAGCTTCACTGGGGTTGGGAAGAACTGCTAGCATCTCCAGAAGTTCCTTTTTGACCATTGACAGATATACATTCGGTTTGTCGGTCGGTTCCTTTTTGACCGATTGATTTGGTGCTGTTTGCTTTGCAGAAAATCCTCCACTTTCCTGTTCTCACCCTCTTTTGAAAACACCAAACTGGCTTCATAAATGTAAATTAAGCCGAAACTTGTTTATATCTTTCAGAAACGAACAATAATGCCGTCCAGAGTTTTATTCAATTGATGGGAAAGGGAGGTTGATAGTTGCAAATCATCTTCCCTACCGAAAACACGAAGCTCTTTCTCCAGCTTCTCAGAATCTCACGCCGCAATCCTTATTTGCGCACTCACTCACCTTCTCTCTGCTCAATATTAACCTCCTGGTGGAGTCGATTTTCAACTTCCTCTAGAAGTTGGTCTCTAACCTCTCGAGGAAGTTAAAAAGATTAGTTTACAACTAAATCTGCACTTGTTTCAAACTCCACAAGGAGTAGCTCTTGAATCTCCCCAACAATGTTGCCTCTACGGTGAAGTTATATGTGGCCCCAAACAAGAATAGATAGAGTCTGTTTATATCTGATTTCGACGAAGCAAAAGGAAGCAAGTTACATTGAACTTGTAAAAACGAGTGTGGTGCTTGTGTCGATGTGACCTGAGTGAGCGAGAGAAGAGCTTTTGTGAGTGTTAAGTGACTGTAAGAGAATGAGTAAATTAGATGTCCGTCCGACTGAAGTTCGATGTGTGAGAAATAAGAGAGCTGGCCTGTGAGTACTTTGCCCTCTTGAGAAATAAAATCAAACTTCTTCGCTTTTGTGCCTTAACCATGCCACACCCAACAAGTAGCTTCAGAGCTATCCCGATTTAACAAGTGATTTCAGAATCAGACGATTAAGATTGTCCACATATTGTGAGATGTGCATATAAAACTACCTATAGCATTCAATATCCATTTGGAAACCTAGGGTAATAATAATTTTGTCAAATGATATAGGCATGGTGCCTACTGGGAAAGAAAAGCCAGTGAAAGATGCTGAAATAAGTATATGCCCTTTAAGTTGTAATTCGTAACTTGTAAGTCATGCTACACAGTATGATAATAATTCATTGGTGAAAACATGTTGGACATTGCAAGATAAACTCAACTGTCAACATGTTTATGAACGTGCATGTGTGTCGATGCATGATGTATTGCCACATTTATTTGTTATGCTTTTTGGATAATTCTTTGTCATATACGTTACTGTATATATTATATGCAGCCGCCATTTCACTTTTTCTTTTTTTAACAAATGAACTTTCAACATTCGTGCACGTAGCATAGACTCTAATGAAAAACTCGATCTATGGAGGAACAACTACGACAGGATGAAAGAAAGCTTGCAGAAGATTAACCAAAGACTATGAGAAATACTTTATTATTGAGGAAAATATTCATTGGTTTTTCGATTGATTATTAACTTAAAACATGAACATCACTGGCTTGTTGAGCGCGTAACATGTAGATAATATAATTAGTAGTGCGATTGTTGACCAGGTAATGTAAACAACAGCAGGTCCAAGTCAAGTTGGACTGCAGAGAAAGAAAGAACCTGGAACTCCCCAAAATCAGGTCTAGAACGTGGACAAATACAGATAGAAACATTGGCCGTTCGAGTAAAATAAGAGGAAAAGACAAAAGTGGGTTTGGTAATTACTACGAATTATCTAGTGCGTTTGTTTGGAAATTTTCCATGCTTTTAGTTGCGGATTATGTGCCGATGACCATGCCTATCAATGTCGTCAGGCAATAACTTTCCCTTAGGGTCCATTCATGATCACAGTACATTAATTTCGTGATAACTTTATCTTTGAAAATGAATGAGATAATCTCTCTTAAAATTGACAACATAGATGACAAATAGCAATTTCCCCCAACAGACTCTTTTGCATATGATTGCTTGGCCAATTGTACGATGCAGACCTCATCACCTTTTGGTCTCAATAAATAGATTTTCACCCTTGATTTTCTTGTCAAACAAATCATAATTACTACAATTTTTTGAATATTATTAATGCTTAATCCACTGAGGCAATTGACTTCTATTTTTACCTTGGTATATTGAAGCTTTTATGACTTGCTCGCATGGCACAAGATTATTGTCTTGTGTGTTTATTCACAAGAGATGTTAGACTTTGATTATTATGTGCAAATATTACAAAGAAATTGGTTCTTGAACTTTGGAAACTACTATATATTAGATGGATGGTTGAGGCATGAAACGTTCTTTTTTTTTTGGTAAGGCAGGCATGAAACGTTCTTAATGACTTGGTCCACCTAGAATTCTTTTGGTATATAAAATCTTACTTATAAACAAATAAAAAGACTTCGCAGTCCACGCTATATCTTGTGCATGAACTTCATCGGTGATTGGATATCACCAAGTCGTTGTTATCATGTCATTGTCCCAGCAATTTTTATTAGAAGCAAAGGCTCGTCCGAGGGACAAGCCATGTGAACACTAGAATTTCCTTCCTCGTCTTTTTCTTAATCAAAAGTTGACTTGACTTGACTTGACTTGGCTTTTTCACGGTTCTTTGCTGGTGAAGAGAGTGCGCGGAACTTTACCCAGTCGAAGTCGAACTCACGAAGCAAGTTCCTCTTCTTTTCCTCGTTTAACCACGCTTGGGATCTGCTAATTGAGTTCGACCCATGTTTTCTTTTTCTCCTTTTTGTTTAATTGTAAATGAGTTTTATTTTCCAGGAAAGCAAATAATTTGTTAAGTTACTATTTGACCGTTGAATGAGGTCCGCCTGCCAAGGATTGGTCGTCGTTTCCACTGTTCAGGTTCTGTTTTCTTTGTCTTTTGAAAACCACGAGGGAGAAAAAGAAGAATAGTAATTGGGCAAGTTGGGCAAGCTTTCTTTTGAAGACACTGGTCAGAGAGTGCTGTATCTGTATGAATGGGTAAATTAGATGCGTCCGTAGGAGAGCTGATCTGTGAGCAAATAAAGTGAAACTTCTTTGCTCTCGCGCCCATCAATTCTACACTCAATAAGTAAAATCGGAACTCTTCCAATTCAACAAGAGATAGCATAATTATACGGTCGATTATTGTTAGACGTGCATATAAAGCTACCTACAGCATTCAAAATCCATTTAGGAAATCTTGTGGAATAATTATTTTTTCAAACGAAATAATACAGGAAAAAGAAAAAGAGGCAAATGAAAGATACTTAAATCAATTTATATGCTTTGAGATGTAACTTGTAAGGCATGCTACATACGTTGCGTGACTAATCAAGAAAATACGCAGAACAGTGAGTTTGAAAAATAACCGTATAAGGTGCTTTATTTAGAACAATCAATGTAATAAGATAAGATTTGTCAATGCAAATTTGGACAACTCAAGTGTTAACATGTTTATGTACATGTGTGTCCAATGGTCTCCAACAAGAAAAAACTTGATCTACGGTTCCATTCGTTTCACAGAAAATGTGACATTTCTAGAAAATAAAAGCCGGGACATAA
Source organism: Syzygium jambos (assembly GCA_031216235.1). Classification (NCBI taxonomy): domain Eukaryota; kingdom Viridiplantae; phylum Streptophyta; class Magnoliopsida; order Myrtales; family Myrtaceae; genus Syzygium; species Syzygium jambos. Next base: position 152,385 of record JASUUC010000022.1, on the reverse strand, counting down.
AGCAAACGGCATAACCTAACAGACATTGAAGAATTTGTACATGACATATTTCTATATTCATAATTTCCCTTTCAGAGAACCATCTTTAGAGCAACAAGATGGACAGTTAAAAATAAGGACTTTTTCATTGCTTGAGACAAGGAAAATGCGATCGACATTCTAATCTCGGTCTCAAATCTCTCGGTTGAATAAACGAATGCATACACTCTACTTAACACAAACTATCAATGACTCCATTACTGCCACTAAAACACGATGCACACATTGACTGCACAAATAGCTTCACTGACAATTTGGAAAGAGCAAACAATGAAGAAAATATCTCGGTTGACATTTGCTGCGATGGAGGGAAGTGAAGCGCAAGGAAACAATGACACAGGCAGAGGAGAAAGAGGATGGGTCAGGAATTATATGCATTTCATTGCCTCTTACTATTTTTTTCCAATAACACCTCCTTGCTTCTTTAGAATGTTAATAGGAAAAAGAACAGTTTGGTCAACTTACCCCCTTACTTTTCAGCATTTCTATTCCCTTAAACATGCAAATGGCGGCAATACAGAAATCATGACACCATATATAACTGGCAATTTTCAGTTTGTATAGAAGTATGCTATTCTCGGTTGAAGAACTTCTTTTCACAATAGCATTGAAATATTTTTATGATATTTATGTTCCCAAATAAAAACATATATTGTTCCTTAACTGCGAATTCACAAGTCCTAACTCACAATTGAACATAACTATTGAGTGGGATAGAAAATAAAGTGAACACGGAAACCATAAAAAGCACCACCAAGCGCAATATGATATCAAAATGCAATTCTTATGTCTCATGTTATGTTTTTCTCTAGACAAGTTAGTCACTACAACACTTGCACACCTCTACCAGGTCTTGCAGCTAGCGACTAAACTAGGTGATCATCGGTCGAACAACTGCATTCTCACTTCAAGAACTGACAGAGTCTATCCCCTTTCCCATCTTATCACTCAAGCCCTCGCATGAAAGAACTAACGACTTTCTCGCCCGATACAAACCTGTGGTGCACAGCATCAGCAATGATTTATGCCACAGATCTTAAAATGAAATCACTAGCTTCAAAGACAGACCGAGACAATTCCATTAACAGCGAACCAAACAGCTTTAGATTAGATTAATGCACCTTCACAATCAAGTTACCACCTATAGTGAGTGAGTGATCATCACCTTCACGATCGAGAAGTCTTCATCGAATCGACGAACCCGCTTTTGAGAAGCCTCTCCACATACTTCCCCAATATGTCCACCTCCAAATTCACCTTCTGCCCAACTCTCTTCATGGGAATGACCATCTTCTGCTGCGTATACGCCACCAGCATGAAATTGAAGCAATCCTCCCCATTGAACACGCCCACCACCATCAAGCTCATCCCGTTGACGGCAATGAACCACTAGGGCACCACGTACCCTAGCAGCTCCTTCCCCGCCCTCACCTTCACCCACAGTGAGTCGGCCTCCGGCTCCATCGACAGATCACCCCGGTCCCGTCCACGTGGCCCTGCACGCAGTGCCCGCCCATCTGGCTCGTTGGCTGCACCGCCCGCTCCAGGTTCACCATCAACCCAGCCCCGAGCTCGACCAGGGACGTCTTCCGCAGTGTCTCGGGGGACGCAATCGAACGGAGGCCCAAAAGTTGCCAAGGCTGAGAGAGATGGTGCGGCCGTAGGTAGACGTCGCTAGGGTTCCCCAAACTGACGCGAGCATAGACCTTGTGCTCGATCGCCGCGTCAGAAACAGCCAGGAATTTGGTGCGTGAGAGAGAGAGAGAGAGAGAGAGAGAGAGAGAGAGAGAGAGAGAGAGAGAGAGAGAGAGAGAGAGAGAGAGAGGAATCAGCCGACGAATCGTAAATCGTAGCTGCCCGATGAGGCTTCGGAGGCGACAACGGAGGCGCAGGCGGAGGGGGAGGGGCTCAGGATCCAGCAGCCGCGACAGGCCAGATGCAGATCTAAACTCGGAGCGACGGCCGGGCTCTTGGGAGAGGCGGAGGCGGTGGAGAGAGAGAGAGAGAGAGAGAGAGAGAGAGAGAGAGAGAGAGAGAGAGAGAGAGAGAGAGAGAGAGAGAGAGAGAGAGAGAGAGAGAGAGTCTTCTCCCCCCATGAGAGCAGGTAAAGAAGGCCTCCAAAATTGAAAGGAGAAGGGAGAAAGTGTTCTAAACGGGATTTCAACTTTTCGCCCGTCCCTCCAAATTTCCTTCCTTTTTTTTTCCACGTCAAGTGACACATGTCACTTTCTTAATGGAACGGATATGCCACGTAGGATAACTACGTGGCAGTATGTTACTACTGAATATTTTCTTGTAAAGAAGGCCTCCAAAATTGAAAAGAGGAGAGAGAAAGTGTTTTAAGCGGGATTTCAACTTTTCGACTGTCCCTCCAATTTTCCTTTCTTTTTTTTTCCACGTCAAGTGACACGTGTCACTTTCTTAATGGAACAAATACGCCACAGAGGATAACTATGTGGCAATATGTTACTACTGAATATTTTCTCCTTTCGCGATATCTTCGCCATTGAAACATCGACATCTTGGAATTGACTTCATTGATGATGACAAATTTTTGACGTACAATATCATCAACACATTTTCTAAATATATAAATCTACACGCTTGATTTGTGTTGATGGGTTATTTCTTAAAAAAGTCTTGATAATTACACGAGCTTTCTCTTGCCGAAATTTAGTACCGCGTAAGGCAAATGGGTATCCTCGTTTCACACTATTTTCTTTACCCTGCATTAGAATTTTGAAGGATCGATAATTTATAGCACAAACGAATTAATTTGGCAAACTCAAAACTATCCCGAATTTAGTTATATATATATAACTTTTATTGCCACAATCAAAACATTATTATGGGTACGTGAACAAGAATTGCCAATTCTAGATTTTCGTTATATCTTTAAGAAATCTAAAACCTTTTTTCCTTTGGTTAAGAGCCTAGACACGCGATGCCATAAGTCAATATTCGAACCATTGCATTTGAGGTCCCGCTTTTCGCTATGTGGGTGGAACGCCGTTTAATGCACATGGACAGGACAATATATTTGGATATGTAACGACTAGTCGAGCTAAATATCAATTATACAGTGGTATCTCAAGAAGTATTCCTTTTAACATATGATTATTATTATTAATTTCCATTTGGCCTGAAAAGGAGAAAGCCCCCTCTCTCCACCATTTGATTGGAGCCTCTCCTGATGCTTGTGGACAGAATTATTTGGGCACACCTACATGGACAGGGCGAGCTCAATATTAGAAAGGGTTAATATCACGAAAAACTCCAAATTAGTATATTTATGATAAATTTACTCCAAATTTATTTTTTGACTATCAAAAATCTCAAACTGGTACACCTGTAATAAATTTGCGCTCCATTAGTTTCTATTAAATTGGATTAATATTACAAAAAATAACAAACTTGATACACTTATGATAAATGGAGGGTAAAACTACATCCATCAACTTCCGCGTGTTATTCAACAAAGCAATTTGACAGTAAAATTTAACGAAAACTAACGGAGAGTAAAATTATTACAGGTGTATAAATTTAGGGTTTTTTGTGATCAAAAAATTAGTTTTGGGTAAATTTATTACAGGTGTATCAGTTTGGAGTTTTTCATGGTATTAACCCTATTAGGAAATGCTATGTTACCAAGAGAAGTCATCTATTTAACATTTGACGGTGCTACAATTGATTTTCTTTTATGTCTGTCAAAGACAAATTTATATTTTACAAAACAATGAAAAGAGGAAATAAATATCTTGAAATTATTCGCAAGCGGTAATTAAAAACATGGCACTCTGGAAAAAAGATGGAGCTCATTTTGAAGACTAATCTCACGTCATCTTCTCTCCCAAAAACCCGAAGCTCATCTCAAGCTTCTCGAAATCTCACACTACAGTCTCCTCTTAACTGCATACTCACTCGCTCTTAACTCTGCCCTTTCAAAGAAGTCGAACGAATGTTGCGAAATCTGGACTTGTTTCAAACCCCACGAGAAGTTGCTCTTGAACCTCCCCAACAAGTTTCCTCTATTCATCGTACGTGGCCCCCAAACTAGTTTTCCTTACTTGGTTTTAGAGTCATTTTGGTAATGTATTTACGCTCCTTAACATTAATTTCTTTGCACATATATAACACTCAATCACTATATTCCAGTTGTTTTTAACTCTCAAAGTGCAATACTGAACAAAACGTGCATCGGTTTTTGGATTGCTCAGCTCGAAATATAAAAGATCAGCATCCATAAGTGAGCGCTAAATATGCGGTAGACAGACATATTCACACTAAATGCAAGCAATTTGAGCAATGCACCGTCAACTAGATTTGTTGATGAACATAAATGGGTGGCACGAGATTAGGTTGGTTTAGTGGGGCAATTTTCTGGCTCATGAATCTTCATTGCACCAACTATTTCAGATTACAAAATTCAAGGAAAATGAGATTATATTTTTATTATCATCATCATTATCATTATTATCTTAATGAGCTTCCATGTGAGTAGAAGAAAGAATACATCTGTACAACTTACAAAATACTTGACAACCTCAATAACGGCATCAGATACCGGCATCAGATACCTTACTAAACTCGTCTCTCATTAACACATTTACCAATAGACACACATGACATACGTCCACCAATAACAAAATTATTCTAAAATGGATCTTATTAACCAGTATTTGGTGAGCATTTTTTAAGTAATCAATTATGAAAATTCTTCTAATTTTGAATGCATTGAATTCTTTCGTATTACGAAAAATAAATGTTTGAAAAAATTGAAAATACTTCATACCAAATATGTTCAAACCAATATCTGAAAAACACTCACTAGCCTCAGTTTTCTAAAATAAGCATTGGATTAATAAAAGGGCAAATACGACAAAGAATCCCAAATTATGCCAATTGTAACAAAAATACTATAAACTATTTTTATGTCACCAAAAATTGTTAAATTTGCCTACCATGATACGAACATCCCTAACTTTTTTATATGTGACATATATACCTTATGTTTCAATTTCATTCATATTATATTTGTCACACTGGTATAAATTTGAGATTTTTTACAACAAAAAAAATTGGGTATTTGTACCACAAAGAGAAAATTTAGAGTTTTTAGTGACATAAAAAAAGTTCGAGAGATTTATATTATAGCGAACATAATTTTGATTTTTTTTATTATTAATCCTTGATAATAATAGTAACTTCGACGGGAGAGAGAGAGAAATCTGGGGCTCATTTAAATTCAAAAAAACCACATGCTCTATATAAAAGGAACAACAACTGTGTATCTTTGACAATGGAGAAATTGGAATTTTTACAACGGTCAACAATGCTAATACTTTATTCCCAAATCTTTTATAGATTCTAAAGAAAATGCTTTCAAGAACCTCAAATACCAATGTGAAACCAATGCAACTTTTTCTTTTGTTACCAAAAACTCCTACCTTGTACTAGTGTGACACATATATCCTTTCAATAAAAGATTGCCGTCTTATGCGGCGGCTGGCATCCAATTATCAATGTTTTCTAGACCAATGATGATGATGTGGCGTCATGTGAGCATCATGTCAGAAAAAGAAAAACTAAAAATGCAAAAAAAAAGAAAAAGAAATTTCCAATTCCTACAAACGTTGATTCTCAACTAGCTTATTCAAGCTATTCATATTCGAGTGTGGTAGACTCTTCAAGAGTGACGACCAGGTATTTTCTCAAGGAATTAAAATCTACTTATTTTCAGTTCCCTCATATGTATTAATTCTGGAGACAGGTAAGCTTGACATTGGACATCTAAGGAAACACAGATCTGCCAAATTCTTTAAGTTTGAAAAGTGTGGCAGTGGACTAATGCCTTTGAGTTTCATGAACTTCGAGAACCAAAAAGTTCTTCACGATCAAAAAATAGCAAGATTTCTTAAGCCGAAGTGGCAAAATGACAAAGTACATGGAAGCTGGTGGATATTGGCCAAGGAAAATGTCAGATATGTTCTGAAAAGCTAATTAACCAGATTCATGAGGCCATGAACAAATCGGATGTAGATGCATCAAAACAAAGACGGATTAAAGAAGCCTGGGGTGATTGTCAAATTCCATAGTGACCGTCCAGGAAAAAAGTTTATGGACATGGGAGAGAGAATAGATAGTCGTGGGGAATCCATGGATAACTTCAATGAGTGTAAGCCCAAAATCCTTGAACGGGCTAGATAGTCTCCCAAATTCACCAAAGATTTCACCTGTTAGACTCATATACTGGCACCTAACCCCTCAATCATTTCTAGCAGTCCAACAACATTGGATAACATCTTATGGATGATCAGTCCATCCTAGTCAGTTTCAATTCTTTTTAGATTCTGATTAAATCAGGTAGATCAACTATATTTAACAGTTGCCAATCCAACTCCACAAGCGATTCAGATTTTCCCAACTGTGTGTGAAAGCTCATTTTCTTCTATTGTAGAGCACCCTTGATGTTTGAGCTTAACTAACCTTCTAATAGAGCATGTAAGTTCATTGATATACTCGTTCGTACAGATAAGCTAACCTTGTAATTAATGCACCTAAGCAGTAGCATCGTAAACCAATTTTTTTACCAAATGAAATATCTAGATCCTCTAAACAATAGAAATGTAATGCAATTGGGGAGAATTTCATTACGTTGATAGCAAATCCATTCCCCTTTTCTTTGACAACCGATCAAAAGATGGCTTCAGGAGTCAACGTCTAACAATTTCCTTGCTCTAAAAACCTCTGCAATAACCAATTGAAGTATTTCTTCGAAGCTGCAGAAATGCACAGTTGAAGGACAAATCATTTTAGTTGGACAAATAGAAATAAAATGGATGTCAAAACGACAATCTAATTGTTGATTTGATTTCTCAAACCACTGTAACCTGAAGATCGTTAACTCATAAAACAAAAGAAAAGAAAAAATTTATGTGCGGTTGTACCAGTATGCAATTATGTTGTGTTCAACCGTAGAGTTTGTCCAGATATTACAAACAAGAAGGATCTACTTCTTATTCTATAGGATTGAATTTACTTGAGTGGACAACTATTTGTATGCAAAAGGGTTGCATTGTAGTAATTTTAAAACTCTGTGTGCTAGGAAAGTTCAATTAAATGACTTATTTACCTCATGATTTAGTGGCGAAACAGTAGGATTACCTGTTATTTTTCGAGACAAAACCCCTCATTGTTGCGACCTCAATTAGGGCCTCTTTCCATGACTTCACTTCATTGTGGTCGAAGTTAGTCCAATGCTTGTCTAGGTCATTTTTGTATAAATCAGTTTCGAGCTTAACATCTTCAATCTCCACGTCATAGAAAATGGGGACAATTCTTCTTTTCCCCTTTGATTCTAACGTGCATTTTACCATGTGGGCGAGTTCGCGGAGACACCAATGACTGGAAGCATAGTTTCTAGAAAAGACGGGTATGTAGATATTGGAGTTAGCAAGTGCTTGTAGAATCTCTTCCCCAATCCCTTCATTGGACCTCAAGTCATAATCTTCACTATAAACAGAAAGTCGTTCCCCTAACATCCAATAGTGAAGATAATTGACAATGCTATAATGAGTGTCTGGTCCCTTATAACTCAGGTACACATCATACATAGGTAATCTGTGGGAAAGCCAAGTCGATCTTGAGATATTCAACAATCTTTCCAAGATAGTGCGGCCACAGCTATCCAGCACCCAGCTTTCTAAGCCCTCAATGCCCTCAATGGCTCTTAAATTTTGACAAGCTTCTAGCTCTAGATGTTGTAGCTTACGCAACTTGGACAAGTTGGGTAGCTTTTTTATTAAATCACAACCAGAAAGAAGGAAGTATTGCAAAGATTCCAATTCTGCCAAACCTTGAATGTCAACTAGACTATTCAAGCCCTTCAGTTTCAAGCGCTCGAGACTCCTCAAGAGGGACAGACCAGGTATTTCCTCAAGGGATTCACATCTTGTTATGTTCAGTTCCCTCAAATGTGCTAGACCTGGAGCAACGGGTAGATGTGATATTGGACATTCACTTACGTGCAAAACTGTCAAATTTGATAAGTTGGAAAAATGGGGTAGTGGACTAATACCCCTGAGTTTCAAGGCTGACAAAAGAGATGGAAGCTGATAGGACGGTTGCTCCCTCATCAAAGCTGCTTTAAGTTTTGAGACATAGTCCTGCCTACCAGAGAAATATCTATCTCTTAAATTGTTGAATCTATATAATTCCAGATGTTCTAAATCGGTGATGCTTGAGGGGTGAGGGACAAGAGAGAAGTCCATAGCTTGAATCGCAAGGAATTTCAAACTTGATGGAAGAGCTGGCACTTGTTGAAGCCCAATCGAACCCACTTCAAGTTTTTGGAGATGCAGACGACTTATCTCTAGAGGCAATCTAGAAACACTAGTAAATGCTAAGTTCAATTTCTTCAAATGGAATAGCTTCCCAAGTTCCTCCAAGTTTTTATCTGTCAGATCCCTGGATTTGTTGGCATATAAGCCTTCAAGCATCTCAAGTCCTCCAATAGTAGGAGGAAGCTCCTTTATCTTCGTTCTACATAAACTCAACACCCTCAATTTCTTTAAATTTCCGATAGAGTCAGGTAGTTCAACTATGCCTGATGCTGACACATCCAACTCTGACAACATTTTTAACCCCCCAATTGAGCTTGGAAGTTCCTTTATACCCACGCACCGGCGTAAAGTTAAGCGTGTAAGATTCGCCGCCTCTCCAATTGAGTCGGGAAGTTGGCAGATTTTAGGGTTCTCATTTAATGTAAAACTCGACAAAGATTTCATATTGCCAAATCTCTCCGGAAGCTTCAAAGGTTGAAAATTTTGGGGCATGACGATCTGCTTCAAAGATTGTAGAGAACAGACTTCTTCTGGCAACTCCCCAAGAGAACTACACCCTTTGATATTCAAAGTCTCTAGGAGTTGAAGCTTAGAAATGGAGGGGTGAATTGTGATTAAATTGCAACATCGAGCAAGTACTAACATCTCCAAGGATGTGAAATTAGAGAAGTCGGGTGTCCTTCTCAACTTTGTGCAATCCGTTAAATCCAAAACTTTTAATTTTTTTGTCATCTGTAGAAAAGAAAATGTGGAATTAAAAAGAATGAAACACATTAATCGTCCTAAATTTTTACATTAGTAAAAAATGGTGCAACTAGGTCGCTTCTAACACTTCCTTAGGAGAAAACGGAGTAATCTTCCATTCATGGTAAACATCTATCGTCAATGCAATCGAAAATTATTGAGTCTTTTTTTTATAAATTTACTGCTCATAACTAAATCTTAGTGGTGAAATAGTAAGTTAGTAATGAAACTCATAAGCTACTACAGATTTATAGTGATAAAACAGTTAGTTTGTTTGCAAAATATCACTGGTAACCCATGCTACTTGCAATTAATTCATACTCTACAAATGGAAAAACCTGCTCATTTGTAAAAAACAAAAGGTCGATTATAATCTACTAGGGCAAGCCCGGTATATCTATTATTTCGTTATTCTTTTACTGACTCACAAGCGTTAGTACTTGTAAATCAAAATAAATCTAATAATCCACTACGATTATATAGTAAATGAAATAGCTTTTTTGTTCATAAGTTACAATCATTAACCAATACTACCAGTAAAGTATGTAAGCAATTCATAGTCCACCAGCTGAAAAACTCGCTCGCTTAATTGTCAAAGCGAACGATAGTTTGTAGTCTACAAGGTTAGTTTAACTTGATAAATCAATCATTATATTTGCCTGTTACTGAAAAATAAAACTTGGTACTCGGTAAAATCGAAGCGATGATAATAATCTACTAAGCATTTACCATGGTAAATAGTATTTTTTTTGTAAGTTACAACAATTAAACGACACTATTAGTAAAGTATCTAGGCAAATCGTGATCTACTAATTAATGAAGGGGATCACTTGTAGTATTCAAGAACAATTGGTAATCTGGTATGAGTTTTGATGATGGTATAATGTTAGTTATTTGATAATTTATGGAACTATAAAGTTGCCGATGAGTTTTTTCTTATCAATGATATTTCAAATTTACCATCTATAATTCAAATTCACAATGCACAAACAAGTTTCCGCTCCGGTAATGAATTTATAGAAGTCTGCTTGCAAATAGCCTTTGAAGTTTAAATCTTCCCATGGTTTAAAAATGTTACGCATGGAACTATATTTTGAGTCTATCAACCATAAAGGAATAGGGAACTTCTATATATCTCTCACTCGTGCATCTTCATGATGTAGAGTCGTAATTGAGTTACAAAAAACGAAAATTGTAAAGCGTCACAAAAAATATTTATGATGTTATCATATTTCGTCTTGATCAAGTCTTAAAAGTGTAGTAAAAAAAGAGATGTATTGTACAAGGTAGTACCATAGGAGCACCAAAATTTGCTCTTCCCTTTTTAAAAAAAGGTCTAGGAGAGACCCGTGAAATCTAATCATGGCACGTGAGGGTGGACGAACATAAATATAAAGGATAACATTGACTATAATGCCATGTTAAAAGGTTCAATCCAAAAGTTTAAGTTGATGGATGGATAGAGACCGCATGCATATAAAGAGAACATAAAACCTATTGTCAAGCAATGTAGTACAATATTTCAACAATTAGCTATTAGAAAAGCGACTACAGGAAGCCTTAAAGCATCCAAACTCCAAACTCGAAAGTAGGTAAATTTGAATTCCTTAAACCAAGGCGATGATGGATGCTTGGATACTACTATGGACTGATGAGCACAACAAATGATTCTTGTTAGTACGGAATTTTAAGCATATCATATTTTTCTGCGGCTTGTTTACTAAAGTAGTCTCTGGTGAATAGATGAAATATAGTACAACAATGATATTTACTGGGATGAGATGCTGCTGCCATGTGATTCTATAGCTTCCTTTCCTTTCTTTTCAAAGGTGTTTAGTTGGCTGTAGTCGACTCTAGATGTTAGACTAGCAGAAAATATTTTAGATCCGGAGAGCACACCACCTATGTGTCCCTTGCATTGAATGATCTGCAAAATGGAAAGAAGTTGAATGGAGTAAGATATATTGTACCTGGATTTGGCTCCACCCACCCCAGTCATCTTCAATATCGCTCCTTGAAAGGTCTAGCACGACCAAACTAGCAAAATGAAAATTCTCCGTATAAAATTCCTTATTTGTAATTTCCCAAGAAAACCATCTTAGCTCCGGAAGAAGATTCTTGAAGTCGCCAAATAAATCAATGCCTTTCACTTGAAAGAATCTTAGATTTGGTAGAGCAGCTAATTCTTCAGATGCAATGCTATGGTTGCAGCCATCGGAAGTCAGGCTTAGCGCTACCACATCTTCATTTCTCTGCATATCACAGACTCAATATTGAGCATGCTACATATGGTATACAGAGCCACAACAGCGAGGACCCAAAAGCATGTTGAAACAATTTCTCCAATGATTGAGCTCATCACATCGCTTTCCAAAACTATGGCACTCTTTTTTCCAACAAATTGTTGTTTTCTCCTTTCCTACATAAACTAATTTTCGAGTCTGAAGGTATCATATTTTCGGTTTCTACTTTTCGGGAATATAATAAATTTCTTCTTAGTTGATTCTAAAAAAACAGGAGTTGAAAATAATCTTAAAATTCTTGATAAAGCAAGGTTTCTTTTCATTTTACCTGGATTACACGTGAACTGTTCTTTATTTTGTTAAAAATTTCAAAAAAGCTACTTTTTATGGACTGGAACCAAGAAAAAAAAACCAACTGTCAGGCAGTCTCTTATGGCTCTTGAAGGTTTGACAGAGATGCAAACCCCCCAAGACAGAAGCCACGTTAAACAAAGCTATCGATTGGATGCATATTTTAACTAAATTGCTGCTTTAAATGGGAAAGAAAATTTCAAAGAATTTCTTGCACCAAATATTTTCAAACATATGCAGTTCCCGTTTACCTTTTTTCCGTCTAGTAGTTTCAGGGCATCCTCACGAATCCACACCCTACAAAACTTGCGAGGATATACTCGAAGAACAATGTATCTTCCAAAGTCTCGAACTTGGTCATGCATCCAAAGCCTATTATCATCTCTTATTTTGATCAAGGACCTTTGAGAGAGAACCCTCATTGCAATGCTGGGAAAGTATCCACAATCTTTCCACATGATAAACGGATATGTTTTGTCAGCATTGATGAAAAAGCAGGCTATATCTAGAAATATTTCTTGGTGCTTATCTTCTAATCGTTCATAACTTATCATTAATGTATCTCGGACATCCTCAAAAGGACCTTCCTTTAACTTCTTCAGCGTCTCATCCCATACTTCTCTTTTATCTAAATGCCCCAAATCTTTGCCCCAGTCAAAAAGATTGGACCCTATCACCACAACGGCCAAAGGAAGCATGCCCACTATACGAACAATTTCTCTTGAAAGAGCATCGTATTCTTCTATAGCAAAGGCACTCCTGAATGCATGCTTATAAAATAGATGAAGTGCTAAATCATATCTCATTCCACGAACTTCATAACGCAAAATTCCTTCGGGTTGGTTGAGGACCTCTTTAATGGATGAGCCCACTTGAGTCATCAGTATGCTTTCGTCTCTAGTTGTGATAATGATTCTGCTACCAGAACAAAACCAATCAGATTTTCCAGCTAGTTTTTCAACTTGCTCTTTCTTGTCTAGATCATCAAGAACAATGAGTACTTTTTTATTACTCAATGCTTTTTTGACGGTCTTGATCCCACCATCAACATGTTTAATTTGGTTAGCAATCCCATGACCAGCCAAATCTAATAAGAGCTTTTTCTGCAACTCTAAAAGACCGCCATGAGGTTGTGATGATGCTCGAACGTCTTCAAGGAAACTACAACGTTCAAAGTGAAAAGATAGTTTGTTGAACATGACTTTGGCGAGAGTTGTTTTTCCAACACCACCCATGCCATGGATACCGACAAAACGGACACCACCAGAGCCAACATCCAACAATTTCATTATGGCTTCCATCTGAGCAGTATCTTCAACAAAATGTTCGGTCACAATCACGTGTCTTGTATTGAGCTTACGGGAAACCTCTTCAACAATCAATTCAATTTGTTTTCCTTGGCTGCAGCAAAGCATGAAAATTTCATTTCAGTCAAAGACTTGATAGACTACGGGACTCAAGGGAACATGTAGATACATAACTCACCTATTTCAACTACTCAAACAAATGGAAATTAAGCATTATATTTAGTTGAACAGGAAATTTTCGGGTGCGGGTTGGATTTGACATAGTTTTTTTTTTCCGGTTTGAGAAAAGTTATCACACACACCTCTTTACCTTTTGTAGGTTCTCGAGCACAATCTTTGTCAGAATTCCATTAACTTCTAATGTAATACACATTGATATAAGTTTGAAAATTTGGACACACAAAGTTTCGTCCAAGGAAAAAGTGCAGGAAAATTCCCCTCTGCAAGAGTCTTCTTCCACGCTTCAATCCATTAGGGCCAAACTTCTTTTTGTTTTCACATATGTGTTCAATTTCTTCATATTGTCAATAATTTCTTTTCGTTAAATTATTTATCCTAATATTTCATAATAGAGATATTCTGTAAGATCTTTTAAACGTCCCTTTTTTGAATAGATGCCTGGCATGTGCACTTTGTAATGTTAATTATGCACTCTTTTTAGAAAAAAGTTCTAATCATGTCTTGGTATAATTTTAAAATTGCAATACTCCTATTAATTCAATAATTTCACCCGAGTTTGTTTTTGTAAAAAATTTGTGATTACACCGGGAGGTGAAAAATATAGAAAATCGCACTATTTCCACTATACTTATTGTGGTAATATGGTTAAGAAAAATAGTTGATTAAGTGAAAAATATGATTAAGTAAAAGGTTGGTCTTACCTGTCGGGTCATATTGGCTTGCATTAACTTCTAATGCAAATCTCAAATAAAAATGCCCAAATGCTTTATGTTTGTGACTTTCAAGTGGCAAACTTTCATTCAATCAAATGTAAATACTGTGCTTATAGACCATAAAAAGTTGAGGAAATTTACCCTTTGCCTTTAAGATCCCATCCCTTTATATGCGCAACCTCAACAAGGGCATTTTCCCACCGCTTCAATTCGTCGGAGCCAAACTTCTTGTTCTTAGACATGGCTTTTCTATACAACTTGGTTTTGAGCTTAACATCGTCAGGATGCACATCGTAGAAGATAGGAAGTATCTCTTTCTTCCCATCGGACGTTGAGGTGCGTTCTGCCATGTGCACAACCTCACGGAGACACCACGAACTATCAGCATAACCCTTAGAGAATATAGGTATGTAGATTCGAGACTTGTCGAGTGCTTTCAAAAGCTCTCCACCAATTTCTTTCCCAAGTCGGAGTTCTTTGTTATCCATGAAAACGCAGATTCCAGCATCTCTCAAGCGATGGTAGAGGCAATTGGTGAATCCATTCCGAGTATCCGGTCCCCGGAAACTCAGGAACACATCGTACTCTTCGCAAGACGCATCATTGGCTCTCGAGGTTGACTCCGAGTCCCTCCTTAACGCCTCGTTCTCTTCCCCAGACCCATCGTCTGTTCTCAAGGTTGGTTCCGGGTCCCTCCTCTTCCATTTCGTGAATTGTCTCCAAACCCTGCCAAGAATTACAAACTTTTAATCTGATCGAGACTTAAAAAATAGGAATGTTAATCGAACAAGCAGGCTGAATTGCAACAAACATGTACAGGAGCAAAGTTTCTTTTTTCTCTTTTTTGTGCATTATCTGTAAGCAATAGCTCCAACAGGAGTCAAATTAGAGCACTTACAGTCCTCCTACAGTCAAAGCAAGGATGATGATTAGAGTCTGACTTCCGTCGAATTCCATCTCCGGGCCGATCCTCTTAGCTGTACTCACCCAGAGAAGAGAACCACGCTTCTCTAAACAGAGCAAATTGGGAGCGTTCAGTGAAGGAAGATCGACTATTACTTCTCAAGGTGAAGAGAAGAAGAGCAGAGTCAATGAAGGGAGGATTGAGTCGCCGAGAATGAGAACATGGGGGTGCACAGACACTGACAGGAGTCGACAAAAGCGGGCAGGGGGAGGGACAAGATCATGTACCGTTCACGTGGTCCAACCAATGCTAGTATAATAATTAAAGAACAGGGAGTTGAAGAATAAAAAAGAAAAAAATCTCACTAACCGCCAAACAAAAAAGAACAAAGAAAGGGGCAAGACTGAAATTTCGAGAGAAATTTAACAAAATATTCCACGTTTTAACGGCGTTAGAACTACAAGGACACCGGCCAGATTCAAGGCACATGCCTTTTTTTTCCACACCTATAGGTAAATGGTTTGTTTTTCTTTCCCTTCCGACCAGATTCAAGGTTCACGCTGTTCATTGTCATGTCATTTGGCCCAAAAAAGTAAAAAATTTTACAAGAGCTAGAAGATATAAAAAGAGTAGGTTTTTCTTTACCGCAAAAGAATCACGTTTTAAGTAACGTGATTGGATGTGGCCGGTGTATTTTCAGTCAACCAATTGGCCTGTTCAAATTGACTTTTAAAAATTTAGATTTTTCTCTTCAAACTTTGCAGTGCACGCTTAATTTTATTTTTTATCAATCTTAGGAATTGAATCTTTTACATTAATCAAATATTGACACCTTTTTTTAAATTCAACTTCTCACCATTTTCTAATAATTGAAGCAATATTTCAGCTTTGGCAAGAACATGAAAAGGTTGATTTTTTCTATTTTTAAGCCAAAATAAACGGGCTCAGGTGAGTTTTTTACTTTTCAGCCACAAAGAGTTCAAAAAAAAAAAAACATTGCCACATGCATTCCTTTTTAATCAAGTCAGAATTGTGAATAAAACATTCGTCATCGTGATATTATTGGAAGTATCAAAGATCTTCTCGTTGAGGTGGGAGTCTCTGAACCTCTTGGCCAAGGTAGTCCCTCGAGAACATATATGCTAGGACATGTGGCGAAAGCAAAAGGTCCTACTTGATTATAATTACTTTTTTTCTTACTTAAAATATTCTTAATTAGTTATTTCATAAATATTATATCAATTGGCAAATGCCTAAATTAATAAAAAAAATTTCTTTCGCCTATTTCAGTTTTAAAATTTGAATATTTTCCACCTTACAAACTACTTACTAAAAATAGTACAAATCTTAAGATAATTTTCTCTTTCCACATATGCTTTCGATTTTTTTCATATTATGTCCATAATTTCTTTTCATCAATTTTTACTCTAATAATTCATAATAGGAAAAATTTGTAAAATCTTTTCAAGGTCCATTTATTGCAATGCATGCACTTTTGTAATGTTAATTAAGCACTCCTTTTAGCCAAAATTCTAATTTTTTTTTAGGTCAACCAAAGTAAATTATTATTTATATCAAAAAACATGTAGAGTAGCTGAGCCCAGATTCGGGGCATCTTTACAAAGCAAGGCCCAGAGGGCCGGGGGTGGGGAAGACAGCCAATTTAGTGGAAGAACTTGGTTCCGATGGTTTCTCGCTGCCCAGTCGGCAACCGAATTTGAACTCCTTGGACAATACTCCAACTGCAAGAAAGGGAGGTCCACAAGAAGGTCCCTGCATTCTTTAATGAGCACTCGAATCTCCCAATTAACTTGATCTGCACCCGATAATGTACGAATCAGTTCAAGTCTATCTGACTGAACTATAACTTCCTTCAAGCTTCGCTGTTTTACAAATCTCATTGCCTCCAGTACAGCTATTGTTTCAACTTGAGCCACCGAGGATGCCTTGACAGATTTTGTGAGTCCATCGACAAGAACCCCGGTGTGATCCCGGCAAATGCACGCTATCGCACCGTCAGTTGATCCCTCCACAAGCGAGCCATCAACATTGGTGAAGCTGCCCCTTCTCTTTTGTTCCCTATTTTTGCCATATGATTCCCCCATTTTTCATAATTTCCTTCCATCACTTGCGCAGCGTCTACAGTTTCCTCCGCATTTGGATTTTGGCCTCTAAAGATCGAGTTGTTCCGGGATTTCCAAATATGCCACAGAGTAGTCGCCACCATTTCCAAAGATGGTAATCCATTCTGTTTCTTTATAAACTTCATTAACCATGCTTCAATACGAGTTATCCCTTGCTTTGAAATGAATAATTTGAGTTTTGGGTGAGACCATACCTGTTGGATCCAGGGACAGAGTAACAAAGTGTGTTCTGTTATTTCCACTTCGCTTTGACATAGAGTGCACAATGGATCAGGTACTATTTTCCTTTTCCACAAATTTTCCTTCGTTGGTAATGCATTCTGACATGTGCTCCATAGAAAAATTTTCACTTTTGTGCATACCTTTAGAGTCCATAAAGAGTTCCACAGTGCTCTGGGTGTTTGAGTTGAGGATGAGGGTTGTTCTGCCAATTTCTTGCTTGATTCTTGCCTGATTATATTATACCCATTTTTTATTGTGTAGCATCCAGATTTTGTTCCCTTCCAGAATAATTCATCATTTGTTTCCTGTGGTTGAATTGGAATGGATAGAATTTCTTGCTTAGTTTGTTCATCGAAGAGTTCTTCAAGCTTTTGCTCATTCCATTGGCCCTCTGCAGCATCTATCAATTCTGCAACCTTCTTAGGTTCATTAACATTTGCCGGCCCTCCAATCACTCCCCTCTTCAACCATTTATCTTCTCTGATATTTACTCTCTGCCCGTTTCCAATGGACCACATTGTTGAATTTGCAATGGCATCCCTCCCCACCAGCAGACTTTGCCATCCCCAAGATGGTCTTGTTCCTTTTTCAGCATGCCAGAATTACTTTTGGCTAAAATAAATTCCCTTCAGTATTTTGCTCCATAAAGTAGCTGGGTTTGTGATTAACCTCCAAGCTTGTTTACCTAGCATAGCTTTGTTGAACGTGAGCAAGTCTCTAAAACCCATGCCTCCCTCATCTTTCCTAGTCTTGAGAATTTCCCACTTTTTCCAGTGGATTCCAGCTCTCGAGGTGCTGTTTTTCCACCAAAAATTTTCTATTTTCTGCTCTATGGCTTTACAGACAGAGACGGGAATTTTAAATATGGACATGGCATATTGTGGCAATGCTTGGACCACAGTTTTCAGCAAAATTTCTTTCCCAGCCTTTGATATCAATTGTTCCTTCCAACCCTCCAGTTTAGAATTGACTCTCCCCAAAATCCAAGCAAACATATCTTTTTTAGAAGCACCCCAATCAGATGGAATTCCAAGATATTTCCCTGTATGACTAATCTCTGGAATCCGCAATTCCCGTACCATATTATCCCTCAATGATTGTGGGCATCCCTTACTGAAAAAAATCCCTGACTTGTTCAAGTTTATCGCTTGTCCAGAAACATAACAATATTGATTTAGGACTGTTGAAATATTCTGGCATTCTAATACTGTTCCATTCAAGAAAAAGATGGAATCATCCGCAAATAACAAGTGGGATAAGGTTGGACAATACCTGTTTAACTTAATCCCCTTGATGCTCTCATTGTCCACAGCTTCTTTCATCAAGAAAGATAAACAATTTGTGATCAGAATGAAGAGGTAGGGTGATAAGGGGTCTCCTTGCCGAATACCTCTAGTAGGCTTGAAAAAAGGGAGAGGTTCTCCATTAAGCCTCACACTGAAAGTTACGGTAGATACACATTGCATCACCCATCCAACCCATTTAGTGCAAAATCCCATTTTCAACAAGCTAGCTTCCAAGAAGTCCCATTCCACTCTATCATACGCCTTTTGCATATCTAGTTTGAGGATAGCTTGGAATTTTCTCTTTCGATTGCGGATCCTCAATTGATGTAGGACCTCTTGTACAATCATTATATTGTCTTGTATTTGCCTTCCTTTAACAAAAGCACTCTGTTCCTCAGAAATCAGTTCAGGCAGCAA
Source organism: Syzygium jambos (assembly GCA_031216235.1). NCBI lineage: Eukaryota > Viridiplantae > Streptophyta > Magnoliopsida > Myrtales > Myrtaceae > Syzygium > Syzygium jambos. Next base: position 133,493 of record JASUUC010000022.1, on the reverse strand, counting down.
GGTTTTTAACCTGTTAGCTAGAATTTTTGAGATAATCTTGTATGCAAAATTGCACAAGCTGATGGGTCGGAATTGTTCTAGTTTTTTCTAGATTAGGCTTTTTTGGTACCAGGGAAATAGAAGTTCTATTCAGTATTGGTTCCATGATTCCAGACATGAAAAAATTTTTAACTGCCAAGAATACATCTTGCTTAATAACATCCCAATGGCCTTGAAAGAACATACCATTTAATCCGTCTAGTCCAGGGGCTTTAGACGCTCCTAGCTGAAATACTGCTGTTTGAACCTCCACCAATGTTACCTCTGTCACCAAAGTTTCATTTACTTCATCTGATACCTGCTTGGAAATCTGGTTCAATATGGGTGATATATTTCGTTGACCCACAGTGGTATAAAGATCAGTAAAATATGTCATAGTCATCTACTGGATCTGATTTTTATCCCTTATCCACTCTCCTTCAGGGGATTGCAGCATGGATACTCGATTTCTGTTCCTCCTCTGAACAGTTGTCGCATGGAAATATTTTGTATTTTTTGTCCCCCCATTTCAACTAATTGATCCGCGATCTCATTCCCCAATACATCTCCTCGCGTCGCCAAAGAGTTTCAATCTCCTGTTTTATGCTCAGAATTTTGCTTTTTTCCTTAGGGACATGAGTGGTATTTGTAATTTCCAGCAGCTCCTTCTTTAAGGATTCGATTTTATGATGGCTATTCGAAAATTTCTGCTTACTCCATATGGTCAAAACCCTGGTTACCACCTGTAATTTCTCCTTCAAGCCTGCATTTACTAGAGATGGGGACTGCCATGCCTCCTTTATAATCTTGCTGCACTCCGCATCCTCATTCCAGTACGCTTCAAAGCGAAATTCTCTTCTTCTTTGTACAACTTCAATTGAGGAATCCAGTAAAAGAGGACTGTGATCAGAACCAATAGCCACTAGTGCAAAGGCCTCAGCTGTTGGGAATAAAAGTCGCCAGTCTAAGTTGCAGAACACCCTATCCAGTTTTTCCTTTACAAAATTTTCTCCTTCCCTATTGTTCGCCCAAGTGTATGCACATCCTTTACAATCCATCTCCATCAAAGCAGAGTCATCTAAGCATTCTCGAAAGGCATTTAGGCGAGATTGGCTTATTGAGCGTTTTCCCACTTTTTCCCAGTCATATAGAACCTCATTAAAATCACCTAAACACAACCATGGTGAAGAGTCTAATAAGCTTACCTGTCTCAACTTATCCCAAAATTTGACTTTTTCCTGGATCACATTTGGCGCATGGACAAAGGTAATCCTCATTGTCTTCCCACTGTCCACATCCGTGCATATCAAATTGATGAGTTCCTGTGAGGCTTCCTCAATGTTAATATCAACAGAGTTATTCCACAAAACAGCTAATCCCCTGGCTATCCCCAATGGGTTCACCACAAACTTGCTTTGAAAATTTAGTTGCTTTTGTACTCGATCTAGCACGCTTTCTTGATTTTTTGTCTCCATTAGAAATACCATATTGGGCCTATCCTGAACCACTATGGCTCGTAGTGCTTGAACTGTCAAAGGATTGCCCAACCCCTGACAGTTCCAACATAAAACTTTCATTTGTAACCCGGTGGCTTATTCGGGCTAGCCACCAGAGCCCATTCAGCAGATTCGCCAGAGAACCTGATTGGAGTATCCTGTAATTGGGACTCATCTAGAGCATTAAATTCCAACGGTTTGGATTTATAAGGCTTATACCTCTTTAACTTCTTGTTTGCTGGTCCCTTAATGACTCTGTATTTTTGTGATTACCCCTCCTCCAGTAGTCCCCTTACTTGGAGTTCCAAGCATTCCTCACGCACACAATGTTCAGGGTTGTTCTGCATCTCCCCTTGATAGAAGGCTGTGTCCACACCATTTTCAGCTTGGGACAAATCCTGATTAGCGACTGGATCTTGTTCAGGGACTTGACAAGTCCTCTTCTGCTGAACACAGACCATTTGAGTACTTTGCATAGGTGTTTCAGAGATAACTTCCTCTTCTGCTATATCATCAAACACATCAGCAGCTTCATCATAGTAGAGTTTCCAATAAGGACTTAGTTCCCTTGCTTCAGCTTTAAGCCATGGTCCTAATCGATTGAATCTTTTGTCATCGGACTTGGCTTCATCATAGGGGATATCATCACATTTTGTTTTAAAATGGCCAATCTTACCACAAGAGTAGCAAAATCTGGGTAGACGCTCGTATTTGAAATCAAGCCACACCTTCTCCTCTTCCAAATTTGTCATGGTGCCAGGGCATAAAGGGGTATCCAAATTCACACTAACCCGAGCTCTGCCCACTCTACGAAAAGCTGCTCCTTTTCTTTCAACCCGTACTTCTTGGACTCTGCCCAAGATCTGAGAGACATGGGAAACCATTTCCTCTGTACACCATTCCATCGGGAGGCCATGAACATGGACCCAGAATTCACATGAGGAAAACTTATAGCATTGCGGCGGTTTATTAGGTTCCCAGGGTTGTAAAACCAGTAGATGACTAGCAAAAGACCAAGGGCCATTCTCTAGAACTATGTTTTTTTTCGGACTCATTACGAAAAGTGAAAGATAAAATGCCTTCTTCTGGTTGATTAAAAATTACCGAATCGATCTTCCATGCTTTCACCATTGTATTGTAGAATGCCTGATAGTTGATGTTGGCATCTGAGTATAACTTCCCAAAAACAGTAAGGCTACTTTCTTCCGGTTTTTCCTTTGACACCACAGCATCTCGTTCAGGGGCCTCTACTTCGGACCATAGATTGCCCAACCTTCGACACAGCAGCCTAAGGCGAGCTTCTGAACTTCCATTTCTTGCCATCCATTCCAACGCAAAGACTACATACGGAGTGGTACGGATGCTTCAAGGAAGAGAGGGAACTGAAATTAAAGAAAGGGCTAGGGTGTAGGTTGGGGTAAAAAAATGGTTTTATGAGAATCGCAAGGAAGGGGGAAGGAGATGGTTTTCCCCAATTTCATAGTGGTAGAAGTGGAAAGGCGTAAGAGAAGTTAGGGTTTAAGATGGAGCATAGAGAACTCTAAGATTGTGCTATTCATGAAAAGAACTGCACAGATTTGCGGGGCAAGGGTTGGGAAACAGACAACATTTTTAGGGTTTTGTTTCTTCAAAGCTGCTACAGGAAGCAGAGAAGGGCTCTCCAACGAGGGAGAGAGAGAGAGAGCTTGCTGCCAAAATTCTAATTAGATAGTGACAAAAGCGACACCTCTTTGGAATCCAATTTGTTGCCGATCCTCTGCGTTGCATTCACCAACAATTCCCAAAACAACCGGCATTTGAACCATGGCTTTGTAATGTTGTGACCTCCCCGAAACGGCCCCGCCGCCTAAAGGGGTTTGGCTAATGGATTACTAAGTTAAACCTAGCTCGAGCTCTCCCCAGCCCATACCAATTCGCGACGTAATTTGAAGTTGTTAACATGCAAATCAATTTCATTTAGGAGTCGCCACTAACCGATTTTTGGTAGGTCGATTAGACACCTAAGCGAAGCATGGGAGAAAGGCTTCACTTCTACGAACCAGATATTCAACAGGTACGGGGACTTGATTACACTAATAGACTAATTAGTGCCCTTTCGGTACCTAATCTTGTTCAATCCATCACCTAACATGCTCTTGCTAATCGGAAGTCTCAAAATTTTGTTCCTAACTAGGCTAAGGGAAGCGACAATTAATATCTAAACCTAAACATGCATGATTAACTATATGCGAGGTTAAATTAAACACGCAATTCGAAGTGTGTGGACCAAGTAGCGTGCAAACAAACATGACATTAATCACACAATGAGGCAAGAAAAGTCAATTCCAAAGCCCAAATAAGACTTCTGATTTTTGATTTTTTTTTGAAAATTTTTTTTTTTAAAAATTTCTTAATTTTTAAATTTTTAATTTTTAATCTTTTTTTAAAAATAAAAAGAAAATTTCGGGATTTCCGAAAATTTTTCCAGAATTTTCTTTTTTTTTGAAATTTTTTTTTGAAACTTTTTGATTTTTTGATTTTTTTTTGTTGAAAAATTTTCGGGAATTTTTTTTAACATAGAATAAAATAAAATAAGATAAAGTAAAACAAAGTAAATAAAATAAAATTCGAGCCCTTTTAAATTTTTTTTTATTTTTTTCTAATTTTAAAATAATACAATATTAAAACAAATCGGATCCGGGTCGGATCTCCACACCCGACCCGGACCGAGACCGACCCGGGCACGCCGGCCCGGGTCCGCGGATCGGGCTCATTCATTGAGCCCGGTCTGATTTTTTAACGAAAAAAAGGAAGGGCCCAGCCCGAAAACCTCCTTTTAAAAAAACAATCCTAGCCCACTAAGAAAATAAAACAAAAATAACACTTCAGCCCAAAATCCCCAACTCGGGCCCAACTCCTATTCTAGTCCACTTCGAACGCGGACCCAAGAGCCCGACCCGGACGCGCGTTGCCCTACCCGGCTCGCCCCCACGCCCGACCCGATTTGCGACCCGACTCGCGGCCGCACCGCGCCCAGGAGGGGTCGCCTGAACGCCGGCCGGCCGCTGCTGGACACGCCCTGACCGGAGAGGTCGGGGCTTCACGCTCCGCGGCAGGGACCTTGCTCCGCCGCCTCGCCGAGCCTCGGCCTTCGTGACCGAGGTTCCCAGTTCGACGGCCGAGCCCGTGCTCGGCCGTCGAACAACACGCCCCGACCTTCGTGATCGGGGCTCTCGACGGCGCGACTGAGCCCTTGCTCGGCCGCCTCGCCGAGCCTCGGCCTTCGTGGCCGAGGTTCCCAGTTCGACGGCCGAGCCCGTGCTCGGCCGTCGAACGACACGCCCCGACCTTCGTGGTCGGGGCTCTCGACGGCGCGACCGAGCCCTTGCTCGGCCGCCTCGCCGAGCCTCGGCCTTCGTGGCCGAGGTTCCCAGTTCGACGGCCGAGCCCGTGCTCGGCCGTCGAACGACACGCCCCGACCTCCGCGGTCGGGGCCCTCGACGGTGCGACCGAGCCCTTGCTCGGCCGCTACTCGACTCCTCGCGACCTCGCCGCCACAGTGACCGGCGACCTACCGGGACCGTGCGGCATTCAAGCACAACAACCCAACTCCCGGATCTAGTACAAGCATAACATCGAGCAGTCGGCGTGCGCTACAACAACGGAGGATTTTAGGCTCGATCGAGACCTAAACGGGAACCAAAGTTGTCGGCACCAAATATACAGAAGAGGAGGAGCATACCCGAGGCGTCACGGGCCGGAACTCGCGCAAGCCAAATGGCCGCGAGCTCCGGCCAGTGAACCCTCCCCAAAACAGAGAAGCAAACGAAACCGGGGCGGTGGCCACAGTCCCTACCCGACTCGGCGGCGGCGAATGGGGGCAGATCGGACAACGTCCGCTCGCCTCGCGGCCCTACGAGCCCGGATCCTCCGGAGACCATCCCCGAATCGAACCCAAAACGCAACAAAAACAAAACAAAAAGGGCGAGCGTTCGGGGGCCGCGACCTACCGTGACAGAGGATCGTCGGTCGCGGCTTGGGCGCGGTGGTCGCCGGCGAAGAACCTCTCACCCTCTCTCCGGCGCTCTCTTTCTCTTCGGGTCTCTCTCGCTCCCTCTCTCTCTCTGATCCGGACCCTCTTTTTCTCTCTCTATCTCTCTCCTTTTCTTCTGTCGCTGCCCCTCTATGTTCTTTCGCTTCCCCAGATCAGCGCAGGGCTAGGAGAGGAGGTGGGCCAGCGTTGACTAATTCAACGCTGGCTTCTTCTTCCCTCTTTTTTTTTTAAATAACTAATTTTTTTTAATTCAATTTTTGAAAATGAACTTGGAAAATATGTTCTAATAGGCCCTATTAATGCAAATGCACCTAATAACTATATGCCATGCAGTTTTAATGAAAATATTTTTGGTTTAGGGGCTAAAAATTAAACCCTAATTTTTATACGATAAAACCCTAAATAAGTTGGGCAAAATTTAGGTGTCAACAGCTGCCCCTCTTTGAAGGGGAGTTCGAAGAAGTTCCATTCAAAGACAATAGACGCTTAAATTTTGTTCATGGAGGGCATAAGAAGATGCGTGAGAGATGACTAACGGGCTTGTGACTGAATGAAAAGGAAGCCATACCGTGTAAGAACGGGCTTTCGACTATATGAAGTCTTGCTATGTAAAGAAGGAAACTCTGGGCTGTGAAAGCTCACCGGGCAAGAAAAGAAAAAGACTCTGAGCTGCAAAAGCTCGCCAAGTCAATGAAGCGCTCCGGGCTACGAAAGCTCGCCGGGCGAGAAAAGAGGAAGACTCTGGGCTGCCTAAGCTCGCCAGGTCGATGAAGCGCTCCGGGCTATGAAAGCTCGCCGGGCAAGGAAAAAGGTAGGACTCTGGGCTGCGAAAGCTCGCCAGGTCGATAAGATGCTCCAGACTACGAAAGCTCGCCGGGCAAGGAAAAAACTCTGGTGACATTTAGGGACTAAAACCCTGTAAACATCAGAAATTTCACTTAGGGAGTAAAACCCTATAAACAGCTAAGATCCCGCCTAGGGACTAAAACCCTACGAACAGTAATAAGAACAACGGCTTGAAGGAACGCCTAGGGACTAAAACCCTACGAACGTCTAAGATTCCGCCTAGGGGCTAAAACCCTATTGAACAGAAGAGGGAATAAAACCCAGAATGAACGCCTAGGGACTAAAACCCTAAAAACGTCAAAGATTCTGTTTAGGGACTAAAACCCAACAAGTACGCCTAGGGACTAAAACCCTATGAACGACGAAGGGACTAAAACCCAGTAAGTACGCCTAGGGACTAAAACCATATGAACGTTGACGATTTAGCTTAGGGACTAAAGTCCTGCGAACCTTTTGAAATCAGGGTTTTGAAAAAGACCCTGAACCTTTTGAAATCGGGGTTTAAAGGAAGACCCGGAACCCTTTGAAATCGGGATTTAGGGATAGACTCGGAACCTTTTGAAATCAGGGTTTAAGGATAGACCCGCAACCTTTTGAAACCAGGAACCTTTTGAAATCATGGTTTAAGGATGACCCGCAACCTTTTGAAATCAGGGTTTAAGGATGACCCGCAACCTTTTGAAATCAGGAACCTTTTGAAATCAGGGTTTAAGGATTGACTCGGAACCTTTTGAAATCAGGGTTTAAGGAAAGACCCGGAACCTTTTGAAATCGGAGTTTAAGGATAGACCCGGAACCTTTTGAAATCGGGGTTTAAGGATAGACCCGGAGCCTTTTAAAATCAGGGTTTAAGGATAGACCCGTAACCTTTTGAAATCAGGGTTTAAGGATGACCCGCAACCTTTTGAGAGAGTGGTTTAAGGTTGGACCACAAACCTTTTGAAAGAGTGGTTTAAGGTTGGACCACAAACCTTTTGAAAAGCGTGGTTTAAGGTTGGACCACAAACCTTTTGAAAGAGTGGTTTAAGGTTGGACAACAAACCTTTGAAGCGTGGTTTAAGGTTGGACCACAAACCTTTTGAAAGAGTGGTTTAAGGTTGGACCACAAACCTTTGAAGCGTGGTTTAAGGTTGGACCACAAACCTTTTTGAAAAGCGTGGTTTAAGGTTGGACCACAAATCTTTGAAGCGCGGTTTAAGGTTGGACCACAAACCTTTTTGAAAAGCGTGGTTTAAGGTTGGACCACAAACCTTTGAAGCGTGGTTTAAGGTTGGACCACAAACCTTTTTGAAAAGCGTACCTAGGTGTACATACCTGTAGGTTAGATCGGATTGCTTAAAAGCCCTCTATCAGCGAGGCTTGAAAAGACTCAAACACTTAGGGGTCCTTGTCCGAGGGTTTGATAGATCGCCTATTGTGTCCTTGCCAGCAGGGTCTTGGGAATTCATGAATGCTTGGATGCATCTTAGCATTTCCGAGATCAGCATAAAGGTTGGTATTTGAGGAAACGTCACCTGTCTTACAGGAATAGTAATAACAGGTACGTGTTATAACAAGTGCTCTAGTAATGGAGGTATACCAGGTGAGATCAATGTCATTTGATTACATGTCATGAGAGACAAAATCAAAAGGGTATCATTAATGAAAAAAAATTGATCGTATGAGCAATTCAGGATAGATTCAATTATTTGGAAAGCACTGAACATCCTTCAATATCGCAAAATTGCCTTTAGGCTTGAAAGACACCCTTAATCATCAAATTCCCTTAGGAGAAAGTCTTTTGTCAAAATAATCTTAACTCATGAAGAGAGTCCATTAAGCATGCCAAACAAGAATTCCTTAGTCTGAAAGGACTTTTCACATACTCTCAGAAAGGCTGTTTGATCCCATCCATTAATGTGGGAAGTAATTCCGATCTCTCTGTATACCTCACACTATTAGTGTCGGAGGCTTCGAGAATCATTCGCAATAAGCACACATTGACCAATCCAAGAGGTCTTTTGTAAGGACTATAATGCGGGTTTGGTCATAGTTTCAACAACGGATAATCATTGATGGCTAAGAAGCGAAATAATTTTCAATCAGCATCTCCATCAGGTTTACAAGTCAAGAAACCTTAAGATAAGATAAGACAATTTTGCCCCAACTTCTTCAAGCGATAACTTGTTTGGGAATCCAAATTTCTGCTTAGACTACCCTAATCTGAAGAGACTTTGGAGAAGATTATAACATTGGTTTGGGTAAAGGCTCGAAAGGCTCAGAAATTTTCAAAATGGGTTTAGGAGTTGGTGATTATCATAGCATCATTACCATATCATCCAATCTTTTGAAGGCACTCGACTTTTGAAATTCAACTCGTCTCGAAAGTCCATTGACTAATCGTTTTAATGTAAGAGCTTTGCTCCTTTCTCTAATGACTTTTGCTTTTGCAATGATTTTTTTTGCAAGCATTTTGCTTTTGACATTCCCCCTTTTTTCATGAGAATTTTTCTCTTGATGCAACTTCTTTTTTTTTCTTTTTTTTGCTCTGGGCATTGGCCTTGCTTTTACCAGGCACAATGTTTTTTCATGCCCCCTAGTTTTCATTTGACTTTTGCTCTTTTCATTTTTTTTTTTAGCTTTCAAAACTTTCAAGATATTTTTCACACTGTCTCATGAGTACCAATTGTCTTGATAAATCACGTGCTTTGCCCCAGTGTAGGGAGATAATCACCATTCGGGCTTTAGAAATGAATGTTTAGGCTCAACTTGGTTAAGCAAATGGTATGAGTGTTTGGATAAAGAAATGAATGCTCTTCTTCATTTTGGGATGTTTCAAGCTTCCATAAGGACTCACTTGAAGTTACCACAAAAAGATTAATGCAAGTAAGGGCAAAGAAGTCTTTTTCATCTTTTCCTCCAAAGCATGTCAACCAAAACCTCCAAATTTGCCCCGTTGTAGGGTGGTTCTTGACAGGGGTATTTTGCAAACTCTTCACATTCAATGGCTCAAATGGGGCTAACTATGATCACCTGTAGTATATAGGATAGAAGAAGGAAATGCCTCCTTTCATTTCGATCCATGTACTACTTGCGAATGAATCTCTTGCTCTTAAACAACACTAATTTTCTTTTCCACTCAACTCTCAAAGTGTTTGTGGGACGTGTTTGGGAATGGCTTGCCTTTCCTCATTCTAAGTATTTCTCACTTGGCATTATTAACATCTCCCTTTCATTTTGTTGAGATCATCATGAATTGATCAATCTCCATAGGGAATTTTGATTCACAATGAATGATCGGTCAAGCAAACAAACAATTTTGAGATAATGATGATATTCAAAATTTCGGTGAAACGTTTTTTTTTGTAAAGAAATTTTTGTGAAAAGTTTGATTTTACCATTTTCACTTTTGTGCTCTCTGAAAGCATCAAAAACTTTCTTCGTAATGAAAACTCTTCATTTGATTTCCGTTTGAATTTCGGAAGAAGGGCACTTACTTGGGGCATGGCGACTTGGTAACCCTGTAAAGAATAAGAAAGAATGTGTTAGTTAAAGATCCTTTAAGGATTGAAAAATTGGGAACGATACAACATTACCCCTCGTTTGCATTTGTCCTTTAAGTCTTTGATGCTTCCTATCAAAGGAAAAAAAGAATCGTGTCAAAAATTGTATTAAAATGGACGATTGGAAACGATACGATTTACCCTTCATTTGAATTTGCCTTCTTGGGTGTTTGGCAACTCCCTTCATCAGCTCTCTTTATCTTGACTTTTCGACACTGTTTTGATATTTGATGGCATTGTCCCTTGGATGCTTTGCCCCATCTATTACATGTTTCCTTGGTAGGAGGTGTCGCCTCCGCGGTCAATGTGTGCCTTTTTCTATAAGAGAGGAGACATGTTAGTTCAATCCCAAAATTGAATTTGACTAATTTAGGAACGATACGCCCTTTTGTGTTGAATCGAATGACTCATCTTTATCATGCATCATGGGTGAGGATTATTGCCCTTTGAGTGACCTGCCCTGTTTATCATCGCCTTCAATGTGTGTTGCCTCATCATGCTTTCTTGGAAGAAGTTGTCACCATGGTCAAACACATTATTTCACCTGCAAAGCGAGAGATGGCACCAGTCATTTTCACTCTCTGTTGAACTAACTTAGGAACGATACAACTCCTTTTATGCCTTTGTGGATGGTTTCGCCTTATTGTATTTTCTTAGACGGAAGTTTTGTCATTGTGGTCCAGCACATTTCTTGATTTTGTATTGGGCCAATAGACTCCATTTCATCATGCTTCCTCATCGGTGGTTGCTACCCCTTAGGTGATTTGCTCCTATCATCCCTCCCATTATGCCTACTTGGTGGAGAAGAAAGAGATTTGTCCCAGTAACTGGATGCTCCACATTGCGTCAAATGACTCAGCTATATGCAATTTGATCCTATTTGGTCAGCGAGTCCTCAATCGCTCTTCAAACTCCTTTTGTGCTGAAGTGAACGCTTCGATCATGTTCTCTTGGTGAGGGGTGCTGATCTTATGCTGAATCAAGTTTCCTCGACACATGCTGCTTTTTCCATGCTTGCTTGTGGGCTCTTATTTGGGGTCCATCTTTTTCGAAGTCGAGCGATTTGGCATCCTATCACATCTTCGTGAAGGAAAGGGAGAGTGTGCGCGTTTGTCTTGTTGTGATTTGTTGGCAAGAAGTGTTGCCCCGTGACGCACTCAATTGGTGATCAGGCCATGTTGCATTTGACTCGGGCTCTAAGTGCTTATACTTTTGCCTTTTAAAGGATGTGAATGTCGAACAAGTCATTCATTTTACCTATTTGACAAAAATGGATGGACGAATCAGTTGTTGCACGGGAAATTCCTATTGGAACGATTACAACCTTACCCTCTCAAAGTATTATCTTGCAGTCCTAACTGAGAAAATGACCAAGCAAAGAAATATAAAACCTTATGCAAGTCCCCCTCTTTTTTTTAGCTTGTTTTTTTGAAAAATTTTGAAAGGCATAGAAACCTAACCCAGGGGCCCGGTTTGAAGTACTACAAGTACTTTCAAAGGCCAATGATATGAACCGAAACCTCATCACTCAAGGACGAAAGTGCACGATTTACAAACACATTGATTGGGTTCACGATTAAACCCAAATCAGAAAACGCTATTTGTAATGAGACTAAAGACGAGGACATGGTAAAAAAAAAAACTCTCGCACAGAGGAATGCGATAAATAATTCTTGTCCTAGCTCTAAAGTCTACTTCTTGGCGTGGTCGAGCGAGAGAATTCCAAAGAATGGCCATTGCGCATAACCTGCGAAAGAAAGACAATGTTAGTATGTGAATGAAAAAGTGATCTTTCACTGATGCCGCCTCTTATGACGAAAGCGAGGCGACAATACATACCTCCCATGGTCCCTATTTGTGGACATTTAGTATTTCACCAAGATTTCATTGTAAGTGAAGACATCATTAAAAGATCAAATCGCGGCTATCAATCGAGCGCCCTTTTTATTCCAAAAGTTTCATCGCAAAATGCGGCATCAATTTTGAAAGACTGATTTGTGATTTTACTTTTGCAAAAATGAGGTAATTCCTATTTTAAAAAAAATTAATACACAAAAACTGATTTGAATTTTGATTCCGAAATGTGAACAAAAAAGAATTTTATTGAAAATGTGATTTCAATTTTATGCCCCAAGATGCAATCTTGACTTGAAAGATTTTCTGCACAAAAAAATGTGATTTTAAGCCTATAACTGAAAGTTTTAGACAAAATCATCTGTTTTGGTGGGGCCAAATCACAGGTGTTTGTGATTTATGCTCAAGGTTCACTGTCAAGAATGATTGTCTAAAATTTTCAATTATGAGCTCAAATCACCTAGGACACTTGATTGATTTCCGTGAATTTCAAAAATGAAAATTTCAATCCAAAGCGAGCTAATAACGAGAGGAATCATACTTACAGTGAGTGACGATCGTTTTTTTTTTCTTTCTTTCTTTTAAAAAAAAAGACACAAAGACACGCATATGCACTCGTGAGGTTCGTTTTCTATCTAGACAGTTTAACAAGGTGAAGCTAAGAGGGTGATCTGACCGTCGCAGTCTCGCGTTGGTATCAGGTCCTCTTAACTCCGGCTCAGTCGAAAGAGATATCCTATAGTCACGCGGTCTCGCGGATAAGGATAAACACTTACGACACCAGAAAAGAATTTTCGGGGAGAAGAAAGGCAACCTCTACATCGCGGTCTCGCGTTCGAGGTTGTATCTTTCTTAACACCATCCTAAAGTATCCTATCGCGGCCCAGGTCCGGCAGCATGGTTATGTGTGCGATAGTGTAGTGCTAAAACATCTAAAGCATGCACAACAATGTATAGGCAAACAATGCTTCAAACGTCTGAAAAAAAATAAACATTAGTTCCCTAAATCTCAAAACCTGCAAAACAAGGGGTTAATGGCGAGAACATTCACGTTAAGGATATATATAAACAAGAAAAATGGCCTAAGTCCACAAAACTCCCCAGCCGAGTCGCCAAGCTGTCGTGACCTCCCCGAAACGGCCCCGCCGCCTAAAGGGGTTTGGCTAATGGATTACTAAGTTAAACCTAGCTCGAGCTCTCCCCAGCCCATACCAATTCGCGACGTAATTTGAAGTTGTTAACATGCAAATCAATTTCATTTAGGAGTCGCCACTAACCGGTTTTTGGTAGGTCGATTAGACACCTAAGCGAAGCATGGGAGAAAGGCTTCACTTCTACGAACCAGAGATTCAACAGGTACGGGGACTTGATTACACTAATAGACTAATTAGTGCCCTTTCGGTACCTAATCTTGTTCAATCCATCACCTAACATGCTCTCGCTAATCGGAAGTCTCAAAATTTTGTTCCTAACTAGGCTAAGGGAAGCGACAATTAATATCTAAACCTAAACATGCATGATTAACTATATGCGAGGTTAAATTAAACACGCAATTCGAAGTGTGTGGACCAAGTAGCGTGCAAACAAACATGACACTAATCACACAATGAGGCAAGAAAAGTCAATTCCAAAGCCCAAATAAGACTTCTGATTTTTGATTTTTTTTTGAAAAAAAAAATTTTAAAAAAATTTCTTAATTTTTAAATTTTTAATTTTTAATCTTTTTTTAAAAACAAAAAGAAAATTTCGGGATTTCCGAAAATTTTTCCAGAATTTTCTTTTTTTTTGAAATTTTTTTTGAAACTTTTTGATTTTTTGTTTGTTGAAAAATTTTCGGGAATTTTTTTTAAAATAGAATAAAATAAAATAAGATAAAGTAAAACAAAGTAAATAAAATAAAATTCGAGCCCTTTTTAATTTTTTTTTTATTTTTTTTCTAATTTTAAAATAATACAATATTAAAACAAATCGGATCCGGGTCGGATCTCCACACTCGACCCGGACCGAGACCGAACCGGGCACGCCGGCCCGGGTCCGCGGATCGGGCTCATTCATTGAGCCCGGTCTGATTTTTTAACAAAAAAAGGAAGGGCCCAGCCCGAAAACCGCCTGTGCTCGGCCGTCGAACGACACGCCCCGACCTTCGTGGTCGGGGCTCTCGACGGCGCGACCGAGCCCTTGCTCGGCCGCCTCGCCGAGCCTCGGCCTTCGTGGCCGAGGTTCCCAGTTCGACGGCCGAGCCCGTGCTCGGCCGTCGAACGACACGCCCCGACCTTCGTGGTCGGGGCTCTCGACGGCGCGACCGAGCCCTTGCTCGGCCGCCTCGCCGAGCCTCGGCCTTCGTGGCCGAGGTTCCCAGTTCGACGGCCGAGCCCGTGCTCGGCCGTCGAACGACACGCCCCGACCTCCGCGGTCGGGGCCCTCGACGGTGCGACCGAGCCCTTGCTCGGCCGCTACTCGACTCCTCGCGACCTCGCCGCCACAGTGACCGGCGACCTACCGGGACCGTGCGGCATTCAAGCACAACAACCCAACTCCCGGATCTAGTACAAGCATAACATCGAGCAGTCGGCGTGCGCTACAACAACGGAGGATTTTAGGCTCAATCGAGACCTAAACGCGAACCAAAGTTGTCGGCACCAAATATACAGAAGAGGAGGAGCATACCCGAGGCGTCACGGGCCGGAACTCGCGCAAGCCGGACGGCCGCGAGCTCCTGCCGGTGAACCCTCCCCAAAACAGAGAAGCAAACGAAACCGGGGCGGTGGCCACAGTCCCTACCCGACTCGGCGGTGGCGAATGGGGGCAGATCGGACAACGTCCGCTCTCCTCGCGCCCCTACGAGCCCGGATCCTCGGGAGACCGTCTCCGAATCGAACCCAAAACGCAACAAAAACAAAACAAAAAGGGCGAGCGTTCGGGGGCCGCGACCTACCGTGACAGAGGATTGTCCGCCGCGGCTTGGGCGCGGTGGTCGCCGGCGAAGAACCTCTCACCCTCTCTCCGGCGCTCTCTTTCTCTCCGGGTCTCTCTCACTCCCTCTCTCTCTCTCTGATCCGGACCCTCTTTTTCTCTCTCCATCTCTCTCCTTTTCTTCTGTCGCTGCCCCTCTCTGTTCTTTCGCTTCCCCAGATCAGCGCAGGGCTAGGAGAGGAGGTGGGCCAGCGTTGACTAATTCAACGCTGGCTTCTTCTTCCCTCTTTTTTTTTTAAATAACTAATTTTTTTTAATTCAATTTTTGAAAATGAACATGGAAAATATGTTCTAATAGGCCCTATTAATGCAAATGCACCTAATAACTATATGCCATGCAGTTTTAATGAAAATATTTTTGGTTTAGGGGCTAAAAATTAAACCCTAATTTTTATGCGATAAAACCCTAAATAAGTTGGGCAAAATTTAGGTGTCAACATGTAAAAATAAGCAAATTGCGACAAGAATTAATGAAAGAAGATTGGCAATTGCCTCAAAAGGAGGGGTGATCTTTGGCTTCGCGATTGCTCTCAATGTGAAGAAAACATCAAGAACAAGGGGAAGATGATGGTGGATTTTTGTGAAACAGAGGAACGAATCTCAAGAGTAGGCTAGGTAGTAAAATATGAAAACCACTGATGTAAATTTTAAGATATGTGTTATTTTGCTAACACATATCTTTTTGGAAGGCGATTAATTAATTCAGTTTCGATTCTGGCATCTGGCAATAGGATCTAAGAATTGAACGTGGTCCCGTACAAAAGGCACATGCTAATAGGCAGTAGGAGGGGTGTTACGCCCCGAACCTCGAGCGCCTAACATCCCACAAAAGGCCATGTAATAACAACGTCTCATGATGCGTCGCCGACCCATATAGATAACATCAATCAAATGAACGCATACAAAAGCGAACTTAAATCTCTCAATCAACAAATGAATAAATAGGATAGTAAGAAAAGCACTTTGAGAAGAAAATCAATAAAGCCATTTTATAAACACATTGTTAATCCCAGGAAAATACATACATACAAGCCTATCACGTGACCACTTCCTAAAAGATCACACATAAATAAAAAGGGATTCAGTGGTCGGGTTAACCTAACTTCACTATCAAAAGGGGACGGTCAAAAAGATGGGATTTCTAAACCCATCATCAAACCCGATGCTACCCAGGAGGCGTCTCCGGATCAGATTCCTCTTCGTCCATATTGAACTTCGGATCCGTCACTTCTCCGTTTGGCCGGTCGATATCCATGGGGTCCCACACTTCTTCCCATATATTCCATTCGGTAGTCCATCAAAACCCCTAATGGGTCCAAACAACCCATCTCCGTCTCTAAGAAACCACACTATGAACTCATCTGGCTTCCACATCGCCAATCCTTCGTCCACCCAGACGGTGGTCATGTGCTTCTGGTGTGCCCTATCCGGCCCCACAGGATACTCAGATATAATTGTGCCCATGTCCATGGGCACTCCAAAACGAGTGGGCGGTCAGTTCATAGTCGGGGGTCTGAAAATATTTAACAAACAACAATGAGATAAACTCAACAAGTTAACGACCAAAGCCTCAATTAGGAAGTCAACTCATATCAGATGCACCTAAAACATGCAATGATACAATGATGGGAAATCAATAGCAAAGCAACCCCGGCTTTGTTCTGACCATATACACAAGTAGACAATACAATCCTGCATAAATGAACAAGCCATAGAATCATCGCAGGCATTCTTACCTTGCCTTAGTACACACACCCTGCACGATATAACTCAGTACGTGCCACAACAATTCAATCGGTAAATAGATAATCTGAACACATAGTAACTTTCACAAACTCACATGTCTCGATCATTACGGCCACCCAGGGCTCGCCCATCCTTGCACTATAGTCTTCCGGCTTAACCGAATATTTCATTACGGCCACTCAGGGCACGCTCGTCCTTATACGGGGATCTTCCAGCTTAACCGGGTATTTATTACGGCCACTCAGGGCACCCCGTAATCCACACGGGGATCTTTCGGCTTAACCGGGTATTTATTATGGCCACTCAGGGCACGCCCGTAATCTACACGGGGGTCTTTCGGTTTAACCGAGTATTTCAAATTATTGCAACTTTCATGTCCAAAAAATGCAGCAATTAATTCACACGTGATCACATACACATAATTAAACCGTCAAACTTTGCATGCTTCCCTTTTCAAACATCCTTGCCCTATTTAAAGTATAAAACTTTACATATAAACCTGACACTTCGAGGCTTACTATTTATATGTCCCCAAAAACCCTTTCAAAAATTAAATAATAAGGTTTCACATAGAGTAATTATTATTCAGGGCAAGACGGACGATAAACAGTGTCAAACGAACATAATTCAACACTTAAATCAAGTATAAAACAACTATATAAAATGCACTTATCGCCCTAATTGCGATAACTTATTTATCAATTAGTGATAGCTTATCACCTAATTGTTGATAGCTTATCACTCAAAACCGAGAGCTTATCATCCCTCTGACGATAGCTTATCACCCTTTTTCGATATCTTATCGACATTTCCTTGATAGCCTATCACATAATTGGCGATAGCTTATCACTAAAACTTCGATAGCTTATCGCATTTTCTCGATAACTTATCGAGTCCACTTATCACCTATCGCGATAACTTATCACTACCGTTCACTACAAAAAAACTGCATTTTAGCGACGATAATTAGCGACGAATTACCGCAAATTTTCGTCGCTATAATTTTTTAGCGACGACCTTTGCGACGAACCAAATTTCGTTGCGAAAAACCATGTCGCTAAATTAGCGACGAAATATATGGCAATTCGTCGCTAAGTAGCGACAAAATATGTCGTCGCTAAAACATCTGTCGCAAAACTCAGATATCACAATTTAGCGACTACATATACCATTAGTCGCAATTTAGCGACGAACGACCCCCGGCGTCGCTAATTTTTTAGCGACTACAAGAGTATGATCGTCGTAAATTGGCGACAAACTGTGTCGTCGCTAAAACATCTGTCGCAAAACTCAGATATAGCAACTTGGCGACTAGACACACCATTAGTCGCCATTTAGCGACAAACTACACCTGGCGTCGCTAATATTTTAGCGACTACAAGAGTATGATCGTCGCAAATTAGCGACAAACTGTCTCGTCGCTAACGCATCTGTCGCAAAACTCAAATATCGCAACTTAGCGACTAGATACGCCATTAGTCGCCATTTAGCGACGCACTACACCAGGCGTCGCTAATATTTAAGCGACTACAAGAAAAATATCGTCGCAAAAATCCAGAATGCACTCAGTCTCGCATATTTAGCGACAACAATGTCTACGGCCGTCACCAATTAGCGATAACTTTATCCCCCGTCGCTAATGACGTCCCGAATGCAAAATGGTAGCTCTCGGCCACTTTTAGCGACAAGGTAGTCGCCGATTCGTCGCTATTTCGCGACAAGGAAACTTTTCGTCGCTAAATCGTATTTAGCGACAATAATGTCTACTGCCGTCACCAATTAGCGATAACTTTATCCCCCGTCGCTAATGACGTCCCGAATGCAAAATGGTAGCTCTCGGCCACTTTTAGCGACAAGGTAGTCGCCGATTCGTCGCTATTTCGCGACAAAGGAAAATTTGCGTCGCTAAATCGTATTTAGCGACAACAATGTCTACTGCCGTCACCAATTAGCGATAACTTTATCCCCCGTCGCTAATGACGTCCCGAATGCAAAAAGGTAGCTCTCGGCCACTTTTAGCGACAAGGTAGTCGCCGATTCGTCGCTATTTAGCGACAAAGGCAACTTTTCGTCGCTAAATCGTCCAGAATAGCGACGACAGTATATCGTAGCGTCGCTAAACCTGTTCGAACTATTAATATGTTTTTTTTGTTTTTTGTTCAGTTCTACCTGATAAGTCATAACATTCAACGAAAAACGAAATATAGCAGCAAAAAGTAAATATCTAAGAAAAGTACCCATATCAAAAAGGTTCAGCAAATGTATCTAATTAAACAATTATCATTCGCACATATCTAAAATGTTCAGCAAATGTATCTACTCTTCATGGTCTTCATCGGGTGGGGGTGCCGGTGGAAGTCCAGTCTGCTCGGCTGCTTCATCATCATCGTCTTGCTGCGAATGCTGACCCTGCTGTTGTCTCATTAGCAGACTCAGTTGTTGTTGCATGATGCGCATTGCCTCATCTCTGGCATCTATGGCATCTAGTCTCTCCTCCATCTTCTTCATTTTTTCGTCTTTCTCTGCAAGTAGATTCTCGAGGTTTTCCACTTTTTTTTCCAGCTCACTCTCTCTTGCGCTGCGCCTTGAACTCGTTCCAGCAGAAGATGTGCCTACCGACTTCATGCTGTCCCGGGCTAACGACCCCAACCCGTACACCTTCCCTTTCTTCACTGCTGCAGATGCCTGCCACCACAGCTTCTCCTGCTCGGCCTGCGACATTTCAATCGTGGGCGACGTCCCTTCTGTACCCTCGCCGCTGCCACTACCCCCGACACCCGTCGTAGATGCAAGCATTTCATCAAATTTTTCCTACGTACACACTTTAAAAGTTACTAGGCATGCATTACAATCAACAACGGTCTGCTATAAAATCATCAAGTTCGAACATACCTTAACGGCCTTCGCCGTGCCACTGACGAATGATTTGTCCTTTCTCATGAAGGTCCGCTCATATGTTTGTGAGAAGCTGGGCGGCGTTCCCATCACCTTCGCCTAACATACACAACGGACTTCCAACTAGTCATACAATGTATTAACGGAATAAATTGACAATCTGACAATACTTACCATCTTCCTTTTGTGCTCCGCAACTGTGATGGAGCCGCCGGCATACGTCCCAATCCCAGATTCTCTGGAACTGGAAGTTCGATTAATTTTATTCCTCTCGCTGGCGCGCTTATGCTCCTCAGTAGCCCACTTTCTATGGATTTCCCACCATGACTGATCGTCCATCCAAGCCGGCTGCCTCTGAGTGGTTTTCGCCTTGTTCATCACATTTCGCATGTGATCGCCGGCCTTCTTGTTTAAAATTCTCCTAACCTCGCTATCCATAGATCTGTCCCAATAGTACTTGCGCTGCAAAAAAAAAAAAGCTAACTCAATTTACCAATACATTTTAGAAATGTCACTAACAAACCGATCTTACACTTACCTCAAACTCTCGCCACCATACTCTCCTATCTTCCTCCGGCGCTTGCGTAATGCATGTATATGGCCCACGCCAAAAATTGTTGATCATACGATACCAGTCCCGCAGGACTACCGTAGCTCTGTAGAAGCTGCATTTGTTAAACATAAAAAATACATAAAACATCTCAAAAGCATAAGAAAATCTAGCCTATACAGTTAATAACAAAAAATTAAGCACTTTCATCAAATTGTACTTACGAGTCTCCTAACGGTTCTATCCGCCTCCTCCCTTGATCATCGATGACCCAATTGTCATCCGCATCTTCGGCGCTTGGCGGTGTCGACGCTTGGCCTACCGATGATCGTGCCGTGATCAAAGGCTCGCCCTCAGATTGAGTCTCCTCCGTTCCTTCGTCTTCCTCCTGTTGAGGCTGCGGTTCTGTGGGGGGCGTATCGACCCAAGTGGGCGTGGGCACGAAGGTCCGTCGAGGGGGACTAGCCTCGTCGACCGGCCTGATCACGACTGCCATTGAACGCCCTCCTCTGGCCCGTCCACGTGTATAGACCGTCGGTTGATCAGCAGCCTTACCCTTACCCTTGTTGTTATTTTTCTGATTTGGACGCTGGTGCACATTGGAAAAACAAACTAGTTAGAACAATTTATTTACCAACTAGAAATGATTTATAACCCAATTAAAAACTTACCATTTTTCTTGCAGTGTGTAAATATTGTTCTTCTTCCTGCATAAGGAAAACAACATTACAAAAGGTAGCAACCAGCTTGCTTCAATCACTGTCTTAACAACCAAAGGTAAGCCCATGTCTTGTTGAAATGTGAATAATTTGGCAATCTACGGTCTATATCTTGGTTGTTCATAGCTTTGGCGCGAGTATTGTGCCAATTATCAAGAAAATAGAATTTTCAAAATTACAATTTTTTACTCTCAGTACTCACCTTATACACACACCAAGAAAACCCTTGAAATGCGATGTGGACCAATACGTTATCCTTATACACTCACTATCTCTCCTCTACTCTCGCAGGGGACCAATACGTTGGTTGGATATCCTCTGAAATGTACCTGCAAACAATTGATGTTTCATGAGATGGATATGACAAGATCTATTCAAACTGCATACGAGTCCCTACCCGATTCTAACATTAAGTCCACTGTTTGGCCATAGTGCCATTAATCTAGAGTACCTTAATAGCAAGAAACATAACATGAGAAAAATGATGGTTTATTTGTCATATACTAGCTTTGATCAGAAATTAATGTTGAGGACCATGGTGAAAACAGTATAAATAAGAGGCACACATGCAACTTAAATTAGTCAACCAAATGCCAGAAAATAACACACAAACAAAGAAGAAGATGAAGAATTCATATAATGATAATGGAGATGGCATCACCAATAGAGCGCTCTGGCATGAAGACAAAGAGAAGAAGAAATGGAGATATCATTGCAGACCACTAGAGAAGCGTGTAGACCAAAGAAGGGCAAAAAGAAAGAACAAGATAACCAGCATAAGGTTCAGAGTCTTACTCTTCACCAGCACACTAGTACCTATATTCTACAATCTATGCACTCCAAGAGGATTTCACTTCCACCAATTGCAATCAAACTCTCACCCATGATCTGAGGTTCACACTTAACAGGCCAATATTGAGTATTTGTCAATCTAAATCCATTTAATCATATCAGTTTTAAGATGAAGAACCTTTAGTAAAACAAGCTTCACAATCCTTCGACCATCAAATAGATCACTAGTAAACCTGACACCATATTCCTAATGCATCTGCAATGAAACAAACTTCTATGTAAAAATTATCCCTCCAACAATAAGAATATAAACTCCCAACGCAATCACAACATTACGAGGCCCGAGTTCATTGCACCACGCTCAGGCGAGTGATATTTTTAGAGCCCCGTTTACCATTTCAAGGGCAGGCCGTTGTAGTCGAACCAGACCGTGTCCACGCCGGGCGGGGGCGGGAGGGCGAGGCCGAAGCGGCGTCGGAGGTCTGACTGGAGAGGGCAGCCGAGCGGTTGGACGAGCGGCGGGGAGCGGGCAGCCGAGCGGCTGGACGAGCGGCGGGGAGCGGGCGGACGACCGGCGGCGAGAGGCCAGACGAGCGGCGGCGGGCGATCGAGCGGCGTCGGAGGTCTGACTGGAGAGCGAGAGTAGAGGAGAGATAGTGAGAGACAGACTGGGGAAAAATCGATTTCGAACTTAGGTTATCCTGATTCAGCGACGGCATAGCCACGAATCGTCGCTAATTGGCTACAATTAATAATATCCGTCGCTAATTAGCGACGGTATAGCGACCAAGTAGTCGCTAAACGCCTGAATCAATTCCATAATTTCGCCACATTTGGCGACCAAACAGCGACAGCATCGTCGCTAAAAATTCACTTTAGCGACGATATGAGCTCCCCGTCACCAATTAGCGACGAATAGATGTAATCCGTCGCTAATGATGTCCCCGAATGCAAATTGTATAGCTCTCGGTAACTTTTGGCGACGACCGACCACGTATCCGTCGCTAAAAATTCACTTTAGCAACGACATGAGCTCCCCGTCACCAATTAGCGACGAATAGATGTAATCCGTCGCTAATGATGTCCCCGAATGCAAATTGTATAGCTCTCGGTAACTTTTGGCGACGACCGACCACGTATCCGTCGCTAAAAATTCACTTTAGCGACGATATGAGCTCCCCGTCACCAATTAGCGACGAATAGATGTAATCCGTC
Organism: Syzygium jambos; assembly: GCA_031216235.1. Lineage (NCBI taxonomy): Eukaryota > Viridiplantae > Streptophyta > Magnoliopsida > Myrtales > Myrtaceae > Syzygium > Syzygium jambos. The sequence goes on along the minus strand of JASUUC010000022.1, from coordinate 110,814 downwards.
GCTAATGATGTCCCCGAATGCAAATTGTATAGCTCTCGGTAACTTTTGGCGACGACCGACCACGTATCTGTCGCTAAAAATTCACTTTTAGCGACGATATGATCTCTCCGTCACCAATTAGCGACGAAAATATGTGATCCGTCGCTAATGATGTCCCCGAATGCAAATTGTATAAGTCTCGATAACTTTTGGCGACGACCGAGCACTTATCCGTCGCTAAGTAGCGACAAGAACAGGGTCCGTCGCTAATGTCGGACCGAATGCCATATATAAAGCTGTCGGCCACTTTTGGCGACGACAAGTGTATTACAGTCGCTAATTAGTGACTATTGTTTATGGTTTGTCGCTAAAGATGTACCCCAAAGCAAAGTTTATTGCTCTCGCCCTTTTTTGGCGACGACATTGTGCGTCGCCGTCACTAATTAGTGACTTTTTTAGCGACAAAATTGTCGCTAATTTTTACAGAATACACCTAATTACATTATTATATATTTATATATAAATACACCTGATTCATAAATAATATTATCATATATACCGTATATACTGAATATTAATTATAACACAATAAACAATAAAATACGTTATACATGTCATAAAGAAGAATGGTAAAAGTGTCAAAACCCAAAGTCGTTGTCATTGTCATCTTCGTCGTTGTCATGATCATCGTCGTCTTCTGCATCTTCACTATGATCATAAAACTCGTCTTCGTCTTCGGTGTCCTCGTTTTCCTCATCAGTGTCCTCGTCATCATCAGTGATAAATTCATCTTTTTCAACACTATGATGCAAGTTCGATTGACGAACTTCACTTGCATCAACATCGATCAATGCTCCATGTGGGTCTTCTAAAGATGGAATATTATATTCATAAGGTTCAGCTGTGTGCAGAACGACCTCTTGCTGATATGCTGTATCTTTCCAGTGTTGTTCGATCTTTTTTCGCGCTTTGATTTGACATGCTGCCAACCACTCAACTTTGTCCTGTTTCAAGCTCGGATATGATGCGTAATAGACTTGAATTGCTTGTTGTGCCAGTACAAATGGTTCGTATTTCATATATTTTCTCTTGTGATTAACTTCAACCAAATTAAACTTCGGATGCACCCTCATTCCTTTGATAGGGTCGAACCACGTGCATTTAAATAACGTAACGGCCAATGGTGGACCAGGGTACTCTACCTGTATGATAGCATCCAACAAGCCGTAAAAGGCCTCCATCAAACTGCTCCCAGATCGAACACAGACGCCACTATTCATCGTGGCCTTTCCCTTGCCATATTCTTGCGTGTGAAAATTATAACCGTTGACAAAATATGCTGGCCAAGTTCTTGCTATGGCTTTTGGACCCAATGACAGATGATATAACAACCCTTCATTCTCGATCATGCCTGGAATATTGTGAACCTAATGACACATATGAATAAGTTATTCATATATGTATGTATACATAGAGTATTGCTTAATATCAAAATTTGATGAAAACTACAAGTTAACACTGCACGTCGATCTTACATAATTTTTAAACCATGCTGCAAAATGGTCATTGCACAAACGATCGAGCTCATCAGGCGATACTCCTGACATGGATGCCCGAAACATTCTGTTCGATTTGAGCCAAGAAAGAATAATTTATTAGCGAATGGTTAGACACAATATATGTGTATATACATTCACATTGTGAGGTCTAATATGAAATGCTTACTGAAAGTATGGCTCCACTTCTGGACAATTCAATAAAATGTATGTGTGGGCTGCATGCATTTCTTCCCCCGTTATATAACGTAACTTACATACGCCGCTTGGTCGACCAAGATAATTGAAAATGGAGAATGAGTTACAATCCGAATCTAGCGGTCCCTCGTCGTTTCGTCCTGGTCTCCGCCTCTTGCATTGCACGTGCGACTCAAAGTAGTATGATGCAAATGTAGTCACTTCTTCAACAATGTATGCATTACAAATTGAAGCCTCCACACATGCCTTATTCTTAATTTTTTTCTTCAAATGATACAAAAACCTATATGGAAAACGACATTTTAGTTCAACATCGTTGATCGGTAGTTTCATATCTATACAAAATGAAAAACATTGTTACCTCTCAAATGGGTACATCCATCGAAATTGGACGGGACCTGCAAGTTTTGCTTCGTATGGCAAATGAACTAGTAGATGCTCCATTGAATCAAAGAACGATGGGGGGAATATCCGCTCCAAGTTACACATGATGATTGGAATATCTTTCTCCAGCTTCTCCATGTGTGATGTACGTAACATTGTCGAGCAAATATCATGAAAGAAAGTCGTCAATTCAGTAAGAGCGCCCCAGACGAAGTTTGGCAGAAATTCCTTCAACGCTATTGGAAGTAGTCGCTCCATAAAGACGTGACAGTCATGACTTTTCATACCTGACAACTTACATGCATTCAAATCAACACATCTCCCGATGTTTGAAGCATACCCATCAGGAAATCGGACAGATTTCAACCATGTTAAGACTGCACGTCGCTGCTCCTTGGTCAATGTGTACACTGCTTTTGGCTTTGGTCCAATACTGCTTGGCTCCACGTCTAGAGTCGGCCGATCACAAATCTCTCGCAAGTCTTTTCTTGCATTTAGGTTGTCCTTTGTTTTGCCAGGGACGTCCATCACCGTGTTGATGACATTCTCAAAAACATTCTTCTCTATGTGCATGACGTCAAGGTTATGATGAACAAAGTGGGTCTTCCAATATGGTAAATGCCAAAATATACTTTGCTTTGTCCATTTATGCGTAGAACCATACGAATGAGGTATGCATTGCGGGGCTTCAACAACGGTCGGGAAGGTTTGGACTCGTTCCCAAAGTTCATAACCGGTCAACCTCATTGGTGGAGGTGTCCTTTCAATCCTTTTTTTGACGAACTCTTTCTTATTCCTTCTAAATGGATGATTCATCGGTAAGAATTGTCTGTGGCAATCAAAGTAACACGCCTTCTTACCATGTTTTAATCGGAACGACTTTGATTTCTCCATACAAATCGGACATCCTAACAGGCCGGCTGTGCTCCACCCAGACAACATTCCATAAGCTGGGAAGTCATTTATCGTCCAAAGAAGCGCAGCCCTCAATAGAAATGTTTTATCGGTGCAAACATCATAGGTTGGAACACCAACATTCCATAGTTGTTGCAACTCTTCAATCAATGGTTGCATGTAAACGTCTATCATCTTCTTCGGGTTATGCGGACCGGGCACGATCAATGTCAGAAACATATAAGGTGTCTTCATGCACATGCCAGGAGGGAGATTGTACGGCGTTAATATGACTGGCCAGCATGAATAGTTTTTTCCGGTTTTACCAAATGGGGCAAACCCATCACTACATAGACCTAGCCTGATGTTCCGTCGCTCCATTGCGAAATCTGGGTATGTTCTATCGAAATGTTTCCAGGCGTATGCATCGGAAGGATGACACATCGTATCCTCTTCAGTTTCATGGTTTGCGTGCCAACTCATGTGTTCAGCAGTAGCTCGAGACGCAAACAACCTTTGCAATCTAGGAATTAACGGCAGATGAAACAATTGCTTCACTGGTCTACGTGTATGGTTACCACCATGCCTCCTTTGAACCTTGTATCTTGGCTCACCGCAAAACTTGCAAGATTCAGCAGATTGATATTCTTTCCAATACAACATACACCCTGCGATGCAGACGTCAATCCGCTCAACCGGAAGACCCAGGTCATGCACTAACTTCTTCATATCGTAAAAGGAACTCGGCATGTTGTTATCACGGGGTAATGCTTCACGCATTATTTCCACAAAAGAATTGAAGCAGTTCTCTGACACGTTATGCTCGGCTTTAATACTTAGCATTCTTGCCGTGACCGATAGCGTTGAGTGGTTGTCACAACCTCCCCATAAAGGTTCATCCGCTGAACTCAACACGTCACGAAATTTATGGCACACACTTTCTTCAAATGTTGTGTCACCAGAATTCTCAAACTGTGATGTATGACTGGAGCTTCCATGCTCATGGGTGCTTGTTTGGTTCGTTTCCCATCCAAAATTTTGAGCAGCTGCATCAAGCACCATTCTCTGATATGGATTTAATTCATCTCTAGCACTACTACATTCTTCCCGTACACAAGGCAATTGGTGAGTATTGCGATATTCCTCGGGAGACATAAATGGTTCACCATGGCAAGTCCAATTGTAGTAATTCGGAGTGAAACCGTTTCTATAAAGATGCTCTTCAACGATATCATATTCTTGGAATTTACTGTTTTTGCATTTTTTGCACGGACACCTTAACTTACTTCCGTTCATGTATTCAACTTGTGAACTAGCAAACGCCATGAATTTTTCCAACCCAGCACGAAACTCATCGGTTAATCCTCCACGCCTAGGTAAGTTCTTATTATACATCCAAGACCTATCTCCTTCCATGATGCCTACGATGAAAACCCGACTCAACAAATGTCAAGATTCATTACGGTATTTTAACAAACATATGGGGGGTGTCACATGTATCCGAGTCGTTTAACCCCATATTAGGCTTGAAATCAATCTCGTGTAAACAACAACGTATAACGGCAACACAACAACGCGTAATAGACAGAAATATCAGTCAAATTGAAAGAAGAAATAACTTACCTTGAAATTAAACAAGTTGGGACAATGGTGTACTTTTTGCGGTTTCTTCAATCGCGAATTTCTCACTCCCTTAAGCTTTTCCGATTTCTTCGCTAAAGCATACGCATCTCCACCTCCAGGTAACTTGTACTTACTCCAAGTAGGCGTCGGGCTCTCGTTCAGACAGAGAGGAAGAAGAGATCGAGTGCTGCGAAATGAATGAATCGTCTGTTTTGTTGCTGATATAAGCTATATTTAGCGACGAAATATGTTTACTTCGTCGCTAAATAGCGACTAATAAACTAAATCGTCGCTAAATATAGTCGCTATTCCGCGACTAAACACAAGTCGTAGGTAAATATAGTAGCTATTTAGTGACGGTACTAATATCGTCGCTAATTTGAGACGAGATTGCGACAACTTAGTCGCTAAACTGTCCAGAGACCAAGAAACGTAAAATGTAACATTAGATCACATTAGCGACGAAGTAATTACGATGCGTCGCTAAACTGTGTTTTTGCGACTACCAAGTATTTTCGTAGCTACTTAGCTATGATAAAAATGCCGTCGCTGAATGTAGTCGCTATTTAGCGACAGAAAAGCGTGATAGTCGCAAATTGGCGACGACATCTTTATCTCGTGGCTATTTAGCGACGAATTAGCGACTAATTGTCTGTTGCCGTCGCTATTTTCGGTAATTGGCGACGAAATTAACTTGGTCGCTAATTTCGTCGCCACTTAGCGACTATTGGCCTTTTGTTGTCGCTAATTAGCGACGATACTGTTGTCGTCGCAAATATGTTGTAGCTAAATTACAGTTTTTTTGTAGTGGTTTATCACTTATCGCGATAACTTATCAACTAATCCCTAATTAATTAGCACTAAGCATAATTAACTTAATATAAACTCATCCTAATCAAGTATAACATACTAATCAAGGGATTAGGGTGATAACTCACCCGTTAACAATTCCGACGACATGGGCTTGACAGCGGCGGCGAGGGCTACGCGTGGCTCAGTCCAGAAATGACACGAGGTGACGACAATAGCATGGACAGCAACACCACAACTTCTATGGGCTGTTTTTGGCTTGCGATGGAGGCGAATAGGCAAGGAAACAGCTCAAATGGATGGCACACAGCGGGGGAACGGTCACGACGCTCGGCGGACGGTTCCACGGCAGCAAAACAGCAGCCAAGGGGGTTGTCCTGCTGGCTTGGCAGAATGAAAGAAGAGAGGGGGGAGAGGGGGCGGAAATTGAGAGGAAAAGAGAGAGAGAGTGTGTGTGTGTGTGTTTGGGAGATATCCACTCTCCAAAGTCTTCATTCATCATGTAATTGCTCGCTAAGTCTTCATCATAAATGCCCATCCTATCTTTGTCTCTTTGTTCAATACTGCAAGAAGGGTAAAATGGTCATTTCACAAAGTATAGTATAAAATACTATATGTGTATATGGGCTAAAATTTTGTACGGGCTCGTATAAATCGAGTTTGGGCTAAATAGGATAAAGAATAGGCTTGGAAAGTTCGCGGGCTCTAATTGGGCTTGAATTAGCTATTACTGGGCTTGAAAATGGTAAAGTGGGCCTCATTGGGCTCACTTGGCTTGCTTGGGTCCAATTGGGCCGAAGTACAATGGGCGCGAGGCCCATTGGGCCTCCGCTCGGCCCACTTCTTCATGGGCTCCAATTCTCGGCCCATTAACTTCTTTTTCTGAATATTTCGAGCAAACCGATAAATCAAGAATTAACGAGACAGCGTCCAATAGTTTCATCTTGAAATCCTCGAAAGTTCGAAACCCAATTTCAAACTCTAATTCATGATCAAAATCGATCAATTGTGACCTTAATATATCTCAAACTAATGGGCGGCTTTTAGAAGTTACGCGTATTCGACCCATGATTGATTTTGATATTAAACCATGTTTAAGCTTTCTCGAGCCATGGGTGACCTCGATTGTCATGTAATTGCGATGAGTCAATCGCTAGTTCCGAAGTACACGATCATTAGGAATTTGTTTAGGGTCGTTCGCAATCCACACAATGGTCAGGTGGAATCACTCGCGATCTAATTGTATACTATTGGCGAAAAATTCTATAATCGTTCATTGATCGATCTATAATGGCTCAAAATTGTCCCTCGTTAATTCTTATGGTCAAATTGTCAATCCATGATCGAGTTCTCAGGTCGTGCTTACTTAATTCCTTAATAGCATTTCCCTAATGGTTAGTCTTTCATAAGTGATTAATTCATAGTGAGATTTAACTAACAATGCACTAATGAATATAATCATTTCATTACATTCAAAATAGGGTCGAAACTCGAGGATGTCACGGGGGGCTTCAAAGAATCAGATTCCAAGCATTTACCTGCAAGAAACCACCTTCCTCTGCTTCTACAAAGAGAGACTATAGCAAGCTAGTGAAGTTCATGCCAAGTTATAAACTGACCCAGTCAATATCATTAGACTTCCAGCTTTCGGTGCGTGCAAATATGGAACATTGCTCCATGCTAGCAATTTCCTTAATGGCGTAGGTAAACTTCCAAACCCGTTGGTGACTAAATTTCAACCGACAACCTCTTTACTTTGTAACATGTTATCAACAGTTTTATAATAGTATCATGAGTAGAACCTAGAAGTTGACGTGGACCGAAAGAACATGAGTAGAACATGAGGTCGTCATGGCCAAGGGGAGGGCCAACCTTGCCAAATTTGGTGAGGGCAGTCCTCACTAAGTCTCGCCCTCACCCAGACCAGATTTGGCGAAGCCGACCCTCGCCCAAGCCTGGGTAGCCTCGCCAGATCTGGCCTAGGCGAGGCTAACTCTCGCTCGGGCGAGGGCTCCCCCCACCTAGCCGATCGACAACGACCCTCGCCCAGGGCAAGCCGCCTAGCCATGGCTAGTGGCCGATCACCGGCAAAAGGAGGAAAAAAGGAAAAAAAAAAGAAAAAAGAATAAAATTGAAAAAAGTAATTAAAAATCAAAAAATATTAAAATATTATTAAAAAAATATCTACGTCAACACTGATGGCGCCACATAGGCCGGTCGATGTCCACGCCAGCAATATCCAACCAAAATTAATCGGAAGGACTAAATTGGCACCATGTCAAAAGATTTAGGACTAAATTGGCACCAAATAAATGTTTAGTACTAAATTGAAACCAATACAATAGATTTATGACTTTTATGACACTTTTTCCCAATAATTTTTTTTCATTTATTTAATAATTCTGGTATTTCATGTAGGGAAATTTTGTAGGAACTATTAAACGTCTATTGTTTGCATACGTGCAGCCCACATGCACTTTCCGTCCAAGGAATATTATAATGTCTGGTTGGGGGACATTTGTCTTTGGAACTATATGTGCATTTTCAAGGCCAGACTCTTGAACACCGTTATCTAATTGTCTTTGCAATGCATATATGCGTGGATTACATCGCAAGAGAGGACTCGCTGAATAACAAGAGTAGGTTAGGTTAGGCAATAAAATATGCAAACCACAAAACATACGGGGCCTAAATCACACTTTTTTCTCCCTCTGTCGAAATCTTCTTCGTTTTCTTTGCGAGACATGCTTTATTTATTTATTTTTTTTTTTTTGATAACCCAGGGAACCCCCGCACGGCCGACAGCCGGGGAGTAAACCCTGGGGGCGACACGTGCTAGCCACCACACACGTGCCACCGGTTAAGTCACCCTGCGACGCTCGGGATTCGAACACTCAACCTTTTGCGAGAGGAAGAGTGCGCGCTCCAGCAGCGCCACCCAGGTGGGTGGTTAGACATGCTTTATTTCTATTCTAGTATTCTAAACAATAACACGTGCTCTGTTTGGAAAGCAAGATTCGATGTGGAAGGATTCTAGTGGAAAGAATGATCGGGTGGTGAATGCAAGATCATTGTTTGGAAGAGGTAGAGAAAAATCTGGGCCCATTCATTGCGAGAAAGAGAGGGACGACTGGAGTATACGAAATAAAATGGAGGAACGAAACAAAAGTGGGCGGTTCAGATGCAAACCACTAGGGAAAAAAGTATAATATTGATTGGGCAGTTGGTCGCATTACACTATAAATTGTATTGTTAATATCTCCTGGTAATTTTCTGCGAAAGAGAGGACCCGCAAAATAACAAGATTAGGTTAGCTAATAAACCATGCAAGCCACTAAACTCAAAAAGCTCCAGCGACCGCCAAGCTGGTGGCAGACACATGACGGACACAGCAGAATAATAAGTCCTTTTTGACCGAGTCCTAGGTGCTGTTTGCTTTAAAGAATACCCTCCACTTTCGTGTTCTCATTCACTTTTGAAAACCCCAAACTGATACGTAAATTTAAGAATTAATACAACGAAAAATTTTAAATTAGTAGATCTATAATAAAATTTACCCTAAATTAATTTTTTAACTATAAAAAATTTCAAATCAGTACACCTGTAGTAAATTTACCTTATGTTAATTTCCGTTAAATTTTATAGTCGAATTGCTGAGTTGAATGATACGTGGCAGTTGAAAGGTATACCAGTTTGAGGTTTTACCTCTGTTTGTCATAGGCATACTAGTTTGCGATTTTTCATAGTATTAATCCACTTTAACGGGAACTAATAGAGGGTAAATTTATCACAAATTTACCAATCTAGGGTTTTTTGTGATCAAAAAATTAGTTTGGAGTAGCTTTATCACAGGTGTACCAATTTGGGATTTTTAATGGTCAAAAAATTAGTTTGGAGTAAATTTGTAACAAGTGTACCAATTTGAGGTTTTTCGTGGTATTAACCTCAAATTTAAAACCAAATAAAACAAACAAAAATATGATAATAATTCCTTGATGCAAACATTTTGGACAACACATGATCAACTCAAGTGTCAACATGTTTATGAACATGTGCGTCGATGCATGCATTACCATTTTATTTGTCTACGCCTCTTAAATACTTCTCTGCTATACATGTTGCCGTATATATTATTTGCGACTGCCATTTTCTTGTTTTCTTTTTCAACTTTCAAGCTATACGAATGAGCTTTCATCATCCGTGCATGTCGCTTGATCTTAATAAGAAACTCAATCTAGAATTGGAAGAACAACTACCCAGGAGGAGAGAAAGCCTGCACGATATCAGCCAAAGACGATGAGAAATAATTTCTCACTGAGGAAAGTACTCATTGGTATTTCGATTGATTAATAGCTCATATATGAACATCATTAGTTGTGCGATTTTTGACCAGATTATGTAAAATAAGAGGGTTCAAGTCAAGTTGGATCGAGGAGAGAGAGAACGAATCTACAAGGTGGACAAATAGAGATATATAGAAACATTGGACGTTCGAGTAAAATAAGAAGGAAAAACAAAACTGGGTTTGGTCAACATGAATTATCTTGTGTGTTTGTTTGGAAATTTTCCAAGGTTTTTCTAAACTAAGAGGAAAAAAAGGAGTTTGGTTAATAATGTCGTTAGGCAATAATTTTCTCTGATGATACATGAGTTTCTTTTTTTTTTTTGATAACCTAAAGAATCCTCACACGACCGACAGCCGGGAAGTAAATTCTGGGGGCGACACGTGCTAGCCACCACACACGTGTCACCGGTTAAGTCACCATGCGGTGCCCGGGATTCGAACACTCAATCTTTTGCGAGAGGAAGAGTACGCGCTCCAGCAGCGCCATCCAGACGGGTGGTATGATACATGAGTTTCTTGATATCTTCGGTTTTTTAAAAATGGACAAGATAATCTTTCTTGAAGTTGAAATTATTAAAAATATATTTTGAATTTGAGTCCGAAGTAAAAATCTAAATTTTAAATTGGATATTTTACGGACATCCAAAATCAAGCAAAGCAAAAGAGACGTGAGTTTTCAGATTGGAGTTGGAGTCTGCGACTTCAAATTGGAAAGTCCGATGTGAACTTTGATTTAGACATTGACTCGGTCAACGTGTCAGAAGAAGGAAGAAATCAACGAAAAAAATAAAGGAAAGTCGTATTGGGTTGTTTCGTTCTCCAACTAGGTGTTGACTTCTTTGACCAATTCAAATATTCGTTTCTTATTGGCTGTGGCTTATATATATATTCTCATGGGCTATTTTGTGGACGACGAGCAAAATTCTTGAAGCGCCGCTTGCTTGCAAGTGCTTGGCAGTGGGTTTGTATTTTTGTTCGTAAAATTACATCAAGAATTCAAGTGTTTATAGTGATTAAATCTTGTGATAAGACTTGTGAGCAATTCTTTTGCGAGATTGAGAGATTATTTCGTAAGAAATTATAGGGTTAAACACAGCGTGAGCTATTGGGTGTAATTAGAGCTTGAGAAACATTAAGAGTGTTTGAGTGATTCGAGTGTGGTTATAATCTTTATTATATCGCTTGATCTATAGTGGAATTTCGTGCTACTCTTCCCGTGGATGTAGGTCACTACGATCGAACCACGTAAATCCGGTGTCCGATTTATTTTCTTATTCTGTCAATTTTATTATTCGATCACTTGGCTTCCGCAACAGAAATCATGAATGATGAATAACAGTTTTCCTTGACATATACTTTTGGTCAATTCTGTGGTGTTCCGTGGCCATCAAAATGGAAAATCATCCATAGACCTCGTCACCTTTTAATCTCAATAAATATATTTTCATACTTGATTATCTTAAGGAGTTTGTTGTCAAACAAATCATAATTACTACAGTTTTCCGAAAATAATTACTGCTTAATTAGTTAAGGCAATTGACTTCGATTTTGACCTTCGCATATGAATGAGTAAATTAGATGCGTCTGTAAGAAAGCTGGTCTGTGTGTAATTTGTTCTCTTGAGAAATAAAGTGAAACTTCTTTGCTCTTATGCCCATCAATTCTACACTCGATAAGAAGAATCCGAACTTTTCCAATTCAACAAGTGATAGCAGAACCATACGGTCGATTTTCTGCTTGTTTTTGAATATTTATTGACTCAAATAGGCACATCATACCACCCGCCTGGGTGGCGCTGCTGGAGCGCGCACTCTTCTTCTCGCAAAAGGTTGAGTGTTCGAATCCCGGGCGCCGCAGGGTGACTTAACAGGTGGCACGTGTGTGGTGGCTAACACGTGTCGCCCCCAGGGTTTACTCCCCAGCTGTCGGCCGTGCGGGGGTTCCCTGGGTTACCAAAAAAAAAAATATATGCACATCATTAGTTATGCGATTGTTGATCAGAATCTAAACAATAGCGGGTTCAAGTCAAAGCTGGACGGCGGAGAAAGAAAGAATCTGGACTCTCCAAAGTCAGATCTAGAAGGTGGACAAATATAGATATACAGAAACATTGGCTTTTTTAGTAAAATGAGAGAAAAAAACAAAATTGGGTCCCGTATTTTGGTAATTAATACGAATTATTTAATGTGTTTGTTAAAAAATTTCCAGTCTTTTAGTAAAATAAGAGGAACAAACAAAAATGGGTTTGGTTAATAAGTTGTTAGGCAATCATTTTCTCTTGGGATCCATGCACGTTCATAGCACATTAATTTCGTGATATCTTCATCTTTGAAAATGGATGAAATAATATTCCTTGAAATTGAAATTATGGATGACGAATAGTATTTCCCACGACATACTCTTCTGTATATAATTGCTTTGTTGATTCTGCGATGTATGATGTCCATCAAAATAAATAAATAAATAAATCATTCCTCGATCTAGTCAACTTTCGATCTTGGTAAATAGATTTTCACCCTTGATTATCCTATTGAGTTTGTTGCAAAACAAATCATAATTACTATAGTTTTTCTTAAATTATTACTGCTTGATTCATTGAGGTAATTGAGTTTGATTTTTCACATGCTTTATGACTCGTTCGCATGGCACAAGATTATTTGGTTTTGTTCCAAATATTCGCTAGTATCGTTTATTGCCTTGAGCGATGATGATTCATGAGGCCGTCCACCAAGGATCGAATGTTGAATATTTGATCCATTCTTTTTCTTTTTTGGTCGAAGAATATTTGGGGAGAATTACCAAAACGTTCGAGCTTAGTCGATTCCATACTTGAGCCGCCTAAACTTGAGCCTCTCAAATCAAATAAATGGGCCATTAGTTTGTATCAACCTTCTCATGTAATCTATTTGAATAAAGAGATCCATGTTTTAGTGCCTTTTCAAGGTTTTTACTTGGGCCGCATTCGGCCCAAAACTGAAAGTGCGACTCAGACCCGGCCCTCCTCTTTCTAAGCTGTGTCTGAGATTGAAATGGGAGCACTCTTTAGTATCTTCGATCGTGTTTGCCTTTCCCCCAAAAATTGAAAAATTAAATTGATAACAGAAAAGAATAATACTTGTAGATATCTAAGAATGATGTGAAATCCTCTCAGCTGTGTTGGTATCTAGCAAAATTTTTTCCTTCTTAGCACAGGACTATATTTACTCTTCCAATTTTGCATGGCCAGCTCGATTGGTCAATCGGATGTTTAAAAGATCTCTAAATTGAGATGGAAAATGTTTTGGTTGTCAAAAAAATTGACGTTAAATGGACAATTATGGTTAGGGTCTCGTTAAGAAGTTCCTAAGAGCATTTTGATGTGAACATGTTGGGGAGAATGATCAGCGGGTGTGCCAAAAGAAATGTTGACGAAAATCGACATGTGCTAAAGTGATCAGGACTTTAGACGATTGGAGAACAATTGAGATTGCTCCACGGTTCCAACCTCGTGGAGAAAATTTCAACGCCTCTTGCTTGTCTGGCTTAGCCCATAGCTAAGTCGTAGGCCCCTCCCCATGCCACCTTGTCTTAGCTTCAAGTTATCTTCTAACCTTCACTCATTCGCTTGGTTGGATCTTTCTTTCCTAATTATTTACTAATAGTGATCATAATCTGGGACTGAAAGCGAAACAAGCTTCCCATTGTTAATAAACCCACCTCATTCGTTGAATCAAAGAAAGCCTTTCATTTGCTTCTCTTCAATAGAATTTTTATTTTCCAAAATAACTGTCCTTGTAATAGGACCCCCTTTAGTTGAGTTATTAGGTGGAACTGCTAGATCCGCAGTGATATATGAAATATCGAACGATTGAGGCTTCGATGAAACTACCAATATTGCACATGCCTCTGATGTTTCTTTACCGTGACTCTTCAAACACTTGAATCGTTTTGGTTCTCAACTCGTAGTTTTATATTATGTATACCTTCCACCATCTCAGCTTTTATAAAATAACAATGTTCTGGGTTAACTTGTTCAAATGTTGATATCTGGCTATCAGATGTTAGAGACGATAATTTACATTGAAAGAGAGAGAAGACAATGATATACACCTGGGTCATCTGCCGTGAATCTCATTGCTACTTGCTAGCCATCCTCGTTCAGAAACTCCAAATGTATATTGAATTTAGGCGGGACGACCAAGCTTTACCCTTGAGGATCGATTTCATTTTTGAAGTTACCTAAGCCGATTCAAACAACATAGAAGCTATATCCATGCATATGCATTGGATGATCTTCTGATAATTCCAACAAATTAGTCCCTTGTATAGCCAGCCGTGGTCCTGTCTGCTCCCCTTATCGCTGCTTGCTGCCAGTTGCCGCTCGGCCCTACCAATCTCTGCTGTCACCTGCGCCACCTCATGCCGCGGCGTCTCTGCTTGGCCTCCCTGCTCGTCGCACGCCACCACCTTCACACAGCAACCTGCTGCCCTCCACCGCAACGAGGTCTAGCTCTGCCTGCTTCTCTCTGTCACGCCTGCCCCGCAACATCCGTGGTAGCTTGCTGCTTCCATTCCTGCTTCGCCGTCGTCTATACTGCCGCTCTTTGTCAATGCTACAGCCATAAGCAGCCACACCCCGTCGCCACCATTGACCTCATTGCTCGACACCACAGTAATTCCCAACCGGTTTAATTGATATTTTGCAGGTTCCGTAGCATTCCCGGCCGCATCCAGCCCTCTTCCAACAGCGCTGCTGGTCCAGATTGTTTGTCCAGGGCTCGATGACCCATGCTGCTGTCCCGTCTCTGCGACATTGCCAGAGCAGCATCCCCTTGGTTATTAGCATCGTAAACCAATTTCATTACTGAATGAAATATTTAGATCCTACAAACAATAGAAACAAAATACAGTTGGGGAGAATTTCATTACATTGATAGCAAATCTATGCTCCTTTTCTTTGACAACCGATGAAAAGAAGGCTTCAGGAGTCAACGTCTAACAATTTCCTTGCTCTGAAAACCTCTGCAATAACCAATTGAAGTACTTCGCAGTAGCTGCAGCAATGCACAATTGAAGGACAGCTCATTTTAATTAGATAGATAGAAATTTAAAGCATATCAAAATGACTATCTAATTGCTGATTTGATTTCTCAAAGCACTGTAACCTGAAGATCTTCAACTTATAAAACAAAACAAAAGAAAAACAACTTGTGCGGCTGTACTAGTATACAATTATGTTCTGTTCAGCCACAGAATTCCTTCGGATATTCCAAACTAGAAGGATCTACTTCTTATTCTATAAGATTGAATTTGCTTCGGTGGATAACTATTTGTATTCAAAAGGGTTGCATTGCAGTAACTTTGAAACTGTGTGTTGGGCAAGTTCAATTGAATGACTTATTTATCACATGATTTAGTGGCAGAATAGCATAATCACCTGTTACTTTTCAAGACGAAACCCCTCATTGCTGCGACCTCAATTAAAGCCTCTTTCCATGACTTTACTTCACTGTGGTCGAAGTTCGTCCAGTGCTTGTCTAGGTCGCTTTTGTATAAATCAGTTGCGAGCTTAACATCATCAATCTCCACGTCGTAGAAAATGGGGAGGATTCTTCTTTTCCCCTTTGATTCTGACGTGCATTTTACCATGTGAGCAAGTTTGCGGAGACACCAATGACTGGAAGCGTAGTTTCTCGAGAAGATAGGTATGTAGATATTGGAGTTAGAAAGTGCTGGCAAAATTGTTTCCCAAGTCTCTTCATTGGACCTCAAGTCATCGTTATCACTATAAACAGAAATTTGATTTCGTAACATCCGAGAGTGAAGATAACTAACAATGCTATAATGAGTGTCCGGTCCCTTAAAACTCAGGAACACATCGTACATAGGTAATATGTGGGAAAGCCAAGTCGATCTCGAGATATTCAACAATCTTTCCAGGATAGTGTGGCCACAACTATCCAATACCCAGCTTTCTAAGCCCTCGATGCCCTCAACGGCTCTTAAGTTTGGACAAGCTTCTAGGTCTAGATGTTGTAGCTTACACAACTTGGATAAGTTGGGTAACTTTCCTACTAAATCACAACTGGAAAGAATGAGGTACTGCAAAGATTCCAGTTCCGCCAAACCTTGAATCTCAACTAGCCTATTCAAGCCCTTCAATTCTAAGCGCTCCAGTCTCCTCAAGAGTGACAGACCAAGTATTACCTCAAGGGATTCACATCTACTTATGTTCAGTTCCCTCAAATGTGTTAGACTTGGAGTGATAGGTAGGTGTGATATTGGACTTTCAATTATATGCAGGACCGTCAAATTTAATAAGTTGGAAAAATGCGGCAATGGACTAATACTTTTGAGTTTCAAGGTCAACAAATGAGATGGCAGCTGAAAGGATGGTTGCTCCCTCGTCAAAGCTACTTTAAGTTTTGAGTCATAGTCCTGCCTATTAGAATGATATCTACTTCTCAAATTGCTGAATCTATGTAATTCCAGATGTTCTAAATTGGTGATGCTTGAGGGGTGAGGGACAACAGAGAAGTCCATTGCTTGAACCGCAAGGAATTTCAAACTTGATGGAAGAGCCGGCACTTGTTGAAGCTCAATCGAACCCACTTCAAGTTTTTGGAGATGGAGACGACTTATCTCTGGAGGCAATTTAGAAACACTTGTAAATGCTAAGTTCAATGTCTTCAAATGGAATAGCTTCCCAATTTCCTCCAAGTTTTTATCTGTCAAATCCCAGGATTTGTTGGCATATAAACCTTCAAGCATCTCCAATCCTCCAATAGTACTAGGAATCTCCTTTATCTTCGTTCTACATAAACTCAACACCCTTAGTTTCTTTAAATTTCCAATAGAATCGGGTAGTTCAACTATGCCTGACGATGATACATCCAACTCTGCCAACATTTTTAACTCCCCAATTGAGCTTGGAAGTTCCTCCATCTCCACACACCCACGTAAAGTCAAGTGTGTAAGATTCGTCGCCCCTCCAATTGAGTTTGGAAGTTGGCGGATTTTAGGGTTGTAGCTTAATCTAAAACTTGACAAAGATTTCAAATTGCCAAACCTCTCCGGAAGCTTCAAGGGTTGAAAATTTTGGGGCATGATGATCTGCTTCAAAGATTGTAGAGAACAGATTTCTTCGGGCAACTCCCCCAGAGAACTACACCCTGTGATGTTCAAAGTCTCTAAGAGTTGAAGCTTAGAGATGGAGGGGTGAATTGTGATTAAGTTGGAACATCGAACAAGTACTAACGTCTCCAAAGACGTGAAATTAGAGAAGTCCGGTGTCCTCCTCAACTTTGTGCAATCCGTTAAATCCATAACTTTTAATTTTTTTGTCATCTGCAAAAAAAAAAAGAAAAGAAAATGTGGAATTGAAAAGAATGAAACACACCAACATCCTAGATTTTTTATTCTCGTTTTTAAAATTCAATGTACTCCCTCATTTACTTGCAAACGGCACAATTAGCTCGCTTTTAACACTTCCTTCGGGGAAAATGGAATATTCTTCCATTCATGGTTAACATGTACCGTCAATGTAATTGAAAATTATTACGTCATTTTTTTTTATAAATTTACTAATCAGAACTAAATCTTTGTGGTTAAATAGTAAGTTAGTAGTGAAATTCATAAGTTACTAGAGATTTATAGTGATAAAATAGTTTGTTTGTAAAATACTGGTAACCGATACTACTAGTAAGTATGTAAGCAATTAATTCAAGGGTTAATATCACGAAAATTTTCAAACTGGTACACATGTGATAAATTTATATCGAACTAATTTTTGACCACCAAAAATCCCAAATTGATACACCTGTGACAAATTTACCCTCCGTTAGTTTCCGTTAAATTTTACTATCAAGTTGCTTAATTGAATGACATGTGATAGTTGACGGTATACCACTTTGTGGTTTTACCCCTCCGTTTGTCATCAGTTTACCAATTTATGACTTTTTGTGGTATTAATCCAATTTAACGGAGGGTAAATTTGTCACAAGTGTACCAGTTTGGGGTTTTTCGTGATATTAACCCTTAATTCAAACTCCACAAATGGAAAAACCTGCTCATTTGCAAAACAAAAACAAAAAAATTAGACGAAAGGCTATTTACAATCTACTAGTGCAAGCCTGGTATTTCGATTATTTCCTAAGTCTTTTACTGAATCACAAGCATTAGTACTTGTAAAATAAAAATAAATCTAATAATCTCCTATGATTTTATATTAAAAGAATAGTTTTTTTGTTCATAAGTTACAATCATTTGACCAATACTATTAGTAAAGTGTGTAAGCAATTCATAGCCTACCAGCTGAAAAACGTCGAAGCGAACATCAAAGCGAACGACAATCCGTAGTCTACAACTGTACTCAGTGAAATCAAAGCGATGGTCGTGATCTACTAATTTTACCATGGTAAATAATATTTTGTTTGTAAGTTACAACAGTTAAAAGATGCTATTGGTAAAGTATCTTGGCAAATTGTAATCTACTAATTAATGAAGGGGATCACTTATAATATTAAAAAACAATTGGTAATTTGCTATTAGGTTTGACGATGGTAAAGTTGTTATTTGTTGATAATTTATCGAACTAAAAGTTGCCAATCAGTTCTTACTTATCAACGCTATTTCAATTTTATCATCTATCATTCAAATTTACAATTTACATACAAGTTTTCATTTCTGTAAAGAATTTATAGAAATCTGCTTGCAAATAGCTCTTGAAGTTTATATCTTCCCATGGTTTAAAAGCGTTACCCATGGAACCATATTTTAAGTCCATCAACTATAGGAAAATGAGGCACTTATATATATATATATATATATATATATATATATATATATATATCCCTCACTCGTGCATCTTCCTGACGTAGAGTGGTAATTAAGCTACAAAAGAGAAAATTATAAAGCGTCAACAAAGAAATTTACGATGTTAAAATATCTAGTCATGATCAAATCTTAAAAGCGTCTTAAAAAGACATGGCACGTGAGGGTGGACGCACAACGTTAAAAGGGTAGTATTTGCTTTGATACCATGTTAGAAAGTCCAATCCAAAAGACTAAATAAATGGGTGGAGAGAGGCCGCTTGAATATGAAGAGTGTATAAGTCCCGTTATTAAGCAATGTGGAATAATATTTTAACAATTAGCTATTAGAAAAGCGACTACAACAAGCCATAAAGCATCCAAAGTTCAAACTCCAAAGTTGGTAAATCTTGAACTCATCAAACCAAGGCAATGATGGATGCTTGGATAATACTATGGACTGGGGAGCACAGATAATGATTCTTGCTAGTGTGGATTTTACGCTTATCATATTTATTTGTGGCTCAATTGTTAAAGCAATCTGTAGTGAATCGATGAAATACAGAGCAACAATGATATTGCGCCGGTAATATCATTTCCTAGGATGATATGCTGCTGCCATGTGATGCTATAGCTTCCTCTCCTTTCTTTTCAAATGTGTTTGGCTGGTTGTAGTCGACTCTAGATGTTAGACTAGCACAAAATATTTTAGATCAAGGGAGCACGCCACCTATGTGTACAGTGCATTGAATGATTCATAATCATGGAAAGAAGGTGAATAGAGTAAGGGATATCGTACCTGGATTTGGTTCCACCCACCCCAGTCATCTTCGATATTGCTCCTTGAAAGGTCCAGCACAACCAAATTAGCAAAATGAAAACTCTCCGCATAAAATTCCTTACGCGTGATTTCCCAAGAAAACCATCTTAGCTCCAAAAGAAGATTCTTGAAGTTGCCAAAAAAATCAATGTCTTTCACTTGGAGGAATTTTAGATTTGGTAGAGCAGCTAATTCTTCAGATGCAATGCTGTGGTTGCAACCATCGGAAGTCACGCTTAATGCTACCACATCTTCATTTCTCTGCATATCACAGACTCAATATTGATCATGCAACATACAGTTTACAGAGCTACAACAGGAGGACCCAGAAGCATTGTCAAACAATTTCTCCAATAGTTGAGCTCGCCTCGTACTCTTTCCAGAACTATGGCACCCTCTTTTTCCCAACAAGTAGTTGTTTCCTCCTATTCTACATAAACTAATTTTCAAGTCCGAAGGTATCATATGTTTGGTTTCTACTTTCGGGAAACATATTTTGTAATTCAAAATTCTTCTTAATTATTTTAAATAATCGGGGTTGAAAATAATCTTAAAATTCTCGATAAAGCAAGTTTTTTTCATTTTACCTGAATCACACGTGAATTTTTCTTTGTTTTTTCAAAATTTCAAAAAAGCTACTTTCTATAGACTAGAACCAAGAAAATAAAGCCAACTGTCGGGCAATCTCATTTACTCTCTCTGCAACCTTTGAGACCTTGGACCTGAAGGTTTGACACCCGCAAGACAAAAGCGACGTTAAACTAAGCTATCTATTGAACGCATATTTTAGCCAAATTGCTGCTTTAAATGGGAAAGAAAAATCCAAAGAATTTCTTGCACGAAATATTTTCAATATGCAGTTTCTGTTTACCTTTTTTCCCTCCAGTAGTTTCAGGGCATCCTCACTAATCCACACCCTACAAAACTTGTGAGGATATTCTCGAAGAACAATATACCTTCCAAAGTCTCGAACTTGGTCATGCATCCAAAACCTATTATCATCTTTAATTTTGATCAAGGACCTCTGAGAGAGAACCCTCATTGCAATGCTGGGAAAGTATCCACAATCCTTCCACATGATAACTGGATATGTTCTATCGGCATTGATGAAAAAGCAAGCTATATCCAAAAATATTTCTTGGTGCTCATTTTCTAATCGTTCATAACTTATCATTAACGTATCTCGGACATCCTCAAAAGGACCTTCCTTTATCTTCTTCAGCGTCTCGTCCCATACTTCTCTTTTGTCCGAATGCCCCAAATCTTTGCCCCAGTCAAAAAGATTGGACCCTATCACCACGACGGCCAAAGGAAGCATGCCCACCGTGCAAACAATTTCTCTTGAAATAGCATCATATTCTTCTACAGCAGAGTCACTTCTGAATGCATGCTTATAAAACAGACAAAGTGCTAAATCAAATCTCATTCCATGAACTTCATAACGCAAAATCCCTTCAGGTTGGTTGAGGACCTCTTTACTGGATGAGCCCACTTGAGTCATCAGGATGCTTTCGTCCCTAGTTGTGATAATGATTCTACTACCAGAACAAAACCAATCAGATTTTCCGGCTAGTTTTTCGAGTTGCTCTTTCTTGTCTAAATCATCAAGAACAATGAGTACTTCTTTATTACTCGACGCTTTTTTTATCATCTTGATCCCACCATCAACATCTTTAATTTGGTTAGCAATCCCATGACTAGCCAAATCTGATAAGAGCTTTTTTTGCAATTCTAAAAGACCACCATGAGGTTGCGATGATGCTCGAACGTCATCTAGGAAACAACAACATTCAAAGTGAAAAGATAGTTTGTTGAACATGACTTTGGCAAGAGTTGTTTTTCCAACACCACCCATACCATGGATACCAACAAAACGTACACCACCAGAGCCAACATCTAGCAATTTCATCATGGCTTCCATCTGATCATTATCTTCAACCAAATGTTCAGTCACAATCATCTGTCTGGTATTAAGCTTACCGCAAACCTCTTCAACAATCGATTCAATTTCTTCTCCTTGACTGCAGCAAAGCAAGAAAATTTCGTTTCAGTCAAAGACATTATAGACTAGAACTAAAGAATATGTGGATACATAACTCAGCTATTTGAACTGCTTAAACAAATGGAAATCAACCATTATAATCAGTTGAACTAGATCCAAGTTGGGATTTACATAGTTTTTTGTGGGTTTGAAAAAAACTCATCTCCACCCGCACATCATTTCCTTTGTTAGGTTCTCCAGCACAGTTTCGGAGTCTAGACTCCATTAACTTCTAATGTAATGCCACGCACAATTTCTTCCAGACAGATGTAGTTTGCAACTATTGACCATGAGAAAAAGTGCAGGAAAATCCCCTCTACCTATAAGATCCCATGCCTTTACACGTGCAACCTCTACAAGAGACGTCTTCGACCACTTTAATTCATCTGGCCAAACTTCTTCTTGTGCTTGGATAACGCTTTTCCGTACAAACCGGTTTTGAGCTTAGCATTTTCCTTTCCTTACAAATCTTGGAATATTGTTCTCCTTCACATATTATTTTCAATTTATCCGTATTGCATCAATAATTATTTTTCATTAATTTGTAATTCCAATATTTCATTATAGGGAAAAATCAGTAAATCTTTTAAATGTCCATATTTTGCATACATGCATCGCACGTGTGTTTTTGTGATGTTAATTATGCACTCTTTTTGGAACAAAGTCTAATTATGTCTTGGTATAGTTTTAAAATAGCAATACTCCTATTGATTCAACAATTTACCAAGAGTATTAATTGTGCAAGATTTTGTGATTACCGTGGGAGGGGAAAAGTACATAAAATTACATGATTTCCACTATACATATTGTGATAATACGACTGACTCGAAAAGTTGATGAAGTAAAAAAAAAAGGAAAAAGTATCAAAAAAGTTATAAACCTATTGTTCATGTGCTAATTTAATCCTAAACATTTTGACCTAGAGTAAATTCAGTCATTCCGACTAATTTTAGCCAAATATTGCCGCCGGTGAAGAGGTTGGTGAAATCGGACACCTCCAAGGAAGGGAGAGAATCTAGGGGGTTCTCTTGCATGGCATCGTTGAATTCGGGGACTTTGAGGACCTAGTAGACATAGAACCAATCTTGGGTCGATCTCCACCATCGCTTCAGAAGGTGGAAAGGTCCGGTTTTGTGAATAAGAAGATGGAGCAGGAAAGGTAATGCCATACTACAGATTCAGACAAAGGAGAGATTGCTAATTGTCGTTGTTGTCGTCACCACAAAGCTCTCGCCTATGGCAGCTTGCGTCTTGCCCACATCTGGGCGAGGGCCATGACCCTTGCCGCTGCTAGCGAGGGTTTTGCGGCCCTCACCTAGTGGCCGGCGAGCTCCATAGAATGGCCGGCATCCACGTCGTCCACCACAGAAAAAAAAAAAGAAGGAAAAGAGAGAAGACAAGAAAAAAAGAAAAAGAAAGAGAAAAGAAAAATTAATAAAACTTAAAAATTTCGGAAAATATAAAAAATTATCCTCATTAGCGGTAGCCGTACCACGTAGAATAGCCGACATTCACGTCAATAATTTCTAGCCTACATTGGCTAGATGGATTCATTTGATACTAATGTGAAAAGTTTTAGTATTAAATCGATCCAATCAAAAGGTTTAAGACTGAATTGGTACTAATGCAATAGGTTTAGAACTTTTTTTTGTACCTTTCCCAACGTAAATATTGTGCTTATGCCATAAGAAGTCAAGGAAATTTACCGTTTGCCTATAAGTTCCCATCCAATTCTACCTCCAACCTTGACAAGGGCACTTTTCCACCGATCCAATTCATCGGAGCCAACCTTCTTCTTGTGCTTGCGTATGGCTTTCTTGTATAAATCAGTTTTGAGCTTCACATCCTCAGCCTTCACATCATAGAAAATGGGGATGATCTCTTTCTTCAGATCTGATTTTGAGGTACATTCTACCATGTGGGCTACCTCACGAAGACACCATGAACTGGAGGCGAAGTTCTGAGAGAAGATGGGTATGTAGATACGAGACTCGTTCACTGCCTTCAAAACTTCACTCACATCTTCACCCTTTTCGAGTTCTTCACTGTCCAGGAAAACACGAATACCTACACGTACCATGCTGCGGTAAAGGTGATCAGTGAAGTTTAGGCGCGTGTCGCTTCCCCTGAAACTCAAAAACACGTCATACTCAGAATCTGGCTTAGTTTCCATGCTCAAGATTGCCTTCGAGCTCCTCTTCCTCTTCATTTTGGTCAGTTGTCTCGTAGCCCTGCCAATAATTATGGACGTCGACCTAATGAGACTCGGAAATAGGAATACCGCGAAACAAGCACAGCCAATTGCATCATACATTAATGTGTGCAAGTTTCTTTCTCGTGCCTCAACGTCTGTCAAGATATGTATATATCTCAGCAATTATTTAAATTTTCAAGTAAAGTAGATTACGTACTTCCAGTCCGCTTAGCGAACGAAGTTAAGAGGGTGATTAAAACGACGCCTTGATCGAGTTCAATTTGCAGCCGATCCTCTACTCTGCATTCACCAACAAATCCCAAAACAACTGGCGTTGAACCACAATGTGTGAAAAGAGCTAATTGCTACAAGATTAGGTGAAAGAAGAACGACTATCGCTTATCAAGGACAGATGATTTTTGGCTCTGCGATTGATCTCTATATGAAGAAAACATCAAGAAAGCCGCGAGGATGAAGGTGAACTTCTTTGGAAGAGAGGACCCATAGAAATAGATGATATAAAGGAACGAACAACTGGAGTAGGCAAGGTAAGAAAATATGCAAACCACCAAAGAAGTTAAGTAACTTATTCATTCTGTCCGTTATAGATGACTAGTATTGGCCAGACTTGGAGCATCAACAGCATCTTTCACTATTGTTTTTGCCATCCACAATCATCACTGCAGTCCAAGATATTTTATAATGTCTGGGTTTGGACATTTGTCGTCGGAACTATATGTGCATTTTCTAGCTGTAATACAACTGGCCTCCTCGGCTGAGACCAACATTTACACCGGACTAACATTTTTGCAGTGCCTTTTACCTTCGTTCTGTTATGGAGACAATTGGAGCAAGAATTTCACAGCTCCTTTATGTCACGACCTCCCCGAACCGGCCCCGCCGCCTAAGGGGTTTGGCTAATAGATTACTAAGTTAAACCTAACTTGAGCTCTCCCAAGCCCATACCAATTTGCAACTTAAGTTTAAGTTGTTAACATACAAATCAATTTCATCTAGAAGTCACCACTAATCAGTTTTTGGTAGATCGATTAGACACCCAAGTAAAGCACGGGAGAAATGCTTTACTTCTACGAACCAGAGATTCAATGGGTACAGGGACTTGATTACACTAATTGACCAACCATTGCCCTTTCGGTACCTAATCTTGCTCAATTCACCACCTAACGTGTTCACACTAACTGGGAGTCTCAAAAATTCATTCCTAACCAAGCTAAGACAAGCAACAATCAATACTTGAACCTAACGTGCATAAACAGCCACATGCGAGATCTTTACCAAAAAAAAAAAAACAGCCACATGCGAGATTAAATTGAATGCACAATTCAAAGTGTGTGAATCAGGCAATGTGCAATCAAACATGACACTAATCACACAATAGGACAAGAAAAGCCAATTCCAGAGCCCAAATAATATTTTTTTATTTTCGAAATTTTTTAAATTTTTAAATAATTTTTTTAAATTTTTTAAAAATATTTTTTAATATTAAAATAATAATATAATATTAAAAATAATATAAACCGGATCCAGGTCGGATCTCCATATCTGACCCTGATCGGGACTGACCCGGGCGCGCCAGCCCGGGTTCATTTGTTAAGCCCAGTCTAAAAAATTAAAAAGAAAGAGGGCCCAGCCCGAAAAATTTTCTGAAAAAGGAAACAAAAGCCCAAAGCCCACTAGGAAAAAACTGAATAACCATTTAGCTCAATTCCCAAATTCGGCCCATCCACGAAAGCCCAACACCTAAAAAAACCACCCTAATAACTAAAAGGCCCAAAACATTAAAACGAAATAAACCTAAAACCAAGCCCAAACACCAAACAAAATCCTACCGGTTTCGACCCGCGAACCCGACCCGACCGTGAGCCTCCGACCCGACTCGCTGGAAACACTAGTGCCCGCGACCCAGCTCCCGACCCGACTCGCGGCCGTTGCTCCGGTTTGGAGCTCACGCTCGGCATTCATGACCAGGATCGCGCCCGGCCACCGCCTAACGCGACTTGCCTTCGCCGGCCGGTCGGAACGCCGGCTTCTCCGAGCCCCAGCCTTCGCGGCCGGGGTTTCCGGTTGTGTGGCCGAGCCCTTGCTCGGCCGCCGCTCGGCATGGCCTGACCTCCGCGGTCGGGGCTTGCGGTCGTGCGGCCGAGCCCTTGCTGGGTCGCCGCTCGGCTCATGTCCGCCCGGCCTGCATGGCCGGGCTCCGTCTTTCCTCGGCCGGACCCGTGTCCGGTCGCCGTTCGTCTCGCTAATGGCAGAAGTGAGATGAAAACAAGAAAAGCTCTCTGGGACATTACAACAAACAGGTGGAGTGCGCGGCGAAAACGGAAGATTCTAGGTTCGATCGGAGCTCAAAACGGACCGAGAATCTCAACACAGAACACACGAAGAAGCGGGGCCAAATACGAGGCGTCACAGGCCGGAACTCGAGCCAGCCGGCCGGCCGCGAGCTCCGGCCAGTGAGCCCGAAAACAGGGCACGGAAAGAACAGGGGTGGCGGTTCCTTGCGACGCTCCCTACCCGACTCGGCGGCGGCGAATGGAGTGCGAACGAGATAGATCGGACGACGTCCGCTCGCCTCGCACGCCTACAAGCCGGGATCCTTGGGAAACCGACCCCGAATCAAACAAAACGCAAACCGGCAAAAACTCGGACCTAAACTTACCAAAAATCGGTGCTGGAGAAGGAAGAGCGTGTGTGGATTCTCGGCCGGAACACCAACACAGCGAGTGCCGGAGGATGCGGCCGATCTCTCTCTCCCTGATTTCTCTCTCTCTAGCTCTCTCGCTCGAATCTCTCCCGGTTTCTCTCTCCAGTCAAACTCTCTCTCGTTCTTTTTTTTGTATGTACAGAACGTCACCTTTTGGTGAATGGACTTCACGGTCAAAGAGACAGAGCCCTTCATGTCAGTGAAAGAAAGAAAAAAGGTTCTTCTTTTTTGTCATTTTCTCTTTTACTTCTTCTTTCCCTTCTGACCCTCGTTCTGGACGGGCATTCCCTGAGAGAAATTAGATGGCCTTCCCTCTTTTGTCTTTATTTATTTTTTATTTTTTATAATGATTTTTTTAAATAAAAATAAAAAAGATAAAAGGAAAATACGCTTCACTAAATTCTATTAATGCAAATGAGCCTAAAATCTATGAACCATGTAATTCAAAGAAAATATTTTTGATTTAGGGGTTAAAAAATTAAACTCTAATTTTTTATGCAATAAAACCCTAAATACGCTGCACAAAATTTAGGTTTCAACACTTTAATTGATGTTATTATCACTCTAGGTTATAGAGGGCACTCAAAAACAACTTTCAATCTCAAACATTATGAAAAAAATTCCACGGAATGTCACGCACGTTGTTACCTTAATAAGAAAGAATTATAGTTGTGTAACGTCAAACAATGGACAAATAGGAAACATAAAATGACCACAAGAGGTAAAACATTACCTCATGCATCTCATTTGGGTTCTAAAACTTCAATGCACTTTTACCTAGAATAAGTTTAAGCACACTTTTTCTCCCTTTCTCGGAATCTTCTTCGTTCTTTTTGCGCGCCGTTTTTTTTTCTATTCTTTAGTAGTGACCTAGACAATACCACTCTGTTTGGAAAGCAAGATTCAGAGCGGAAAGAATCATAGTGGAAGGAATGATGGGGTAATGAAGGCAAAAGCATTGTTTGGAAGAGTTAGAGCATTTGCAGATGATGATGTGAAGTGAAAAGAGTCATACGATTAGTAGATTATGTAGCCTAGCGTGACGAACTTCAGAGGGTCATTAAAGCGATGCCTCAATGGAGTCCAATTTGCGGCCGATCCTCGATGGTCGAAAACAAGCTTCTGGAGTTGCTAACAGTTCATTTATATAAAAGTTTATAGCTAATGCAACCAACTCTTTCCAACTAAGCGTTAGTTAAGAGTTTCAACATTGCCAGGTGCTGTTTGCTTTAAAGAAGATCCTCCACTTTCCAGTTCTCATTCTCCTTTGAAAACCCCGAACTGATTTCGTAAATTTAAAGCTGAAACTGGTTTATTTCTCTTGAAAACAAGCAGAAATGGCGTTCAGAGTTCTACTCAATTTAAAACATGCCATTGAGCGGGATGGGAGACTGATGGTTGCAGATTTTTTTTTAGAGATATCTCTCACTTTTAAGACTAATCGCAGATCATCTTCTCTACCAAAAACATGAGGCTCATCTCCAGCATCTCAAAATCTCACACTGCAATTTTTTGCCTCTCTAGCTTGACTACACTGCTTGCTTCACGGACCACTTCACTACCCAGCATTCTCCACCCCAGCCAACCGGTTAACAAAAGAAGCATGCCAGCTTCGGTAGTGATAGTAGCTTCAAAGAAATCTCTGCATTTGCATACTCGCTCGCTCTAACTCTGCTATAGCTAACCTCCTGGTGAAGTCAATTTTTAACTTCCTCTAGAAGTTGGTCTCTAACCTCTCAACAAGAAATTGCTCTTGAACCTGCCCAACAAAGTTACCTCTCGATTAAGTAATATGTGGCCCCAAGCAAAGATAGAGGCTGTGTCTATCAGATCTCGGTGAAGCACAAGGAAGCAAGTTGCCTTTCTTTTTTTTTGTTCAGAAAGGAAGCAAGTTACCTTAAGGGCCCGTTTGGTAACGTGCCAAACAGTGAAAATTTCTGTTCTTTTGTTCCTAGAATCAGTTTGGAAACAGAAATTTGTTTGTTTAATATTTTGATTTTGGGCACAATTTTGCAAGAATTTGTTCCCATAATCAATTTTGGAACAGAACCAAGAAAAAAAAAAGTAACTTTTTGATTCTGGAAACAAAAATGAGAATAAGTTTTTTTCTTCTTTTTCTTGGTTTTTGATGTAGCTTCTAATGTCCGGCGTGAGGGCCGCCCTCATCGGATCTGGCGAAATTAAAATATTTTAATAAAAAAATATTTTACCTGCCATGGCCGGCGACCAAGCCATGAACAAAAAAATATATATTATTAATAAAAAATATTATTAATAAAAAAAATATTTTACCAGCCATGGCCGGCGACCAAGCCATGGCAAAAAAAAAAAAGAAAAAAAATTTTCAATAAAATATTTTAATAAAAAATATTATTAATAAAAAAATATTTTACCGGCCATGGCCAAAAAATTAATAATATAATTTTTATTAAAAATATTTTTTATTAAAATATTTTAATAAAAAACATATTATTAATAAAAAATATTTTACCGGTCATGGCCAAAAAAACTAAAAAATTATTTTTAATAAAAATATTATTAATAAAAAAAATATTTTACCGGCCATGGCCAAGAAGGAGGAGAAGAAAAAAAGAAAATAAAAAAAAGAAAAAAGAAAGAAAGAAATACTAAAATATTATTAATAAAAAGAAATTTTGTGCCGTTACCAAACGCATTTATATTCTTTTTCCATTCTAAAAATGGAAATTTTAGGCCGTTAACAAACGCCTTCAAATGCTCAGAATCAGTTCTCGGATACATAATAAAAAAAAATCATTTCTTAGCAGAATCAGTTTTCGAATACAGAATCGTTGTCATGCGCATCCTAAATTTGCAAAAAAGGAGAGTGTGGTGCTTGTGTTGATGTGACCTTGGTGAGCGAGAGACAAGCACTTATGAGTGTGGCGTGACATCTCGCACGGACGAGTGTATTGGATATGTATGGGGCGTGAATTTGATGTATGAGAAATAAGAGAGTTGGTCTGCATGTAATTTCTTTTTTCTAGATATAAAATCAAACATCCTTTGCTTTTGTGCCCATCAATGCAACACTTAACAAGTAGTATAAAAAAAAAAACAAGTAGTATTAGAGCTCTTCCGATTCAACAAGCAATACTAAAATCGGATGGTTGAGCCTGTACACATGTTATTAGATGCATATAAAGTTACCTACAACATTCAATATCCATTTAGGAATCTAGAGAAATAATTATTTGTCAAATGAAATATACATTGTCCGTACAAGGAAAAAAAGAGGCTAGTAAAATATAGTGAACTCAGTATATATGCTTTGAGTTGTAGCTTGTAACTTGTGAGGCATGCTCCACACGTTGCGAGACTAACCAAGAAAATACGAAAACAATTCATTGATGCAAACATTTTAGACAATGCAAGGTCGATTCAAGTGTCCACATGTTTATGAACGTGGGCGTCAATCCAAGTATTACCATACATTTTTTACGGCCATCATTTTTCTTTTTCAACTTTCAAGCTATGCAAATGAACTTTCATCATCCGTGCACGTCACATGGTCTCTAATGAAAAACTTGATCTAAAATTGGTGGAACAACTACGATAGGAGGAAAGAAAGCTTGCAAGATGTCAGCCAAAGACTATGAGAAATACTTCCTTCTCGAGGAAAATACTCACTGGTTTTTGGATTGATTATTAGTTTAGTATATCAACATCAGTAGCTTGTTGAACGTGTGACAAACAAAGACACAGACATAATTAATTAATTAGTCATGCGATTGTTGATAAGAAAATGTAAACATCAGCAGGTCCAAGTCAAGTTGGAGTGCAGAGAAAGAAGGAATCTGGACTCCCCAAAATCAAATCTAAAGTTGGACAAATACAGATAGAATCATTGGACGTTCGAGTAAATAAGAGGAGAAAAACAAAAGTGGGTTTGGTAATTACTATTTGTTTGGAAATTTTCCATGCTTTTAGTTGCGGACTATGCGCTGATGATCATGCCCATCAATGTCGCCAGGCAATAACTTTCTCTTAGAGCCCATTCACAATCATAGTACATTAATTTCGTGATAACTTTGCCTTTGAAAATGGATGAGATAATCTTTCCCGAAATTGACATTGTGGATGACAAATGGCGATTTTCCCTCGGAATACTCTCTTGCATATATGATTGCTTGGCCAATCGTACGATGTAGACCTCGTCACCTTTTGATCTCAACAAATAGATTTTCACCCTTGATTATCTTACCGAGTTTGTTGTCAAATGAATCATAATTACTACAATTTTTCAAATATTATTAATGCTTAATCAACTGAGGCAATTGACTTCAATTTTTACCTTTGTATATTGATGCTTTATGACTTGCTCGCATGGCACAAGATTATTGTCTTGTGTGATTATTCATAAGAGATGTTAGACTCTGATTATTATGTGTAAATATTACAAAGAAATTGGTTCTTGAACTTTGGAAACTACTTTATATTAGATGGATGGTTGAGGCATGAAACGTTCTTAATGACTTGGTCCACCTAGAATTGTTTTGGTATATAAAATCTTACTTATAAACAAATAAAAAGACTTCGCAGTCCACGCTGTATCTTGCGCATGAACTTCATCGGTGATTGGATATCACCAAGTCGTTGTTAGCATGTCATTGTCCCAGCAATTTTTATTAGAAGCAAAGTGAACACAAGAATTTCCTTCCTCGGCTTTGTCTTAATGAAAAGTTGACTTGACTTGACTTGGCTTTTTCACGGTCCTTTGTTGGTGAAGTGAGTGCGTGGAACTTTACCGAGCCGAGGTCGAACTCACGAAGCAAGTTCCTCTTCTTTTCCTCGTTTAACCATGCTTGGGATCTGCTAATTGAGTTCGACCCATGTTTTCTTTTTCTCCTTTTTTTAATTGGAAATGAGTTTTATTTTCCAGGAAAGCAAATAATTTTTACCTTTGTATATTGATGCTTTATGACTTGCTCGCATGGCACAAGATTATTGTCTTGTGTGATTATTCATAAGAGATGTTAGATTCTGATTATTATGTGTAAATATTACAAAGAAATTGGTTGTTGAACTTTTGAAAATACTCTATATTAGATGGATGGTTGAGGCATGAAACGTTCTCGAGACTTGGTCCACCGATAATTCTTTTTGGTATATTAAATCTTGCTTATAAACAAATAAAAAGACTTCGCAGTCCACGCTATATCTTGCGCATGAACTTCATCAGTAATTGGATATCACCAAGTCGTTGTTAGCATGTCATTGTACCAGCAATTTTTATTAGAAGCGAAGGCTTGTCCGAGAGACAAGCCATGTGAACACAAGAATTGCCTTCCTCGGCTTTGTCTTAATGAAAAGTTGACTTGACTTGACTTGGCTTTTTCACGGTCCTTTGTTGGTGAAGTGAGTGCATGCAACTTTACCGAGTCAAGGTCGAACTCACGAAGCAAGTTCCTCCTCTTTTCCTCATTTAACCATCCTTGGGATCTGCTAATCGAGTTCGACCCATGTTTTCTTTTTCTCCTTTTATAATTGAAAATGAGTTTTATTTTCCAGGAAAGCAAAGGGTTTGGTCAATTAAAATAAACTATTTTCAGGTTCAAATGAGAATTCTCCATGACCTAAGCAGGTATTAACAATTCGTCACTCGTGCATGTAATCGAGTGATTGGTGATGTAATCAAATTATTAACACAGTATTTAAAGAGAGAAAAAAACAATTATGTTTTGAGTACCTGACAGACTTGTGAGGGGATTAAATGCACGCGTTAGGTTACATTTTTCGCATCATCAAGCATAACATGCAATGTCCTGACATGACCTAAAAAAGTTTGTTAAAGTTTGAAGAAACCTCTCACATCTAGTATTACCAAGTTCGAGCTTAGTCCATTTCATTACTTAAGCAGCCTAAGCTTGAGCCTCTCAAATCACACGTGTTGACAGCTCAGTTTTTGCCAGCAAATTAAACGTCCATTTTCATAAAACAGTAAGAAAAGTAAAAATAAATCAATAGTAGGAAGACCAAAACAAACAATGGTATAATAAATAAATAAATAGACAAGCACGAAAAAAAATTAAAAGAGAGAGTCCCGATTTGGACTAGTTCGGCCCGTCATCTAAGTCTTGGCCCTTGCAATCCGGATTAATTCAATTGAGCCCAGCAACGCAGGCATATCAGACTTCACTCATGAGGCCCATAGAACTAATAAGTGAAGCCCAAAGTTGGAAATGGCCTTGAAGCACACATATGCCAGAGACCTCTTCACAGATTTTTGCTATGAGGATAGGAAAATTTTATCACGTTCTGTTTGTTTTGCTGAAAATGAATAATTAAAAAATTTTATTCTTAAAAATGATTGTTTGTATCGCTTTAAATAATTAACTAATGAAAAATATTTTCATTAACGATAACAAATTTTGTCTAAATATTTTCACGAAAGATGAGTATATTTTTCGTTCATTAATTTTTTGTAGGTGATAGAAACGATCATTTTTAGGAAAATATTTTCAAAATTATTTATTTTTCACGAAACAAACGGCGAATTCCACAAGAGTTAATTGGTTGGAATTGACTTGATCACAACGTGAGACATTTTTTAATATAAAATATTAAATGCGATTAGAGGATTTCACTTAGCTAATGGAGCCCCTAAGGATGGATAGCAAATTTAAGCTAATGTCTGCTAAATATACCATTCATCTGAATATTGCTTTTTAGATATGCCTGTGATCCCACATTGCATGGGCTAGAAGATTAGTCTTGTGCAATCTCAAACTTACAAGGTTTGTTTTGTGTAAAGGCCGCGCGGGCGTGAGTGGGCTGTGACTTGAGCGGACAATATCATGTTGGCACTCCAGTGGGGCTACCTATAGTGATATCATATGATTGAAAATATCGCACAGGTACCCAAGTGGGGGTTGCCTCTAGGTCTGAAGAGAAATACAGAGCAGGTGGAGGCGACGAAGGAGGTTGGGACTGGCTTGCTCTTGGGCAAACGGAGGTCGGAGGCGACGGCGGTCAGAGCTCGGGACGCAGCTGCGACAGCGATGATTGTGACCAGCGGGCGGAGGTGGAGGCCACGGTGGAGGTCGGGACCGGCGGGCGGGCGAGAGCGATATTTGAAAAAACGAAAAGAGAATGTGGGCCTTCCTTCGTAAGTTTCTATGAGAAGAGCTGGGGAGATAGAGAAGGAGAGAGCAAGAGGAGGCCCCACATTAATGAAGAGAGAGGGGAGAGACTGATGAAAGGGCGTAGGTCCTTAGCGTGCAGAGGCGGATGCAGGGCTAAAGGAGAAAGGAAATTAATTTTTTGTGAAAAAAAAAGAGTCCCGACCCGCCGGTCCCACCTGTGCCACGTGAATCACGTGGCGCCTCGTGAGTGGTCGAGGATCACGCCTACGTGGAGCGCTAGGACCACTTAATATTTTCTCACAATGAGAACCCCTGTTTCGTCATCTTTCTCGTGCTCAACAAACTTGTCAGCAATACCAGTCATAATCTGGTTCAACTTTTACCATTTTCTTCTTCATCAAGCGGTGCTATTTGCAATTACCGTCAGATCTAATTGAATTGTAAAAATGGGCATAATTAGGTTAACTTTCCCTCCAGATATATATCCTAGGATGATTGGTGTGCTTCATTCTTTCTAATCAAATTGCTTTCCAGCAGATGACAAAAAAACTGAAAATCCTGGACTTAACAGGTTGCACAAAGTTACGAGGACACCCGACTTCTCTAACTTCATGTCTTTAGAGATGTTAATACTTGCTTGGTGTTTTGAGTTGATCACAATTGATTGCTCTATTGGTGAGCTTGAACTCCTCAAAACTTTGAATGTCAAAGGGTGTAGTTCTCTTGGGGAGTTGCCGGAAGAAGTCGGTTCTCTACATTCTTTGATGCATTTTGTCATGCCCCTAAATTATAAACTTTTGAAGCTTCCGGAGCGATTTGGGCATCTGAAATCTTTGTCGAGTTTTATATTAGACGAGCACCCTGAAATTGGTCAACTTCCAAACTCTATTGGTCAACTTCCAAATTGGTTATCTTTACGTGGGTGTATGGGAATAGAGGAGCTTCCGTGCTCCGTTGGGGAGTTACAAATGTTGGTTGAGTTAGACGTATCAAAGTCAGGAATATGCATGCTACCCAATTCTATTGGAAAGCTAAAGAAATTAAGGGTGATGAGGATGGATTACACGGTGATAACAATGTTTCCTCATACTATTGGATGAGTAAAGATGCTTGAAGAGCTACATGCCAAGAAATGCTGGCGTCTGACAGAAGAAAACCTGGAGGAAATTGGGAATCTATCCCATTTGAGGATATTGGACTTATCGTGTGCTAATGTTGGTAGATTGCCTGAGGTGATAGGTTGTCTCTCTCATCTTGAAAAACTTCGATTGGGTTTGACCGAGCTTAGACAAGTGACAGGTATTCCATCAAATTTGACATGCCTTAAAGTTCGAGCCAGTGACTTCTCTTTTATAAACCTCTCAAACCTCATCAATTTAGATTATCTCAAGTTATATAGATCAACTGCTTTGCCTTACTCAACTGAGAGCTACGATCTGCCAAAAATGGAAGCAGATTGGATGAGAGAGCAACCGACCCATCTGCTTCCATCTCATTTGTCAGGCTTGAAACTCACGGGCATTAGTCCACTCCCACATTTTTCCAACTTAGAAAGTTTGTCACTACTGCATGTCGCTGCAAAATAATTAATTTTCCTAGACTCACGTGAGATCAGGAAAGCATAAATTCATACATATATAATGCATGAATGATTCATGAAGATAGAAAGAAGGAGAAATGATTCTCTACCCATCCAGTGCTCCTCTTAGTGCCTCAATAAATTTCAACCATAAGGTAAATAGAATAAGGTGTCCCGTACCTTGATTTGGCTCCACCCGCCCCAGTCATTTTCGATACCGCTCCATGAAATGTCTAGCACGATCAAATTAGTAAAGTGAAAATTCTCCGCGTAAAATACCTTATTCAACTTTTTCCAAGAAAGCCACCTTAGCTTCGAAAAAAGATTTCGGAAGTCGCTAGAAAAACCCAAGCCTTTCACTCTAAGGAACCTTAGATTTGGTAGAGCAGCTAATTCTTCGAATGTAAGGTTGTGGCTGCAGCCATCGGAAGTCAAGCTTAGTGCTTCTACATCTTGATTTCTCTGCCAACGGGAGACTCGAGATTACTAAAGTGCACGACACTTTGCACTCTGATAGAGCTACAAAGAAAGGAAGCATATGAACACAAGTAAACAATTTCTCCAACAGGGAAACTACCATGGCACACGCCTTTACCCCGCAAGTAGAAAAGGAAAGCCGGCAAGGCTATTGTTGGAAGATATGCGATATCATTGATTTGATATGAGATATTGTTTGGAATGATATGCAAAGATCAAGTGGATTATATTTGATTTTGTAAAATATTTTATTTCCTTTATTTCATTGATGCTTTGTATTATAAATTTGTACATCACGTGTTGAGCAATATAGAAAAAGATACACTAAATTTTCTCCCAAAGCCATCTCTCCTTGTCTTCAATCTTGCTTTCTTTCATGGTATCAGAGCGGCTTCGCTCCTGATGTAGCTTCCGCAAAGTCCCCATTGATTGCCTGCCGTGAATTTGGACCTGTAAAAACAAGGTACCCTTCCGGCGAAGGAATCAGTTTTAAGCAAGACGAAGAAAGGCTAAAGGCTACACACTTACCCTCATCATGAATCAGAATCAATCATCTTCGGATTCGTCTTCCCCAGAAGATGTTACGAATCAACATGCTTCGGAGGATGTTACTGATCAACATGTCTCGGAAGGAGTTAACCCACAAATCCCACAGGCTGTGTTTTCCGGTGGTCAGGCTCAGCCCCTTTTTTGGCAACCCTATCAGGCTCAGACAAATACAGGGCAGCTCCTACCGGGCCCGCCCATCGTGGGCCAGCCAATCGGGGGCCAGCCTTTCCAATGGATACCGAATCCATGGTATCTTGGGCCGAACCCAAATGCATCATTGCCTGAGGCGAGCCAAGAAAATGCCCAGCTCAACAGTGGCCCACCAGACGCAAGCGGAGCGGGCCCAACTGAAGGATCTGGAACGAACAATGCGGGGATATCAAGCGGGTCAGGAAATCCGGGTTTGGGTCAAAATCCCTACCCGGTTCTGCCACCCGGTTACTTGTCGTATCCAACGGCATCCATCACTGGCCGACTAGAACCCGGCGACGTCCTCTACGTCTCCGCCGCCGATGGACCGGAGTTGCGGCTTATTAGCCACCTTCTCACGGGATCTGCGAATTACTCGATCTGGGCACAAGATTTCCGACGAGCTCTAGTGACGAAGGACAAAGACGTTTTCATAGACGGATCGGTTCCGATCCTGACCGACGAAAGAATGGCAAGACAATGGAGAAAATGCAACCAGCTAGTTAGAACATGGATTGGGAACTGTATTAGCCCAGAAATAGCCATCGGACTTCCACCCACAGAAGATGCAAGAAAGATGTGGGAAAATATACGAGAAATGTACGGGAAATTAGACCGTGCGAGGATTTTTTCTCTCACTCAGGAGCTTTCAGAGCTAAAGCAAGGGAATATGAGCATAACCGCTTGCTTCAACAAGCTGTCGGCCCTCTGGAATGAGCTATAATCAGTCGAAGAAAAGCTCGAGGGACCCGAAACCACGCTACAACAGTATAAGGCGATCAAATACAGGGAGAGAGTCACACGATTTCTCTTGATTTTAAACGAATCTTATCTCACCTTTAGATCGCAGATCCTCGCCATGGACCCGGTGCCACCGCTCGGACGCATCTTTCAACTAGCGGTACAGGAAGAGAGCCAACGACTCGCCTCGCCGGAACATGCAAGGGGAGCAGAAAGCATCGCCCTCGCGACCCGCGGCGAACGTCGCGAGTTGGGTTTCAAAACCCTAGATCGAGAGAAGGAGCGGCGAGGGTTTGAGGGGAACGATACACAGCAGCAAACTAAAAGAAATGGAGTGGACGGTGTGGATCGCAGCATGCGATCTGATGGCTAGAAAGGCACCGATTCCACCAAGGAATCATACGGTGGGCAGCAGACCCACTCAAAGACATCCAACGATCCAGTTTTTTCGGGTGCACAAAAATTTTTCGGGCAGAATTTAAAAGGAAAAAAATTTTGTGAATATTGCAGGCGGCCCCACCACACAATCGATAACTGCTGGAAATTGCATGGTAAACCCCGGGAAAAAGAAAGGAAAGGAAAGGAAAGGAAAAGAATCCTCGGCTGCGGCTTATCAAGTCACTGGTCCAAATGATGACCAGCCCATCACATATAGACAATATCAGCAAATTATGCAGGCATTACAAAAATTAGACACTTCCAACAAAGGAAGTAATTTTTCAGGTATTACTCGTTGCCTGATAAATTCCATTGCTAGAAATGCTTGGATAATTGACTCAGGGGCAAGTGATCACATTATCTGTGATAAGGGATTATTCTCCATTATTCATAGAGAATTAAGCATTCCTATCTCCGTGAAATTGCCGAATGGGAATGTTACTCATGTCACTACGACAGGGACAGTAAATCTTAGCTCACAAATCACACTCAAGAATGTCCTTTATGTCCCAGACTTCCGTTTCAACCTCATATCTGTGTCTAGAGCCTGTGAAGAAAATTCCTGTCGAATTTTTTTCGATTCTGATACTTGTTTCTTTCAGGCCCTTTCGACTAGCAGACTGATGGGCTTGGGTAATCTTTCTGAAGGATTATATTTTTGGACCAGCCTTCCCAGAAATTTCGATTTATCATGCATTCCTTTCAATAAAAAATCATTGTGTAATTCGACTGCCAATGATAAAAATTTCCTTATGCATTCTAGAATGGGACATAGTGCCTTATTCCCTTATTCTCAGTGTCATATTTGCCCACTTGCAAAACAATCTCGTATACCTTTTTCTCCTAGCAAGAATCGTGCTACCGATATTTTTTCTCTAATTCACATTGATGTGTGGGGGCCATATCACACACCGAACCATGATGGATCTCGATTTTTTCTTACTATTGTGGATGATTATTCCAGAGCTACATGGGTTTTCCTTATGCAGTCTGAAGCCCAAGTTTTCCATAACTTGAAGACTTTCATTTCTTTATCAAAGACACAGTTCGGAAAATCTATTCGACGCATTCGAACAGATAATGGAAAGGAATTCTTCAACCGTGAATGCGATAATTTTTTCTCATCTCATGGAATTTTACATGAAAGCTCATGTATTTATACCCCGCAACAAAATGGGGTGGTTGAAAGAAAACACCGCCATCTCTTGGAGGTAGCACGTGCGTTAAAGTTTCAAGCTTCTGTCCCACAAAATTTTTGGGGAAATTGTGTGATAACAGCGGCCTACTTGATTAATCGGATGCCATCAAAAGTACTCAATGGACAATCACCATTTGAGCTCCTATTTAAAAAAGGGCCAGATCTGGACCATTTGCGAATTTTTGGATGCTTGTGTTACGCCACTTCTACAGGCCCTCGGGACAAGATGGGCCCTCGTGCTCGGCGATGCATATTCATGGGATACCCAAATCTACAAAAGGGTTATCGTCTTTTTGACACATCCACATGAGAATTTTTCGTAAGCAGGGATGTCGTTTTTCACGAAAACACCTTTCCTTTTGAAGATGACTCCTCCAAAGAAGATGCAAAGGCAACAAACGCTCCTCATAATTTTTCCACCGAAGAAGAAAGTTTCAGGGATCCCACCTATGTTCCGACTGTCCAAGGATCTCCAGTACCTGATACATTTCCCACTGAAGATGCTTCTCCATTATCAACATTGGAACCAATGGAAGACGATGAGATCACTGAAGATCTTTCACATACCGAAGGATTATCACCTGTTATGGAGGAAACTTCACCTTCACCTCCAAGAGACCCTCCGCGACGTTCTGGGAGAATCACACGTCCACCCACATGGACCAAAGACTATGTCTGTGCTGCTCACAATTCACCAGGTATTCGATATCCCATCTCAGCTTATGTTTCATTCAATAAACTCTCGTCGGAACATAGATGCTGCATTAGCCGTATATCTGAAGATCAGGAACCTTCCAACTATGATGAAGCATGCACTAATCCACGATGGCAAAAGGCTATGGCAACTGAATTGCAAGCCTTGATTGAAAATAACACATGGGAACTTGTGCCACTGCCCCCTCATCGGAAGCCAATTGGGTGCAAATGGGTATACAAGATCAAGTATCGATCAGACGGATCCATTGAACGATACAAGGCTCGTTTGGTGGCGAAAGGTTTTACACAACGGGAGGGTTTTGATTACCACGAAACATTTTCCCCAGTAGCCAAAGATGTCACTGTCCGATCTTTCCTGTCGGTTGCGGCATTCCAAAATTGGAATTTACACCAAATGGATGTCCATAATGCTTTCCTTCATGGTGATTTGGATGAGGAGATTTATATGGAGATTCCTCAGGGCTTTAGGAGACAGGGGGAGGATAAAGTATGTCGTCTCCGTAAATCCCTATATGGTCTTAAACAAGCTTCTCGGCAATGGTATGCCAAATTTGCAAATGCACTCATAGCTGCAGGATTTAAGCAATCCCGTTTTGACTATGCCCTTTTTACGTGGACAAAAGGTATGTCATCCATTTATTTAATAATATATGTTGATGATATACTTATTATGGGCAATGATGAAAATGCCATAAAGAGCTTCAAGCAGTATCTGCATTCCACATTCCATATAAAAGACCTGGGATCACCCAAGTACTTTTTGGGAATTGAAATTGCCCGATCCGATCAAGGAATTTCCCTTAGTCAACGGAAATTTGTGTTGGAAATTATATCAGAAGCAGGTCTGTCAGGTTGCAAGCCAGCTGTTGTTCCGATCGAACAGAATATCAAGCTGACCACGACGGAATATGACGAAGGATCTTCTCAAGAAGATGATCCCATACTCAAAGATCCAGCAAGCTACCAAAAACTTGTTGGGAAGCTCATATACTTGACTATGACCAGGCCAGACATATGTTATGCGATACAGACACTCAGCCAATTTATGCACAAACCAAAAGAATCTCACATGAATGCTGCACTGAAGATTGTCAAGTATTTAAAGAAATGCCCAGGACTTGGAATATTTCTTTCTAGAAAGTGCAACATGGAAATGACGGCTTATTGTGATGCAGATTATGCAACCTGTCCAATGAGTAGAAGATCTGTTACAGGTTTTTGCATTAAACTTGGAGACTCGTTGCTCTCATGGAAGACAAAAAAACAGCCGACTGTCTCACTATCTTCAGCAGAAGCAGAATATCGGGCAAT
Organism: Syzygium jambos; assembly: GCA_031216235.1. Taxonomy (NCBI): domain Eukaryota; kingdom Viridiplantae; phylum Streptophyta; class Magnoliopsida; order Myrtales; family Myrtaceae; genus Syzygium; species Syzygium jambos. The sequence continues at coordinate 70,153 of JASUUC010000022.1, read as the reverse complement.
GGCAAAAACTACTTGCGAGATAGTATGGCTACGAGGATTGCTGCAAGATCTTGGGGTACAAATTAAGGGCCCAACTAGACTTTTTTGTGACAATGATGCCGCTATCAAGCTTGCGACTAATCCTATGGTACATGAGAGAACGAAACACATAGAAGTAGATTGTCACTTCACACGAGAGAAGATTCAAGAAGGGGTAATTGAAACAAGAGGAATAGGGACCGCAGAACAACCCGCGGATGTTTTCACCAAACCCCTCTGTCAGAAACAACATGCATATCTACTGAGCAAGCTAAGTGTCTTGGACATCTACAAGCCATCAGCTTGAGGGGGAGTGTTGGAAGATATGTGATATCATTGATTTGATATGAGATATTGTTTGGAATGATATGCAAAGATCAAGTGGATTATATTTGATTTTGTAAAATATTTTATTTCCTTTATTTCATTGATGCTTTGTATTATAAATTTGTACATCACGTGTTGAGCAATATAGAAAAAGATACACTAAATTTTCTCCCAAAGCCATCTCTCCTTGTCTTCAATCTTGCTTTCTTTCAGCTATGTACATGTTGGCCGACGATGAGTTCTTGCCATATATCAAGGATGCAAGAATCGAAAGATGAATGGGACACACTGATAACTCTCGTTGCTTAGGGAAATGATAGCAAAGCTCCAGAAGCAGAAGAACGTCCTTCTACCCATCACTCAATGGGATTATAATCATCAGCCTATACTTTGTGAAAATTACAGAAACAAGGGCGAGGAGGATCATACTACATGGTCTGAGAGCAGAACATAATGGCCTTGTGATGAGGACACGGGACTGGGCCACACGACCAAATCCCAGATGCGCTAATGCAGCGTTAATAGAGGATATTGGTGTGAGATATAAAGGCGATGGAAGAAAAAATCCAAGCCTTGAGGCAGAACGAGACATGGGGTTTTGTGATGAAAAGATTTGAAAGCCATAACATACAAATGGGTTTAAGAGCTGACGGCTCACCCAGATGGTTCGATCGAGTGAGACAAGGCTCCATTGTTGGTTTGATCAGAAAAATATGACTTCTTAACGGCGACTTGTCCGAACCAACATATCAATTATAAACTTCACATTCATTTCTTGAAAATCTCTGGTAGATTTCGTCGATGGTCATTGAATTTTAGTAGATTTTGCAATCATGTCACGAATTATGACTTCTGCTACTCGAAGCACTGTACTTTTCCTTTTTTTCTTTTACAATTGATACACTTTTAACAGCAACGATCAATTTTGGGGCGGTGTGTTGACGTGGTGGACACGCGGTAGTGATGGGGCGAACAGATGGTAGTGACATGGCATCCGTAAAATTGGCCACATGTTAGCCACGTCAGCATTTTGGCAGAAGATTTTCATTTTGCGTGGAATCTAGTCAAAACGCATTCAATGAAAGAAATCATAATTCAATGACATGACATACACTAAAGTTCAGTGACAATCAACAAAATTTACCTACCTTGAAATTCCTGAAGATATTTGTGCTAGAAAAGTTTAACAACTTTCTAGAGGAGATCCAGCATCTACCTGCTGTTCTCCCAAATTTCTCACGAGTATCAGCTATCACTGATCTTAAACAATGTTGATACCTAATTTTTAGCCGACACGTCATTAAAAATAGAAAATTCGAGATTATGGTTTCCGATCGCGACGGAGCCTGTTTCTTGAACAAAAAGTGTCGTTTTTTAATTCTGTCTGTTGGCCTAGCTTTTGTAAGTGATTTTCTATTCATTTCATGCAAAAACCCGAAAAGTCAAATGGTTGACTTTTGCGTTGACTTTTTGATCAACCCTTTGACCAAAAGTCAACCCCAGGTCAAATTGGGGCTTTTCGCATAAAAAGATTCCTTTCAAGTCCAATTTCACTTTAGAAGTGGAAATTTCAGAAAAATTCAAAGATTTGATCATAAAATCAAGCTCCTAGTGAAAAGTCAACTAGGGTTTGACTTTTGGTCAAACCTTTGACCAAAAAAATTGAAAAATACAAAAATCCAAAAATCATCTTATTCTACATTCAATTTACCTTTAGCATTTGAAATTTTACAAAAATCGATTTAGAATCAACTTTTTCCCAAATTGCGGAATTTGATTCAAATCGGCCAAAAATGAAATTATTTCATTTCTAGTCATTTTTTAGGTTAATTTTCTTCATGACATTTGATCTAGAGGTCATCTTATATTCAATTTTTGAACCAATTTTGTGATTCCAAGCTAAACACAAAAACCCCCAATTTTGGCCCTAATCAGTGATTTGGATCCATTCTTCATGATTTGCGCAATTAAGGCACGAATGAGCCTAATTTCTTATATGAAATCCAAATTCAAAATCAATTTTGGAAGATTCACATGAATTTGAGTCAATTTGATCAATTTAGTGATCCAATGATTAGGAAGTCTAAGAGTATTTGGTCTAATCAATGCAATTCAATTTGACCCACTCTAGACTAATATTCAATTTGATGAATTGAGACTCAATTTGGTTAATTGGACTTTAATTAAATTTGTTAGTCTAGCTTGGCCACGCAATTACCCAAATTCAAGAGCAATTAAGACAAACAAGTTAAATTGGACATGAATTTCAAATCGGTTCAATCCAATTTGATTGAATTCGATATTAATGAGGTCAATTAATCATGATGGAGATCAAATTGTACCAAATTGGAACAAAAGAAATCAAGGATTGAACCAGTTCAATCAGACCAAATTCAGGGCTAACTGACTCAACCCGGTTTGATTCAAATTGAACTAATTCGATCGGACTAGCCATTTTCCAGTCGAAAATTTCGACGATCGACAGTCCGTTCAGATCAACCAAGGCCGGTCACATCCTCTTGAGCGCGAAAATGACAAAAATGTCCTTAATTGAGAATTACAAAAAATGACCCTAAGAGAAATTACTAAAATGCCCTTCTTCAAGGATTAAGCAAATTAATTAGGGGATAAGTAAATTAATCATGGCCATTCATTTAGAATTGATCATGTCCATCCATGATGCCATGTCACCAATCCTTAACCTTTCAAGAATATTCTTAATCATTAAGGGTGCATTTTGGGCCATTGGATTAATCAAAGGGGTAGAATTCAAAGTTGAGGGAAGTATATAGTGTTTTTTCCCTCCAAAATTAAGGGGGGATTCATTTTTTCAGATCTGGTTTCTCTCTCATCTCTCTCTCTCTCTCTCTTCCTCTCACGCCGTCTCTCTCTCTCGAGTTCTCTCTCGGCGACAGCCATTTCGCCTCCTCGCCGGACACTTTCCGGCGAGTTGCCGTCCCACCGTCGTCCCCCACGGTGGTCCAAGGCCAGTCGCAAGGCCAGCTGACCTTGCTGGTGGCCGGAGCTCCTCATTCCGGCGGCTTCTTTCTCTCGGCAGCATCACCGGCGCTGCTGCCGGTGATGTGATCAGCCGGTTCAAGCGGCTGAACCGGCTGATCGGTGTCCCCCTCCGGCGATCCAGAACATCCAGCAGCATTCCTCGGTGTTTTCATGTCGCTGTGGTGGCCGGCTTCTCGTTGAACGGCCACCGGATCGCATCTTTGATTTGATTTTTTGCTGATTAGTCCATTTGTGAGAAAACGAATCAATTCTCACGATATTTCGTACACTCTATCGTCATAGGTTGGCCGAGCTTTCCGAGACTTCTCCGTGTCATTTCTGATCTGAATACGGAGGCCGGATCGCTCGATCGAGCATTGGAGCATTGTTAAACAAGGTAAGAACACTTGAGTATGATTCTGTAAATTCGTGTCCAGTAAAACCTGCATGTTTGAGATGCTGATTTGAGCTTGTTAATGTCGAAATCTGATGAAGTAACAAACTAGAGAATCGTAGAGTTCGTCTTAAGCTTCGATTTGATATATCATATGCCTCGATCGGACTTGATTTGCTATGTCAAAACACTTTTAGAAGTTAGGATCATAATCTGAAACATATTGTTCAAGTCTGTTCTGATATCTTCCTAATTGACGTTATGTTATTTGATGATTTTTTATGATTTTTTACAATAATTTTTTGAAAAAACTTCCTTCATGAAAGTTGTAGAGCACATCTTGATCTGTTCATCATAAAATTTTCACAAAATTCTGAGCATGTTAGCCTCGTACGATCTGCAACGTCATATACATATGAATCTGGTGACAGACTAGTTTCAGATCGACCTTCGTATGTTCTTCGATTTTTATAAATTCGTGTGTTCAAAATATGAAAAAATTTTCTTTACAAAAGTTCATACTGAGATCGAGATCTTTCTATTGATACTAATTTCATCAAAATCGGAGGTCATTTGAATTTTCAAAAGGAATTCCCATGATCCGATCAGTATCTGTGTCCAGATCTGATTTTCATTCCTTTGGAGTTCAAAAGATGTTTCTCCGAATTTGATAAAGTTAGATTCCTTTTTTGCAAAAAATCAAAATTACAAAGTTGTTCATTGGGGTCTCATTATGTTGACTAGAAATTTTGAGGACCTAATAACAATTTTTGGAGGGCCAATTTGCTTAAAATTTCATGAAAGGTCTTCACGGGTCAAAACTTCATTTGCAGTTGAGTCCTTCGAGAAAATTGAATTTTATAAAAATTTGGAGGGCTTTTTTAGCAAAAAATCAAAACATGAAAGTTGTTGCACACGGGAAATCCTAACTGCACAAAAATTTTCACGTGGTTTTGATAAGGTTTGTTATTTTTCCCGCCATTATTTTGAAATCCATAACAGAACCAAGTCCAGTCTATCACTGAGATCAAATTTGATATTTTCGGGAAAATTGGCTAGGATTTAGAAAAAATGGTCTTCTTGACTTTTGATCCTCATGTCATAAGCTTTCTAATGACACCTGAATCACTTCATTTGGACATCATTAGGGTAGTTAATCACAACCGAACAGAATCAATCCGAATTAGATATTAACTGAATAAGTGGTCTTTTTTTATAAAGCCTACTTCTCATTGTTTGATTGGCTTCGAAATTAAGGCCCATGGGCTTGAATGCATGCTCATTCTATTATTATGCATGTATTTGGTAGATGAATGTTAGGCCCGGTGCATGTTCGGTGGGTAGCCCATCATGGTCATTTAGAACCCGACTTTAGGGGTTAATTGATATGAGTTGCCGTTTTGTGAATGCAAATGGTAGCCCATTATCATTAGCCATTAATCAAATAATGTTAGATAATTAGGTGGGTGGTGAATCGAAATGCATGAAAAAACAAAGGCCGATCCCGAGGATTAGTGAATTGCTTGCACCATTGTTCTTTCATATGTTGTTTGTCGTGAATGAATGTTATGAATGTAAACACCGACACCCGAGAGACGGTCCATAGGAGATAATCCAAGATTGAAAAGGCCAAGGTGATTGACCGATGTCCAATCCGGTCTCGATTTGTACTCATTTGATGATGGTGCTAGACCGATGTCCAATCCGGTTTCAATTTGTACTTAATTCATTCATCCCCGATCATGTCTCGGGTTTTCAATTTGTGTTGTAATAAACACCCGACGAGTTGTGGGTTTTTACTTTTTTCGCACTTAGAATTAGTTTGTATTTTCAATACTTCGAGTGTTTACTTTACGAAATGTCTTTCAATACAATTGATTGTTTCTTTCTTTTTCTAGACTAAGATAGGATTAGTTTAGAATCTTAATTGAAAATACAAAAAAACAAGATGCATGATCACCTAGTGGACTAAGACTTTGGCATGAAAGTGATAAAGAACAAATGCATGACAACTTAGATAACAACCATGATAAGTTTAGCGGTACCGAAAGGGCGTTAATAGAAATATTAACGTAAGCTAGTCCCCGAACCTTTGATCTTTGGTTTTCGTAGAAATCGAAACGAAATTCCCGCGTTTCGGTTGGGTATTCTAGCCGACCCCCGACCTAGGCTAGTGGCGACTCCTAAAAAAATAAAATAAAATCGATCCGCTGTCACGCGAGATATGGATTTAGGGAAAATCCACGTTCATGATCAATGGGTCATATGGCTAAATAAAAGATTTACAATTCAGTAAAATCATTTTTATGAGGTGCCATATGAACCGTCTCATGAACACTTATCTCTAAACCCGCCTCATCGAGCTCGGCCCTCGAGGGGTAGGTCACGACAAACAAAACTTCAGTCAAATTCCGGCGTTGACATCCATCAGATGACTAAAAACCTCTGCAAATAATCAATTCTGCCACTTCTTCAGGGCTGCAGCAATGCACAAAGACAGAAAAGTTCACATTAGTTAGACGAACAAACGTAACCCAGAGATCTTTTTACTCGTACACAGAAGAAGAGAATTAAAAAAACAAAGAAAACAAAAACTTAAGGTCTATTTTCCCCACAATTCCTCTGGCTATGATGAACTACAGGGATCTTCTTGAGGAGATCATCTGTCATTAGTTCTTCATGAAAGAACATTCAAAATCCATGGATCCATTCGAAATAACATGTCGGTTGCAACAGAACTTGAATTCTGAGATAAGCAAATTGGACACGAATTCTAAGCAAAATTTTGAGAAATTAAGAAATTTCACCAATCAGATTTGTATACTAGCCATGTAACTTTCTCGTTACTGAAGAGTCCATTATGATTACTTTCAATTTCTTTAAATTTCCAATTGAATCAGGCAGATCGACCATTCTTAACATTTCAAGCCCAACTCAGCCAACAAGTTTAATTTCACAAGAATATGGAAGCTCCTTTGTCACAGAGCACCCACATCGACATAGATGCGTAAACTTTAACTAGCCCTTCAGTAGAGTATGGAAGCTCCTCTTTCTCCCAGCTCCCCCTTAACGACAAACGTGCAAGCTTCACCAACCTCCCAATAGAGTGCGGAAGTTAAACGATTTTCTTGATCTAACACATGGACAAGTTATTCGAATTTCATTCTAATCTTCCAAGCAACGTACCAAGCATAAGAATCTTGATCCATTTTCATTTTAAATTGAAATTTCTAGTTCCTCCACAATTAAAAAATAAATGCAGATCTAGAGAACATCATTCCGTGGAATGGACCGATGGAACACCATTTCTTTTTTCATCATCAATAAACCAAACAAAGGCTTGAGAAACAGTTTCCTTATGGTGGCTATCACCTATCACCTATCTTCGCCAGCCCAAGCGACGGCGAGGTCGAGCCTCGCCAAATATGGGCAAGGTCGAGCCTCGCCATCACCACCCAGGTGACGGACCTGGGTGGCGACGGCTAGGTTAGCCTTGCCTTGGCTAGGCGAGGCTCGACCTCGCCGTCGCGACCATGAGCCGCCCTCACCGGCCCTGGCCTGTGGCTAGTCGCTGGCGGCAAACCGGAAAGAAGAAGAACAATAAACAAAAAAAAAAAAAGAAAATCAAGAAGAATCAGAAATGGAAAAATTGTTTTAGAATCAAGAAGCTACATTTTTTTGCTTCTTGATTCTATTCCAAAACTAATTCTGGGAACAATTTTTTGAAAAAATGTGCCTGGGCACAAAAAATTTAACAAACGGATTTCTATTCCCAAACTGATTCTGGGAACAAAAGAATATAATTTTTTACTATTTGACAAGTTGCCAAACGGACCCTTACATTTACAGTGTGCTCGTCTTGATTATTGAGTTTTTATTATGAAAAAAATTTCTCATATGTATAACGTAGTGTTTGCATTTTCGAAAAACAACTTAAATTTATCCATAAATCAACCGTGCGGCCTGTGAAAGTGAACTTTTCAAACCATAATCCATGTCAGGACCATGGATGATGAAGGTTTATCTTGACCGCATTTATCCTTTCTTGGCGTTTGAGATGGATAGGCGATAGAAAGCTGCTAAGTCTCTAATAGAGACTGGAATGATCATTTATTATCATTTTGTTTGGCCAAAGAGAGTGGAAGTTCAATGACTTTCTAGTTCTTACACATGAACAAGTTGTTTCGCGCTTCAATGCTAATCTTCCGAAAAAAAGAAAGTAGCAAGCATTAGAAAAACAAACGTATAGAACACCGTCCTTCAGAAATTTATTACTTTGGAATGGAAGCTCCTATTCTTTTGTTGCAGAGCACTTGTGTAAACACTGACGTTCCAAAGATCCTCTATCTCTCGGCGCCGCCGCAAAGACAAACGTGGAAAGTTTCACGGACCCTCCGATGAAGCATGGGCGTTCACTGATATCGTCCTTGATACAGATAACAAAACATTAGAACCGTAAACCCATACCATTACAAAATAAAATATCTAGATCCTCTAAACAATCGAAACAGGATGCAGTTGTGCAGAACTTTACTACCTAGAAAGCAAGTACGTTCTTTTTTTCTTCGACAACGAACCAAAAGAAGGCTTCAGGAGTAGATGTCAAACAATTGCCTCGCTCTCAAAACCTCTTCTGTAACCTCCTTAACTACTTCTCCGTACCTGCAACATTGCAAAGGTGAAGGACAATTCATTTTAGTATCAAAATGACAATCTAATTGTTGATTTGATGCATCGGACAACTACAACCTGAAGATCTTAAATTCAATACACAAAAACGAAAAACGAAAAAATAGACTATGAAGATGTGCGGCTATACCGCTATGCAATTCTGTTCGGCTATGGAAGTTCCTCTGGATACGATAAACCACATGTATCTAATTCTGTGAACATAATATGTAAAGGAATAATTAATCATTTTATCACTCCAGCTGCTTAATTATTGGCACCCCTTAATCTACAGCTACACCAAATTTTCATCGGATTGCTCATATGGAGAAATTAGGGTGCTATAGAAATTCAAGAACCAATGGGAAGTAGCTATTACTGATGGAATGGACAAAATTCGATCAACCTAACAAACCCGAGGAGATAATTTATCTTTAACAAAGTTTAAAATCCATGAATCTATTTGAAAATAACATGTCCATCGCCATAGAAAATAATAGGTGAAGTGACTAGCAAGTATCACGTAGAGGGGAGTGAATAGGTGATTTGAGTACTTTTTGATCAATTTAAAGCGGAAATAATTGACCACGGATAAAGCCTGAACAATGTTCAGATTTTGAACAATCTTTGAATGGAAAATAAATAAATGTGCAATTAACTAAATAAAAGAAGTTTTAGGATGAGAAAAATTGCACACAGATGTATAGTGCTTTGACTTAGATCAAGCCTACGTCCACTATCCCACGTCGACAGCCTACTGGCTGGATTCCACTAATCAAATTAATGAGAAGTTACATCAAGTTGTGGTAATTTTTAAATTCTATATGGTGTTTAAGTCAGTTGAAAACTTATATTGTCATAATTAATGGAAATGCAAACAGTTACCTTTTATTCGTCTTCACTTGAAATCCCTTCATGCGGGCGATCTTCCTTAGAGCCTCTTCCCATGCCTCCACTTCATCGTCGTGGAAATACTTCCGATGCTCTTTTAGGGCTCCTCTGTATAATTCGCTTTCGAGCTCAACGTCACAAATCTCCACGTCATAGAAAATGGGGAGGATTCTCTTTTGGCCCTTTGACTTTGACATGCATTTTACCATGTGGGCGAGTGCGCGGAGACGCCGCGGACTGGAAGCATAGTTCGGACTGAAGATGGGTATGCAGATGGGAGAGGCCTCGATTGCTCGCTCCATCTGTTCACCAATTCCATCATCAAAGCTCAATTCATGATCCTCTCTACAAACAGAAGTTCCACAGTCAACCAGTCCTTGGTAAAGGGCATCGGTAAAGCCACGACCAGTGTCTAGTCCCCAAAAGCTTAAGAACACATCGTACGAAGGTAATCTGCGGCAAAGCCAGGTCGTTCTTGAAACATCCAACAATCTTTCCAGGACGAAGTGACCATGATCCAACTTCCAGCTTTCTAGGCCCTCGACTCCCTCAATTGCTCTTAAATTATGACAACCTTCTAGCTCAACATGCTGTAGCTCTTCTAACTTTGAAAAGTTGGGCAATCCTCTTATTAAACCACAACTGGAAAGATGGAGGTACTGCAAAGATTCCAGTTCCGACAAACCTTCAATCCCAACGAGCCTATTCAAACTGTTCAAAACCAAGCGCTGTAGCCTCTTTAAGAGTGATAGACCAGGTATTACCTCGAGGAACACACACCTACTTATTTTCAGTTCCGTCAAATGTATTAGGCCCTCAGAGACAGGTAAGCATAAGATTTTACATGCAGTGACATGCAGAACTGACAAACGTTCTAAGTTGGACAAATGTGGCATTATACTAATGCCTTTGAGTTTCAAGGCCGACAAATGAGATGGAAGCGGTTGGCTCAATAGCATTTGCATTTTCATCCAATCTGCTTCAAATTTTTGCAGATCGTCGTAGCGCCTACTTGAGCGACGCAAAGTGGCGGAGGCTAATCTGTATAACTTGAGATAATCTAAATTGATGAGGCTAGAGAGGTCATGGATAAAAGGAACGTCACTTGCTTGAACTTCAAGCCATGTCAAACTTGACGGAAGAGCTGTCACTGGTTGAAGCTTAGTCGAACCACCCAATTGAAGTTTTTGGAGATGAGAGAGACAACCTATCACCCCGGGCAAGCTATCAACATCAGTACACGATAAGTCCAATATCCTCAAATGGGATAGCTTCCCAATTTCCTCCAGATGACCATCTCTCAGCTTCCGGCATCCCCTGGCATGGATCTCTTCAAGCATCTCCACTCCTCCGATAGTAGGAGGAAACGTACCTATCTTCGTATGATCTATCCTCATTACCCTTAGTTTCTTTAGCTTTCCAATAGAATTGGGTAGTATATTTATTCCTGACCTTGATACATCCAACTCAACCAACATTTGTAACTCCCCAACGGAGCATGGAAGCTCCTTTATTCCCACACATCCACGTAAAGATAAGCGTGTAAGTTTCACCAACCCTCCAATGGACATTGGAAGTTGGTTGATTTCAGGGTGCTCGTCTAATATAAAACTCGACAAAGATTTCAGATTGCCGAATCTCTCCGGAAGCTTCAAAAGTACATAATTTTGGGGCATGACAAACTGCGTCAAAGAATGTAGAGAACCAACTTCTTCCGGCAACTCCCCAAGAGAACTACACCCCTTGATATTCAAAGTTTCGAGGAGTTCAAGCTTACCAATGGAGGGGTGAATTGTGATCAACTTGGAACACCGAGCGAGTATTAACATCTCTAAAGACATGAAGTTAGAGAAATCGGGTGTAATCGTCAACTTTGTGCAACCGGTTAAATCCAGGACTTTCAGTTTTTTTGTCATCTGCTGGAAAAAATTTGAATAAGAAAGAATGACACACACCAATCATCGTAGGATATATATCTGGAGGGAAAGTTAACCTAGTTATTCTCATTTTTATAATTCAATTAAATCTGACGGCAATTGCAAATAGCACAACTTGATGAAGAAGAAAATGGTAAAAGATTGAATTAGATCATGACTGCAATTGCTGACAAGTTTGTTGAAGACGAGAAAGATGAAAAAACAGGAGTTCGTAATGAGATGATTGAAGAAGAAATTTATCAACATATGGTTTTACTCGGTCAAGATGACTACGAAGTCGTACGATAAAACATAAAGTTATATAAAAACGATGTGATTCTATAGCTCCCCCTCCTTTTTTAAATGTATTTAGCCGGTTGTTTTCAATACTAAATGTTCCTCATGTCAATAATTTCTGTTCCTAGACTCGCGTGAGATTAGGAGAGCATAAAATCAACATATGCAATGCATGAATGAGTGATGAAGATAGAAAGAAGGGGAAACGAATTCCTGACTCATTTAGTGATCCTCTTAATGCCTCAGTAAAACTCAATCATAGGGTAAATAGAGTAAGGCATCTCGTACCTTGATTTGGCTCCACCCAGCCCAGCCATTTTCGATACCGCTCCATGAAAGGTCTAGCACGACCAAACTAGCAAAGTGAAAATTCTCTGCGTACAATCCCTCATGCAACTTTTCCCAAGAAAGCCACCTTAGCTTCGAAAGAAGATTCCGGAAGTCGCCGGAAAAATCCGAGCCTTTCACTCTAAGAAACCTTAGATTTGGTAGAGCAGCAAATTCTCCAGGTTCAAGGTTGTGGCTGCAGCCATCGGAAGTCAGGCTTAGTGCCTCTACATCTTGATTTCTCTGCCAACAGAGACTCCAGATTAATTGAGTGCACAACACTTCGCACTCTGACAGAGCTACAAAGAAAGGAAGCATATGAACACTAGTAAACAATTTCTCCAACAGGGAAACTACCATGGCACACGCCTTTCCCCGGCAAGTAGACTTTACACGCTTTCATTCACATCATTACCGAAAATTTCAGCTTCTATTTGAAGATATATTATAAAACATTTCTCCATTTCCCATTTTCTTCTCTCTAATGGCGTTTGAAAGAAATTTAAAAGTTCTTCATACAGCTAGTTTTCTTCTGACTGATCGGGGCTTTGGTGTCTCAGAATTCCCAGAAAACTACTTTCTATTTTACAGAATCTAGAAAATGAAGCTAACTATTAGGTTATATATTAGTCTCTCTCCACCAATTCACAAGACCTTTTAACCAAATGATTGAGAGAGAGCTGTCACACTCACAACACAAATGGGAAGTTGAACAATGCTAACCGTAAAATAAAATGAAAGATTCAGGAAGTTTCTCCTTCCAAATAAAAATCATGCGACAGACTCTTTCATTTTACCTCTTTTCTCTCCAGTAGTCTTACAGCATCCTCATGAATCCACACCCTACTAAATTTGTGAGCGTATTCTTCATGGACGATGTGCCTTCCCAAATCTCGAACTTGGTCATGCATCCAAAACTTATTATCGCCTCTAATTTTTATCAAGGACCGTAGGAGGAGGACACCAATTGCAATACGAGGAAGGTAATCACAGTCATGCCACATGATAACTGGATATGTTTGATCCGCGTTGGTGAAAAAGCAAGCAATATCCAGAAATACTTCTTTCTGCTTATTCTCCAATCCCTCATAACTAATCATTAGTGCATCTCGGACATCTTTAAAAGGACCTATATCCAACTGCTTCAACGTGTCTTCCCATAAATTTCTATTATCAAAATGTTGCCCCAAGGCAATGCTTTGGCAATAAAGAGATGAACCTATCACCTCGACAGACAAAGGAAGCATACCCACTCTACGGACAATTTTCTCTGCAAGATGATCATATCCTTCTACGGGAGAGTCTCTTCTGAATGCGTGCTTACAAAACAACTGAAGTGCTTACAAAACAACTGAAGTGCTTGACCAAATTCCATTTGATGAACTTCATAAGCCAAAATTCCTTCGGGTTGATTTAGGACCTCTTTACAGGATGATGATTCCACTCGAGTCATCAAGATATCTATGTTTCTAGTGGTGAAGATGATCCTACTGCCTGAACCAAACCAATCAGATTTTCCAGCTAGCTTCTCGAGTTGTTTTTTCTTGTCTAGATCATCGAGAACAATGAGGACTTTCTTAGTATTACATACTCTCTTGATCCAATTCATCCCATCACCAATGTCTTTAATTTGATCAGCAACCATAGAACCAACAAAACTTGAAATTAACTTTTTCTGCAAGTTTATAAGACCATGCTGTGATGATTCTCGAACGTCATTGAGGAAACTAATGCCGTCAAAGTGAGAAGATAATTTGTTGAACACAACCTTCGCAAGTACTGTTTTACCAATGCCACCCACTCCATGAATACCAAGGAAACGTACACCATCAAAGTCAACATCCAACTTCTCTATTATGGCTTTTATCTGACGATGATCCTCAACCAAATATTCAGGCACATCCACATGTTTGGAATTAAGCTTGCACAATACCTCTTCAACAACCAAATCAATCAATTCTCCGTCACTGCAGCAAAGCAGGAATTTTTTGTAAGGGTATAAACTTCTTCCGGATATGATGATCTTTGGGTCCCTAGGGACCGTATGGCTAAATAAAATCGACCATTTCAGTTACTATGGATGGAATTTAGGCATTATAACCAGTTGATCATGTATGTTGGAATTTCATGGAATGACCCTCAATTTGATAGTGTTGGAGATGCTTTAGATAATGCATGAGCCGATCTATGTGAAGGAGATATTCTCAATGGAATGGACGGAGTAAGATTCACAACACTTGAGAAGGCAATATTTCTTCATAACGCTTGGATCTGCTAACTAACATGCAGTGACATGAAATCCAAAATGCATGTATTATTGAGCTAAATTTTATAGGATTGTATTGGCATAGAGTTGAATCCAGAGATAAAACGAAAATAAAATCGAGGTGTCGAGCAAAATCGAAAGAAGCGCAACAGATATTCTTGATAGTTTAAACTGTTTACTTCATTATCTATGTAAAACAAATTTTGTTTTTGGCCAAAAAAACGGTGAACAGATTACATTTGCTAAGTTCTTACTAGACTAATCAGACGGGTAATCAGACCAGATACAGGTACAGTTCATTCAAGTAAGAGTCAGCTGAAGATGCTCATAGATTGGATCAAAGTGGACCCTTTTTGCCCTACTCTGTCAGGTCTAGCCGTCATTAACTTCTAATGGAAATTTCAAATGAAAAGATGTCGCAATGCTCTAATTCTTAAACTTCGGAGAGACAAAGTTTATTCAAATGAGAAGTGCAGCTATCGCGTTTATTAAAGACGAGGAAAAGGTTGAGGAAGATTTACCCTTTCCCTTTAAGATCCCACCCCTTTAGACGTGCCACCTTGACAAGAGCAGCCTCCCACCGCTTCAGTTCATCAGAGCCGAACTTCTTCTCGTGCTTGGGTATGGCCTCTTTGTACAGCTCGGTTTTGAGCTTAACGTCATCAGGGTTAACGTCGTAGAAGATGGGAAGTATCTCTTTCTTTCCATCTGATTTCGAGATGCCCTCTACCATGTGTGCAACCTCACGGAGACACCACGAACTGGTGGCGTAGCTCCGGGAGAAGATGGGTATGTAGATTCGGGACTTGTCGAGCGCTTTCGAAAGCTCTCCACCGATTTCTTTGCCGACTCGGAGTTCTTCGTTGTCTAGGAAGACGTGGACGCCGGCGAGTCGCAGCCTACGGTAAAGGCAATCAGTGAAGCCGGCGCGTGTGTCGGGTCCCCGGAAACTCAGGAACACCTCGTACTCTGTAGCAGCCGGATCGTCCTCCCGGTCCCTCCTCAACGCCTCGCCCTCTTCTCCGGGCGCGTCGTCCGCTCTCGAGGCCGACTCCCAGCCCCTCCTCCTCTTCGGTTTCCCGAGCTGCCTCGGCGCCCTGCCACAATTCACAAGAGCTTCTAACCACAGCGAGACTTCAAAATAGGATGGATGCAAATCGAACAAAGAGCAGCCTGAACTGCATCGTACATATCCAGGAGCAGAGCTTCTTCGCCTGCACGTTATCTGTCAACAACAAGAGCCTCGAACAGGAGTCGAACCAGAGCACTTACAGCGCCCCTACAGTCAAAGGGAGGATGGCGGCTTTTCTGGGGAAACGAAGGAACTCAGCTAAAGATCAGATCGGACCATGAAGGTACACGGTAGACAGAGAGGAGACAACGGTGGAGAGCAAGTTGGCAAAATCCTCCTGGTGGAGAAATATCATCGCATGCTTCGGGTGCACGTGAGCCCAGTTAGTAATCTCACACCTCTCCGACGTGGCAAGACCAGTGGCCCGACCAGTGCATTCCGACGTGGAAATTCGTGAATCCGAAACTGCGTTCGGAGAAATTCAGGGAAAAAAGAAAGAAGATGAAGAAGAAAAGAAAAAAAATGTTAATATTACGAAAATTTTCAAATTAATTTATTTATGATAAATTATTTTTTTATCAATTCAAAATCAGTGAACATGTAATAAATTTACTCTTCATTAATTTTCGTTAAATCTTACCATTAAATTGTTAAATTAAATGACACGTGACAATTGACAGGTGCATTACTTTAAATTTTATCATTTATCAGTCACAGATGTATCGATTTGTGATTTCGTGATATTAATTCACTTTCACTGAAACTAACCGAGCGTAAATTTATCACAAACGTATCAAATTTTTATTAACTTAGGATAAATTTATGTATCAGTTTTGGGTTTTTGCTGAAATTATCACAAATCTGTTATTTCGAGATTTTCGTAACATTAATCCATGGACCAAAAAAAAAAAAACCGGAAGCAGAAGAAGCTGCCATTTCCTTCCACAACCTTCTTCGTCTTGCCTCCTCCCCAAGCATCACCACCGGATCACCACCACCGCCACCCCCTCTCCTTCTTCTTCTTCTTCTTCTTGCTTCTCCTCGTTTCAAAACGTCTTCTTCTTCGCTACCCGAGTTCAGGAACCTCTCGCGCTCCTTCAAATGGCCACCAGGAGAACCGCCTCGAAGCTCACCAAGGCCGCCCTAGCCGCGGCGAACGCGGCCTCGGCGCCCCCCAAGCGCCGCTCCGCCTGCGCCGGCGCCGGCGCCGCTTCCGGTTTCGGGAACTCCGTTCGCCCGTTGGCAGGTCCGCCGCTGCTCCGCGAGGCCAATTTTCTCGCTTCGGTATCCGCCGGTGCCGTCAAGCTCCGCGGCGCCATCGGTTTCGATTCGCGGGGCTTTGGCCGTTCCTCTGCGGCTTACTCGACCGCCGCGAGCGCGTCTCAGGTTGGAATTCGATCGAATTCATTACGTGAATGCGGGTGTTCTGTGATATTATGGAAAGGTGTGATTTTTTATAAACTTCATTAACCATGCTTCAATACGAGTTATCCCTTGCTTTGAAACGAATAATTTGAGTTTTGGGTGAGACCATACCTGTTGGATCCAGGGACAGAGTAACAAAGTGTGTTCTGTTGTTTCCACTTCGCTTTGACATAGAGTGCACAATGGATCAGGTACTATTTTCCTTTTCCACAAATTTTCCTTCGTTGGTAATGCATTCTGACATGTGCTCCATAGAAAAATTTTCACTTTTGTGCATACCTTTAGAGTCCATAAAGAGTTCCACAGTGCTCTGGGTGTTTGAGTTGAGGATGAGGGTTGTTCTGCCAATTTCTTGCTTGATTCTTGCTTGATTATATTATACCCATTTTTTACTGTGTAGCATCCAGATTTTGTTCCCTTCCAGAATAATTCATCATTTGTTTCCTGTGGTTGAATTGGAATGGATAGAATTTCTTGCTTAGTTTGTTCATCGAAGAGTTCTTCAAGCTTTTGCTCATTCCATTGGCCCTCTGCAGCATCTATCAATTCTGCAACCTTCTTAGGTTCATTAACATTTGTCGGCCCTCCAATCACTCCCCTCTTCAACCATTTATCTTCCCTGATATTTACTCTCTGCCCGTTTCCAATGGACCACATTGTTGAATTTGCAATGGCATCCCTCCCCACCAGCAGACTTTGCCATCCCCAAGATGGTCTTGTTCCTTTTTCAGCATGCCAGAATTCCTTTTGGCTAAAATAAATTCCCTTCAGTATTTTGCTCCATAAAGTAGCTGGGTTTGTGATTAACCTCCAAGCTTGTTTACCCAGCATAGCTTTGTTGAACGTGAGCAAGTCTCTAAAACCCATGCCTCCCTCATCTTTCCTAGTCTTGAGAATTTCCCATTTTTTCCAATGGATTCCAGCTCTCGAGGTGCTGTTTTTCCACCAAAAATTTGCTATTTTCTGCTCTATGGCTTTACAGACAGAGACGAGAATTTTAAATATGGACATGGCATATTGTGGCAATGCTTGGACCACAGTTTTCAGCAAAATTTCTTTCCCAGCCTTTGATATCAATTGTTCCTTCCAACCCTCCAGTTTAGAATTGACTCTCCCCAAAATCCAAGCAAACATATCTTTTTTAGAAGCACCCCAATCAGATGAAATTCCAAGATATTTCCCTGTATGACTAATCTCTGGAATCCGCAATTCCCGTACCATATTATCCCTCAATGATTGCGGGCATCCCTTACGGAAAAAAATCCCTGACTTGTTCAAGTTTATCGCTTGTCCAGAAACATAACAATATTAATTTAGGACTGTTGAAATATTCTGGCATTCTAATACTGTTCCATTCAAGAAAAAGATGGAATCATCCGCAAATAACAAGTGGGATAAGGTTGGACAATACCTGTTTAACTTAATCCCCTTGATGCTCTCATTGTCCACAGCTTCTTTCATCAAGAAAGATAAACAATTTGTGATCAGAATGAAGAGGTAGGGTGATAAGGGGTCTCCTTGCCGAATACCTCTAGTAGGCTTGAAAAAAGGGAGAGGTTCTCCATTAAGCCTCACACTGAAAGTTACAGTAGATACACATTGCATCACCCATCCAACACATTTAGTGCAAAATCCCATTTTCAACAAGCTAGCTTCCAAGAAGTCCCATTCCACTCTATCATACGCCTTTTGCATATCTAGTTTGAGGATAGCTTGGAATTTTCTCTTTCGATTGCGGATCCTCAATTGATGTAGGACCTCTTGTACAATCATTATATTGTCTTGTATTTGCCTTCCTTTAACAAAAGCACTCTGTTCCTCAGAAATCAGTTCAGGCAGCAAGGTTTTTAACCTGTTAGCTAGAATTTTTGAGATAATCTTGTATGCAAAATTGCACAAGCTGATGGGTCGGAATTGTTCTAGTTTTTCTGGATTAGGCTTTTTTGGTACCAGGGAAATAGAAGTTCTATTCAGTATTGGTTCCATGATTCCAGACATGAAAAAATTTTTAACTGCCAAGAATACATCTTGCTTAATAACATCCCAATGGCCTTGAAAGAACATACCATTTAATCCGTCTAGTCCAGGGGCTTTAGACGCTCCTAGCTGAAATACTGATGTTTGAACCTCCACCAATGTTACCTCTGTCACCAAAGTTTCATTTACTTCATCTGATACCTGCTTGGAAATCTGGTTCAATATGGGTGATATATTTCGTTGACCCACAATGGTATAAAGATCAGTAAAATATGTCATAGTCATCTGCTGGATCTGATTTTTATCCCTTATCCACTCTCCTTCAGGGGATTGCAGCATAAATACTTGATTTCTGTTCCTCCTCTGAACAGTTGTCGCATAGAAATATTTTGTATTTTTGTCCCCCCATTTCAACCAATTGATCCGCGATCTCATTCCCCAATACATCTCCTCGCGTCGCCAAAGAGTTTCAATCTCCTGTTTTATGCTCAGAATTTTGCTTTTTTCCTTAGGGACATGAGTGGTATTTGTAATTTCCAGCAGCTCCTTCTTTAAGGATTCGATTTTATGATGGCTATTCGAAAATTTCTGCTTACTCCATATGGTCAAAACCCTAGTTACCACCTGTAATTTCTCCTTCAAGCCTGCATTTACTAGAGATGGGGACTGCCATGCCTCCTTTATAATCTTGCTACACTCCGCATCCTCATTCTAGTACGCTTCAAAGCGAAATTCTCTTCTTCTTTGTACAACTTCAATTGAGGAATCCAGTAAAAGAGGACTGTGATCAGAACCAATAGCCACTAGTGCAAAGGCCTCAGCTGTTGGGAATAAAAGTCGCCAGTCTAAGTTGTAGAACACCCTATCCAGTTTTTCCTTTACAAAATTTTCTCCTTCCCTATTGTTCGCCCAAGTGTATGCACATCCTTTACAATCCATCTCCATCAAAGCACAATCATCTAAGCATTCTCGAAAGGCATTTAGGCGAGATTGGCTTATTGAGCGTTTTCCCACTTTTTCCCAGTCATATAGAACCTCATTAAAATCACCTAAACACAACCATGGTGAAGAGTCTAATAAGCTTACCTGTCTCAACTTATCCCAAAATTTGACTTTTTCCTGGATCACATTTGGCGCATGGACAAAGGTAATCCTCATTGTCTTCCCACTGTCCACATCCGTGCATATCAAATTAATGAGTTCCTGTGAGGCTTCCTCAATGTTAATATCAACAGAGTTATTCCACAAAATAGCTAATCCCCCCGCTATCCCCAATGGGTTCACCACAAACTTGATTTGAAAATTTAGTTGCTTTTGTGCTCGATCCAGCACGCTTTCTTGATTTTTTGTCTCCATTAGAAATACCATATTGGGCCTATCCTGAACCACTATGGCTCGTAGTGCTTGAACTGTCAAAGGATTGCCCAACCCCTGACAGTTCCAACATAAAACTTTCATTTGTAACCTGGTAGCTTATTCGGGCTAGCCACCAGAGCCCATTCAGTAGATTCGCCAGAGAACCTGATTGGAGTATCCTGTAATTGGGACTCATTTAGAGCATTAAATTCCAACGGTTTGGATTTATAAGGCTTATACCTCTTTAACTTCTTGTTTGCTGGTCCCTTAATGACTCTGTATTTTTGTGATAACCCCTCCTCCAGTAGTCCTCTTACTTGGAGTTCCAAGCATTCCTTACGCACACAATGTTCAGGGTTGTTCTGCATCTCCCCTTGATAGAAGGCTGTGTCCACACCATTTTCAGCTTGGGACAAATCCTGATTAGCGACTGGATCTTGTTCAGGGACTTGACAAGTCCTCTTCTGCTGAACACAGACCATTTGAGTACTTTGCATAGGTGTTTCAGAGATAACTTCCTCTTCTGCTATATCATCAAACACATCAGCAGCTTCATCATAGTAGAGTTTCCAATAAGGACTTAGTTCCCTTGCTTCAGCTTTAAGCCATGGTCCTAATCGATTGAATCTTTTGTCATCGGACTTGGCTTCATCATAGGGGATATCATCACATTTTGTTTTAAAATGGCCAATCTTACCACAAGAGTAGCAAAATCTGGGTAGACGCTCGTATTTGAAATCAAGCCACACCTTCTCCTCTTCCAAATTTGTCATGGTGCCAGGGCATAAAGGGGTATCCAAATTCACACTAACCCGAGCTCTGCCCACTCTATGAAAAGCTGCTCCTTTTCTTTCAACCCGTACTTCTTGGACTCTGCCCAAGATCTGAGAGACATGGGAAATCATTTCCTCTGTACACCATTCCATCGGGAGGCCATGAACATGGACCCAGAATTCACATGAGGAAAACTTATAGCATTGCGGCGGTTTATTAGGTTCCCAGGGTTGTAAAACCAGTAGATGACTAGCAAAAGACCAAGGGCCATTCTCTAGAACTCTGTTTTTTTCGGACTCATTACGAAAAGTGAAAGATAAAATGCCTTCTTCTGGTTGATTAAAAATTACCGAATCGATCTTCCATGCTTTCACCATTGTATTGTAGAATGCCTGATAGTTGATGTTGGCATCTGAGTATAACTTCCCAAAAATAGTAAGGCTACTTTCTTCCAGTTTTTCCTTTGACACCACAGCATCTCGTTCAGGGGCCTCTACTTCGGACCATAGATTGCCCAACCTTCGACACAGCAGCCTAAGGCGAACTTCTGAACTTCCATTTCTTGCCATCCGTTCCAACGCAAAGACTACATACGGAGTGGTACGGATGCTTCAAGGAAGAGAGGGAACTGAAATTAAAGAAAGGGCTAGGGTGTAGGTTGGGGTAAAAAAATGGTTTTATGAGAATCGCAAGGAAGGGGGAAGGAGATGGTTTTCCCCAATTTCATAGTGGTAGAAGTGGAAAAGCGTAAGAGAAGTTAGGGTTTAAGATGGAGCATAGAGAACTCTAAGATTGTGCTATTCATGAAAAGAACTGCACAGATTTGTGGGGCAAGGGTTGGGAAACAGACAACATTTTTAGGGTTTTGTTTCTTCAAAGCTGCTACAGGAAGCAGAGAGGGGCTCTCCAACGAGGGAGAGAGAGAGAGCTTGCTGCCAAAATTCTAATTAGATAGTGACAAAAGCGACACCTCTTTGGAATCCAATTTGTTGCCGATCCTCTGCGTTGCATTCACCAACAATTCCCAAAACAACCGGCATTTGAACCATGGCTTTGTAAAAAAAGCAAATTGCGACAAGAATTAATGAAAGAAGATTGGCAATTGCCTCAAAAGGAGGGGTGATCTTTGGCTTCGCGATTGCTCTCAATGTGAAGAAAACATCAAGAACAAGGGGAAGATGATGGTGGATTTTTGTGAAACAGAGGAACGAATCTCAAGAGTAGGCTAGGTAGTAAAATATGAAAACCACTGATGTAAATTTTAAGATATGTGTTATTTTGCTAACACATATCTTTTTGGAAGGCGATTAATTAATTCAGTTTCGATTCTGGCATCTGGCAATAGGATCTGAGAATTGAATGTGGTCCCGTACAAAAGGCACATGCTAATAGGCAGTAGGAGGGGTGTTACGCCTCGAACCTCGAGCGCCTAACATCCCACAAAAGGCCGTGTAATAACAACGTCTCATGATGCGTCGCCGACCCATATAGATAACATCAATCAAATGAACGCATACAAAAGCGAACTTAAATCTCTCAATCAACAAATGAATAAATAGGATAGTAAGAAAAGCACTTTGAGAAGAAAATCAATAAAGCCATTTTATAAACACATTGTTAATCCCAGGAAAATACATACATACAAGCCTATCACGTGGCCACTTCCTAAAAGATCACACATAAATAAAAAGGGATTCGGTGGCCGGGTTAACCTAACTTCACTATCAAAAGGGGACGGTCAAAAAGATGGGATTTCTAAACCCATCATCAAACCCGATGCTACCCAGGAGGCGTCTCCGGATCAGATTCCTCTTTGTCCATATTGAACTTCGGATCCGTCACTTCTCCGTTTGGCCGGTCGATGTCCATGGGGTCCCACACTTCTTCCCATATACTCCATTCGGTAGTCCATCAAAACCCCTAATGGGTCCAAACAACCCATCTCCGTCTCTAAGAAACCACACTATGAACTCATGTGGCTTCCACATCGCCAATCCTTCGTCCACCCAGACGGTGGTCATGTGCTTCTGGTATGCCCTATCCGGCCCCACAGGATACTCAGATATAATTGTGCCCATGTCCATGGGCACTCCAAAACGAGTGGGCGGTCAGTTCATAGTCGGGGGTCTGAAAATATTTAACAAACAACAACGAGATAAACTCAGCAAGCTAACGACCAAAGCCTCAATTAGGAAGTCAACTCATATCAGATGCACCTAAAACATGCAATGATACAATGATGGGAAATCAATAGCAAAGCAACCCCGGCTTTGTTCTGACCATATACACAAGTAGACAATACAATCCTGCATAAATGAACAAGCCATAGAATCACCGCAGGCATTCTTACCTTGCCTTAGTACACACACCCTGCACGATATAACTCAGTACGTGCCACAACAATTCAATCGGTAAATAGATAATCTGAACACATAGTAACTTTCACAAACTCACATGTCTCGATCATTACGGCCACCCAGGGCTCGCCCATCCTTGCACTATAGTCTTCCGGCTTAACCGAATATTTCATTACGGCCACTTAGGGCACGCTCGTCCTTATACGGGGATCTTCCAGCTTAACCGGGTATTTATTACGGCCACTCAGGGCACCCCGTAATCCACACGGGGATCTTTCGGCTTAACCGGGTATTTATTATGGCCACTCAGGGCACGCCCGTAATCTACACGGGGGTCTTTCGGTTTAACCGAGTATTTCAAATTATTGCAACTTTCATGTCCAAAAAATGCAGCAATTAATTCACACGTGATCACATACACATAATTAAACCGTCAAACTTTGCATGCTTCCCTTTTCAAACATCATTGCCCTATTTAAAGTATAAAACTTTACATATAAACCTGACACTTCGAGGCTTACTATTTATATGTCCCCAAAAACCCTTTCAAAAATTAAATAATAAGGTTTCACATAGAGCAATTATTATTCAGGGCAAGACGGACGATAAACAGTGTCAAACGAACATAATTCAACACTTAAATCAAGTATAAAACAACTATATAAAATGCACTTATCGCCCTAATTGCGATAACTTATTTATCAATTAGTGATAGCTTATCACCTAATTGTTGATAGCTTATCACTCAAAATCGAGAGCTTATCATCCCTCTGACGATAGCTTATCACCCTTTTTCGATATCTTATCGACATTTCCTTGATAGCCTATCACATAATCGGCGATAGCTTATCACTAAAACTTCGATAGCTTATCGCATTTTCTCGATAACTTATCGAGTCCACTTATCACCTATCGCGATAACTTATCACTACCGTTTATCACTTATCGCGATAACTTATCAACTAATCCCTAATTAATTAGCACTAAGCATAATTAACTTAATATAAACTCATCCTAATCAAGTATAACATACTAATCAAGGGATTAGGGTGATAACTCACCCGTTAACAATTCCGACGACATGGGCTTGACAGTGGCGGCGAGGGCTACGCGTGGCTCAGTCCAGAAATGACACGAGATGACGACAATAGCATGGACAGCAACACCACAACTTCTATGGGCTGTTTTTGGCTTGCGATGGAGACGAATAGGCAAGGAAACAGCTCAAATGGACGGCACACAGCGGGGGAACGGTCACGACGCTCGGCGGGTGGTTCCACGGCAGCAAAACAGCAGCCAAGGGGGTTGTTCTGCTGGCTGGGCAGAATGAAAGAAGAGAGGGGGGAGAGGGGGCGGAAATTGAGAGGAAAAGAGAGAGAGAGAGAGAGAGAGAGAGAGAGAGAGTGTGTGTGTGTGTGTGTGTGTGTGTGTGTGTGTGTGTGTGTGTGTTTGGGAGATATCCACTCTCCAAAGTCTTCATTCATCATGTAATTGCTCGCTAAGTCTTCATCATAAATGCCCATCCTATCTTTGTCTCTTTGTTCAATACTGCAAGAAGGGTAAAATGGTCATTTCACAAAGTATAGTATAAAATACTATATGTGTATATGGGCTAAAATTTTGTACGGGCTCGTATAAATCGAGTTTGGGCTAAATAGGATAAAGAATAGGCTTGGAAAGTTCGCGGGCTCTAATTGGGCTTGAATTAGCTATTACTGGGCTTGAAAATGGTAAAGTGGGCCTCATTGGGCTCACTTGGCTTGCTTGGGTCCAATTGGGCCGAAGTACAATGGGCGCGAGGCCCATTGGGCCTCCGCTCGGCCCACTTCTTCATGGGCTCTAATTCTCGGCCCATTAACTTCTTTTTCCGAATATTTCGAGCAAACCGATAAATCAAGGATTAACAAGACAGCGTCCAATAGTTTCATCTTGAAATCCTCGAAAGTTCGAAACCCAATTTCAAACTCTAATTCATGATCAAAATCGATCAATTGTGACCTTAATATATCTCAAACTAATGGGCGGCTTTTAGAAGTTAAGCGTATTCGACCCATGATTGATTTTGATATTAAACCATGTTTAAGCTTTCTCGAGCCATGGGTGACCTCGATTGTCATGTAATTGCGATGAGTCAATCGCTAGTTCCGAAGTACACGATCATTAGGAATTTGTTTAGGGTCGTTCACAATCCACACAATGGTCAGGCGGAATCACTCGCGATCCGATTGTATACTATTGACGAAAAATTCTATAATCGTTCCTTGATCGATCTATAATGGCTCAAAATTGTCCCTCGTTAATCCTTATGGTCAAATTGTCAATCCATGATCGAGTTCTCAGGTCGTGCTTACTTAATTCCTTAATAGCATTTCCCTAATGGTTAGTCTTTCATAAGTGATTAATTCAGAGTGAGATTTAACTAACAATGCATTAATGAATATAATCATTTCATTACATTCAAAATAGGGTCGAAACTCGAGGATGTCACGGGGGGCTTCAAAGAATTCAGATTCCAAGCATTTACCTGCAAGAAACCACCTTCCTCTGCTTCTACAAAGAGAGACTATAGCAAGCTAGTGAAGTTCATGCCAAGTTATAAACTGACCCAGTCAATATCATTAGACTTCCAGCTTTCGGTGCGTGCAAATATGGAACATTGCTCCATGCTAGCAATTTCCTTAATGGCGTAGGTAAACTTCCAAACCCGTTGGTGACTAAATTTCACCCGACAACCTCTTTACTCTGTAACATGTTATCAACAGTTTTATAATAGTATCATGAGTAGAACCTAGAAGTTGACGTGGACCGAAAGAACATGAGTAGAACATGAGGTCGTCATGGCCAAGGGGAGGGCCAACCTTGCCAAATTTGGTGAGGGCAGTCCTCACTAAGTCTCGCCCTCACCCAGACCAGATTTGGCGAAGCCGACCCTCGCCCAAGCCTGGGTAGCCTCGCCAGATCTGGCCTAGGCGAGGCTAACTCTCGCTCGGGCGAGGGCTCCCCCGACCTAGCCGATCGACAACAACCCTCGCCCAGGGCAAGCCGCCTAGCCATGGCTAGTGGTCGATCACCGGCAAAAGGAGGAAAAAAGGAAAAAAAGAAAAAGAATAAAGAATAAAATTGAAAAAAGTAATTAAAAAATCAAAAAATATTAAAATATTATTAAAAAAATATCTACGTCAACACTGATGGTGCCACATAGGCCGATCGATGTCCACGCCAGCAATATCCAACCAAAATTAATCGGAAGGACTAAATTGACACCATGTCAAAAGATTTAGGACTAAATTGGCACCAAATAAATATTTAGTACTAAATTGACACCAATACAATAGATTTATGACTTTTATGACACTTTTTCCCAATAATTTTTTTTCATTTATTTAATAATTCTGGTATTTCATGTAGGGAAATTTTGTAGGAACTATTAAACGTCTATTGTTTGCATACGTGCAGCCCACATGCACTTTCCGTCCAAGGAATATTATAATGTCTGGTTGGGGGACATTTGTCTTTGAAACTATATGTGCATTTTCAAGGCCAGACTCTTGAACACCGTTATCTAATTGTTTTTGCAATGCATATATGCATGGATTACATCGCAAGAGAGGACTCGCTGAATAACAAGAGTAGGCTAGGTTAGGCAATAAAATATGCAAACCACAAAACATACGGGGGCCTAAATCACACTTTTTTCTCCCTCTGTCGAAATCTTCTTCGTTTTCTTTGCGAGACATGCTTTATTTCTATTCTAGTATTCTAAACAATAACACGTGCTCTGTTTGGAAAGCAAGATTCGATGTGGAAGGATTCTAGTGGAAAGAATGATCGGGTGGTGAATGAAAGATCATTGTTTGGAAGAGGTAGAGAAAAATCTGGGCCCATTCATTGCGAGAAAGAGAGGGACGACTGGAGTATACGAAATAAAATGGAGGAACGAAACAAAAGTGGGCTGTTCAGATGCAAACCACTAGGGAAAAAAGTATAATATTGATTGGGCAGTTGGTCGCATTACACTATAAATTGTATTGTTAATATCTCCTGGTAAGTTTCTGCGAAAGAGAGGACCCGCCAAATAACAAGATTAGGTTAGCTAATAAACCATGCAAGCCACTAAACTCCAAAAGCTCCAGCGACCGCCAAGGTGGTGGCAGACACATGACGGACACAGCAGAATAATAAGTCCTTTTTGACCGAGTCCTAGGTGCTGTTTGCTTTAAAGAATACCCTCCACTTTCGTGTTCTCGTTCACTTTTGAAAACCCCAAACTGATACGCAAATTTAAGAATTAATACAACGAAAAATCTTAAATTAATAGATCTATAACAAAATTTACCCTAAATTAAATTTTTAACTAATTTTTCAACTATAAAAAATTCCAAATCAGTACACCTGTAATAAATTTACCTTATGTTAATTTCCGTTAAATTTTATAATCGAATTGCTGAGTTGAATGATACGTGACAGTTGAAAGATATACCAGTTTGAGGTTTTACCTCTGTTTGTCATAGGCATACTAGTTTGCGATTTTTCATAGTATTAATCCACTTTAACGGGAACTAATGGAGGGTAAATTTATCACAAATTTACCAATCTAGCGTTTTTTGTGGTCAAAAAATTAGTTTGGAGTAAATTTGTAACAAGTGTACCAATTTGAGGTTTTTCGTGGTATTAACCTGAAATTTAAAACCAAAACTAGTTTATTTGTCTTTAAAACAAACAAAAATATGATAATAATTCCTTGATGCAAACATTTTGGATAACACATGATCAACTCAAGTGTCAACATGTTTATGAACATGTGCGTCGATGCATGCATTACCATCTTATTTGTCTACGCTTCTTAAATACTTCTCTGCTATACATGTTGCCGTATATATTATTTGCGACCGCCATTTTCTTGTTTTCTTTTTCAACTTTCAAGCTATACGAATGAGCTTTCATCATCCGTGCATGTCGCTTGATCTCTAATAAGAAACTCAATCTAGAATTGGAAGAACAACTACCCAGGACGAGAGAAAGCCTGCACGATATCAGCCAAAGACGATGAGAAATAATTTCTCACTGAGGAAATTACTCATTGGTATTTCGATTGATTAATAGCTCATATATGAACATCATTAGTTGTGCGATTTTTGACCAGATTATGTAAAATAAGAGGGTTCAAGTCAAGCTGGATCGAGGAGAGAGAGAACGAATCTACAAGGTGGACAAATAGAGATATATAGAAACATTGGACGTTCGAGTAAAATAAGAAGAAAAAACAAAACTGGGTTTGGTCAATATGAATTATCTTGTGTGTTTGTTTGGAAATTTTCCAAGGTTTTTCTAAACTAAGAGGAAAAAAAGGGGTTTGGTTAAATAACATCGTTAGGCAATAATTTTCTCTGATGATACATGAGTTTCTTGATATCTTCGTTTTTTTTAATAATGGACAAGATAATCTTTTTTGAAGTTGAAATTATTAAAAATATGTTTTGAGTTTGAGCCCGAAGCAAAAATCTAAATTTTAAATTGGATATTTTACAGACATCCAAAATCAAGCAAAGCAAAAGAGACGTGAGTTTTCGGATTGGAGTTGGAGTCTACGACTTCAAATTGGAAAGTTCGATGTGGACTTTGATTTAGACATTGACTCGGTCAACGTGTTAGAAGAAGGAAGAAATCAACGAAAAAAATAAAGGAAAGTCGTATTGGGTTGTTTCGTTCTCCAACTAGGTGTTGACTTCTTTGACCAATTCAAATATTCGTTTCTTATTGGCGGTGGCTTATATATATATATATATATATATATATATATATATATATATATATATATATATATATTCTCATGGGCTGTTTTGTGCATGACGAGCAGAATTCTTGAAGCGCCGCTTGCTTGCAAGTGCTTGGTAGTGGGTTTGTATTTTTGTTCGTGAAATTACACCAAGAGTTTAAGTGTTCGTAGTGATTAAATCTTGTGATAAGACTTATGAGCAATTCTTTTGTAAGATTGAGAGATTATTTCGTGAGAAATTATAGGGTTAAATACAGCGTGAGCTATTGGGTGTAATTAGAGCTTGGGAAACACTAAGAGTGTTTGAGTGATTCGAGTGTGGTTATAATCTTTATTGTATCGCTTGATCTATAGTGGAATTCCGTGCTGCTCTCTCCGTGGATGTAGGTCACTACGACCGAACCACGTAAATCCGGTGTCCGATTTATTTTCTTATTCTGTTAATTTTCTTATTCGATCGCTTGGCTTCCGCAACAGAAATCATGAATGATGAATAACAGTTTTCCCTGACATATACATTTGGTCAATTCTGTGGTGTTCCGTGGCCATCAAAATGGAAAATCATCCATAGACCTTGTCACCTTTTAATCTCAATAAATATATTTTCATACTTGATTATCTTAAGGAGTTTGTTGTCAAACAAATAATAATTACTACAGTTTTCCGAAAATAATTACTGCTTAATTAGTTAAGGCAATTGACTTCGATTTTGACCTTCCCATATGAATGAGTAAATTAGATGCGTCTGTAAGAAAGCTGGTCTGTGTGTAATTTGTTCTCTTGAAAAATAAAGTGAAACTTCTTTGCTCTTGTGCCCATCAATTCTACACTAGATAAGAAGAATCCGAACGTTTCCAATTCAACAAGTGATAGCAGAACCATACGGTCGATTTTCTGCTTGTTTTTGAATATTTATTGACTCAAATATGCACATCATTACTTCATTAGTTACGCGATTGTTGATCAGAATCTAAACAATTGCGGGTTCAAGTCAAAGCTGGATGGCGGAGAAAGAAAGAATCTGGACTCTCCAAAGTCAGATCTAGAAGGTGGACAAATATAGATATACAGAAACATTGGCTTTTTTAGTAAAATGAGAGAAAAAAACAAAATTGGGTCCCGTATTTTGGTAATTAATACGAATTATTTAATGTGTTTGTTAGAGAATTTCCAAGTCTTTTAGTAAAATAAGAGGAACAAACAAAAATGGGTTTGGTTAATAAGTTGTTAGGCAATCATTTTCTCTTGGGACCCATGCACGTTTATAGCACATTAATTTCGTGATATCTTCATCTTTGAAAATAGATGAGATAATATTCCTTGAAATTGAATTATGGATGACAAATAGTATTTCCCACGACATACTCTTCTATATATAATTGCTTTGTTGATTCTGCGATGCATCATGTCCATCAAAATAAATAAATAAAAAATCATTCCTCGATCTTGGTAAATAGATTTCACCCTTGATTATCCTATTGAGTTTGTTGCAAAACAAATCATAATTACTATAGTTTTTCTTAAATTATTACTGCTTGATTCATCGAGGTAATTGAGTTTGATTTTTCACATGCTTTATGACTCGTTCGCATGGCACAAGATTATTTCGTTTTGTTCCAAATATTCGCTAGTATAGTTTATTGCCTTGAGCGATGATGATTCATGAGGCTGTCCACCAAGGATCGAATGTTGAATATTTGATCCATTCTTTTTCTTTTTTGGTCGAAGAATATTTAAGGAGAATTACCGAAACGTTTCGAGCTTAGTCGATTCCATACTTGAGCCTCTCAAATCAAATAAATAGGCCATTAGTTTGTATCAACCTTCTCATCTAATCTATTTGAATAAGGAGATCCATGTTTTAGTTCATTTTCAAGGTTTTTACTTGGGCTGCATTCGGCCCAAAACTGAAAGTGCTACTTAGACCTGACCCTCCTCTTTCTAAGCTCTGTCTGAGATTGAAATGGGAGCACTCTTTAATTTTTCAATTTTCCCACAAAAATTGAAAAATTAAATTGATAACAGAAAAGAATAATCCTTGTAGATGTCTAAGAATGATGTGAAATCCTCTCAGCTGTGTTGGTATTTAGCAAAATTTTTTCCTTCTTAGCAGAGGACTATGTTTACTCTTCCAATTTTGCATGGCCAGTTCGATTGGTCAATCGGATGTTTAAAAGATCTCTAAATTGAGATGGAAAATGTTTTGGTTGTCAAAAAAATTGACGTTAAATGGACAATTATGGTTAGGGTCTCGTTAAGAAGTTCCTAAGAGCATTTTGATGTGAACATGTTGGGGAGAATGATCAGCGGGTGTGCCAAAAGAAATGTTGACGAAAATCGACATGTGCTAAAGTGATCAGGACTTTATAAGATTGGAGAACAATTGAGATTGCTCCACGGTTCCAACCTCGTAGAGAAAATTTCAACTCCTCTTGCTTGTCTGGCTTAGCCCATAGCTAAGTCGTAGGCCCCTCCCCATGCCACCTTGTCTTAGCTTCAAGTTATCTTCTAACCTTCACTCATTCGCTTGGTTGGATCTTTCTTTCCTAATTATTTACTAATAGTGATCACAATCAGGGACTGTAGCGAAACAAGCTTCCCATTGTTAATATGTAACAGTCCGGATTTTGGCCCATTTTTGGGATTTATAAAACGTGTAATTCGTCAGTGCGTTTATAATAGAATTTCGTCCGGGAACTGATCACTCTCGGGTTCTTATTTTAAAAATTAGAAATTTTGCTAGAATCGCACTCGATCGAATTTTGCCGTTATTTATACCTTGAATTTGGCAGTCGATTTCCGGGAGTTTCGGGACCAAATAAATTGGACGGTGTCGATATTATTGTGGCCAGCGTCGGCATTATCAGAAATAGTGGGAAAGTGGATTTTTGAATTGGTTGCGAATTTGGACTGGTAGACCTCCCTCGTAGTATGGTTCGGAGTATTTTAATTTGGTCGTATGCCCTAGAGGATTATTGGGATTTATCGTGGATCGTTAGGCATTTTTTCGAAATTAAATCGGGACCGATAAACCGATTTTTAGTTTGGATCGGGTCCTTTGGTTCGCGCTTAAAGTTAAAAATTTGAATTTCTTTTCTCTCTCTCTCTCCTCTGCCGAGCGTCCTTCCCCGCGCACGTCCCCCTTCTTCTCTCTCTCTCTCTCTCTTCCCCCCCTTTCTCTTTTCCCTCTGCTGCGCGCCACTTCCCCATGCGCACGTCGCCACTTCCCCATGCAAGCTGCCCACGTCCCCTCATGCAGAACCCCATCCCTTCTGTCTCTTTCTCTTCTCTCTCCTCTCTTTCCTTCTTTCCTCTCTCTCCTCCCTCTTTCTCCTTCTTCTCCGGCCAGACCACTTCCGCGCCTGGTTCTGCTTCGCCTGACCTGCTCGCCGACCGCCGCCCGAGCTCGCCGCCGCGCCGTGCCGACTGGCCGACGCCGCCAGGGAGCTCCGCCGCCGCCGTCGTCAGCCAGCCGCTTTCTTCTTCTTCCTTACGCGCGCGACGACGAGTCCGGCGCTGCTGCTCGCCGCGCCAGTCGCCGTCCCAGCCGCGCCCGACCGTCGCTGCCGTCGCCCTCGCCGGTCAACCGTCGCTGGCGCCGCCGTGAGACCAGCTCTCGCCTCTCTCTCCTCCCCGGCCTTCCCTCCCCTGTCTCGGTTCCGGGGAGTTCAGCGGACGCGGATCCAGCCATCCCCGTCGTCGCCGCCTGCCGGCCGCCTCGTCCGGCCTCGCGTCGCCGCCGTGCCTGGCCGTGCCGCCCCGCCTCCGCTCACCCGCTGCCCGCCGGTCGCCGTCCAGCCACGTCGCCGTCCGTCGCCGCCGCGCCGCCGTCGCCGCCCTCACCAACCAGCCTCGCCCTCGCCGTTTCCCTTTCCATCACAGCAGCCCTCCGTTTTTTACCGAGGCAAGCGTGAGCCCATCGGCGCCGTGTGACCGCCGGCTTGCTCCCGGAGCGCCGCCGCCGATTCTCACCGCGAGTCGGTAATCGGCCGCACGCTCCCGTCGCCTCGAGACCATATTAGGCGAGTAAAAATCCCTAAACCCCGAATTAGTTTAATTGTGCAAATTTTAGGGGTAAATTTTAGGGATTAATTAAGTTAATCTGTGGCCTGATTGAACGTGCATATATGTGGACTGATTAGGGGACTGAGTGGAAAATTGTGATTTATTAGTCCGGGCACATCGGGGTATATCAATTGATTTGAATTCCATATCATGTGAACCTACACATTTTGCTTGAATCGGCTGAGATAGATCATTGTTATGTACATGCCTGTTGTGGATTAAATTGTTGAGGCCATAATTGGGGGACTAGTGACTGAAGTTGATTTGTCTATGGCGGGCCATAAACGCAATGATTTACATTGTTTTAAATCACGTGAAATTAGTGTTGGGACTAAGTGGACTAAGATGAAACGGATTGTGAGTGCCGATAATGCATTGAATTCATCGAGTTTATGAATAAGTGAACTTGGCACATTGACATTGATAATTTGCTCGGATTCCATTTCTCGTGATATCGTTATTAGCGTTTCAATATGGTTGTAATTGCGAGTGCTAAAAGATGCACGTATCTGATATGATCACACTGTTGGCCTTCTGGCCGGGCCTACGGGTCGTTTTAGTTAAATGTGGACCGTCGGGTCGAAACAACTGTGGCCTTCGGGTCGGGCCTACGGGTCGAAACAACTGTGGCCTTCGGGTCGGGCCTACGGGTCGGAACAACTTGTGACCTTCGGGTCGGGCCTACGGGTCGAAACAACTGTGGCCTTCGGGTCGGGCCTATGGGTCGGAACAACTTGTGACCTTCGGGTCGGGCCTACGGGTCGGGACAACCTGTGGCCTTCGGGTCGAAATGGTTGTGGTCTTCGGACCGGGCCTTCGGGTCGAAACAGTTGTGGTCTTCGGACCGGGCCTTCGGGTCGAAACAGTTGTGGTCTTCGGACCGGGCCTTCGGGTCGAGACAGTTGTGGCCTCCGGGCCGGACCTTCGGGTCGGTTTAATGGTTATTGGCCTTAGAGTCGGGGCCCTTGGGTCAGCAAAACTGCTTATATGTTGTAATGGCGTTAATTGCCTAATTTGCAGGGCGGTATAGTGCTACGGGCTGTGAGCCCGGGTGAATTAATGTTGGCTGTTATATTGGCATTGACTTATGCACTGGTTCATTTAATTACGTAATTTATTTACCCTCTGGAGGTGCACTTTAGCCTAGTTTGGGATTAGCGATTTATTACTTGCTGAGTTTCTCACGGTTGTGGTAAAACCGAACATTTCAGATCCCCGGCCATGAATTTTGAGGCTGAAGAGCAGGACCCTGAGCCCGAGACAGAGTCTGAGGCTATGAGCTCAGAGGAAGAGCCAGGGCAGTCCGAGAGTTCTTTTGAGACGTGTGGATCTGACCCCGACTGGGAGCCCTAGTTTAGGTCCCAGCCTTAGGAGTGAGGGTCGATACTTTTGACTGTAGTCCTCCGGGTGTTGGTTCGATTTCCCCTAGGCCACCGATCTCTTTTTATACTCGTGGCCCTTTTGTTGTGTCTCTGGGTTAAATGGATGTTGTTCGTAAGTTTGTAAAGAACGTATATTAAGGTCTAATCTACCGTTTAAATTGTTGACTCGTGCTATTCATGGTTGCTAGTTCTTTGTCTGGGTGTATATATATACTTTATATATATACGTCGTTTCCGCATGTGACGTGTTTTCTCTGATCGGGTAGTAGGGTCTTTGTGCCGCAATCCTGGGAGCGTCGCACTCTGTTTCGACCCTAGGCGGATGTTCATGCTCTCGTTGGGTGCGGGGCGTGACATCCCCTCTTGAATTGGTATCAGAGCAAGGACAGCTCGGTCCAGTCTAGCTGAGCCCTGGAGTGATAAGGAGGAATGACCATGGGTAGCCATAGGTTGACCTAGTGTGCTAAGTATGCCTCCAGATTGTTTTTGTTTAAATGTTGTGGTGATTATTTGAACCAGTATTGTGCAGGTACGGCAGGACCCAAGGTAAGTGTGCGAGTCCTTGGGTGAAAATTCTGTGCCGTTGTGCTAGTTGCATGCTGATTGCTTAATTGCTTTTCTGTTGATACCTGCTTAGGACTTAGACGAGATAGTTGGTTTAGGTCTTTAATTCCTGCGTGGAATTTAGCAGGTGAGCCTTTGTGAGAACTAGTAAGACGAGAGGTCGAGGTCGAGGTCGAGGTAAAGGTAAAGGTCGAGGTCGTGTGGCCTCGCAAGTTGGAGTTGTGGGGGATCCCAGATGGGATGAGATTTTAAGGGCACTCGAGGGAGCTGGAATTTTAATGAGTAGACAGACTGAGGAGCGAAATGCTACTGTTACTACTGATGCGGAGGCCACTATTGTCGTCGTCAATGGAAATGACGGGAATCATAGGTATAATGGAAATGTTGAGAATAGAGATCAAGGGTAAGTTAATGCAGTCAGGCAGATGCGTCAGTTGGTTGGGAAAACTTGGAAATTTAATCTTGCAAGGTTCGATGGGAAGAGATGACCCTGAGGCTACATTACTTTGGACAGAGGGCTTAGAAAAGGGCGTTTGAGGGATTCAAGTGCACTGATGAGGAGAAAGTGACTCTGGCCAAATATTAACTCTAGGGAAATGCAAGTGATTGGTAAGAGGACCCCCGAAGTAGGATATTTCAAAGAGCATATTTCTAAGCTGGGGTGTCGTTATTGAGGTCTTTAATAAGAAGTACTTTCAGAAAGTGCGCAAGGACAGAAGATGACATAGTTCTTTAGGCTTCACTAAAATCGGATATCAGTCGATCAGTACGAGGTCAAGTTGTAAGATTGCCTAAGTACACACCAAAGATGGTCAAGGACCATGTGGATGGGACAAGGAGGTTTCAGGATGGATTGGAACCGGAATTTCGCAATCAGTTGGTACTTTTGGGTCTTAAGGAATTACAACGAGTTGTATGAGAGAGTTCGATGATTGACACGGATATGAGTGAAAGGACTACCGCTTCTGGATCGCGGTTCGCACCGACTAGGGACAATAGGGACTTTGGAAAGAAGCGTATGGCAGAGAAAATGAGATTTGTCCCTCTAGTAAGAAAGAACTTTGGAAAGCCGAACTGCTACTCCAACGCTGCATGTCGGTCTTATGGAAAGAGGCATAAGAATGGCCATTGCCAAGGTAAAAGTGGAGCATGTTGTGGATGTGGACAGTAAGGTTACCAAATGAGAAATTGTTGAACCGACAGGTTAGGCCACTAATGCAATCGCAGCGACCGCAGGTAGGACATTAAGTGAGAGCTGCCCTGCAGATTAATCAAAATCGGTTAAGGACGTAAGGAAAAGTTTATGTTATGGCTGAGAAGGAAGGGAAGGATGTGCCTTGAAAGTCTAGATGCGTTATCAGATGGTGTTTGATACAATAGAAGATGATTTTGAAGTTATTACTTGAATGATTATGTACGACGTATTATCACTTATGGTGGATAGGCGCAATTGATTTATGGATTTCTGATTTACTAATGACATTCTTGGACGAGTTTGGAAGGACAAGTTATGCTTGGAAATTTCGGATTTTATAAAGAACCGGGGTGATTTGTTTTGGGAGACTGTTGGACTGAAATTGGATGGATTGAGTTTGTCTTTAAGGTGTATAATGATAATTAATTTGTGGCTGATTAGTTGGTTGAGGAATCAAGGCTAAAGGATGTAGCCGATGTATGTAATCTTCCCGATGTCTGTCCTTAGGAAATTGCCAGGATTGCCACCTGATGGGAGAGTCGAGGTTATGGTTGAGTTGGCCCCAGGGACAAAACTGACCTTGGGAGCGCTCTACAAGAGGTCACCGTCGAAAATTGAAGGAATCGAAAGTCCAAACGTGGGAGTTATTGGATGAAGGTTTTATTCGTCTGAGTGGGTCTCCATGGGGAGCACCAGTTTTATTCGTGAGGAAAAAGGACGGATTGTTAAGGTTATGTATTGACTACAGACAGTTGAATCAGGTGACTACTAAGGATAAACGCCTGTTGCCAAGGATAAATGACCTGTTCGACCAGTTGCAGGGGACATCAATATTTTGTGAAATCGACTTAGGGATTGGCTATCACCAATTGAGGATTAAGAAGGAGGACGTGCCGAAATCGGCATTTAGAACGAGATATGGACACTATGAATTTACGGTGATGCCGTTTGGACTGATGGACGCCCCCGCAGCCTTTATGTATTTAATGAATTGGGTATTTAGGGAATTTCTGGATCAGTTTGTAATCGTGATTTATAGGCAGTATCTTGGTATACTCAAAGAACTCCGTTGAGTGTGAGTTATATTTGGAAAAGGTTCTACGGACCCTAAGGGAACATGCACTCTACGCCAAATTCAGTAAGTGCGAATTCTGGCTTCATCGAGTGGCATTCTTGGGACATGTGGTATCCGGAGAAAGAATTGCAGTGGACCCGGCGAAAATCGAAGCCGTCGTAAGTTGGCCAAGGCCGACAACAGTAACCGAGGTTCGGAGCTTCTTGGGTTTAGCAGGGTACTACAGACGCTTCGTGGAAGGGTTTTCGGCATTAGCGATGCCACTGACGCGGTTACTAAAGAAAGAGATAAGGTTTGAATGGACAGATAAGTGTGAAAGGAGTTTTCAGGAGTTGAAACTGAGGTTAACAACTGCGCCAGTGTTGACGATTCCGTCTGGACCGGGAGGATATGAGATTTATAGTGACGCGTCGTTAAGGGGATTGAGATGCGTGTTGATGCAACACGTGAAAGTGGTGGCATACGCATCGCGGCAATTGAGGCCTCATGAGCAGAAGGACCCAACGCACGACTTGGAGTTAGCCGCGATCATTTTCGCCCTTAAGATTTGGAGGCACTATTTGTGTGGGGAGAATTTTCAGATTTTTACGGACCATCAAAGTCTAAGGTACTTGTTCTCCCAAAAAGAATTGAATTTGAGACAGCGTCGTTGGATGGAATGGCTGAAGGGCTATGACTGTGACATATTGTATCACCCCGGAAAGGCCAATCGGGTAGCGGATGCCTTGAGCAGGAAATCAAGCATCGCGCAATTGTTGGTTAAGGAGTGGATCCTATTGGAAGAAGCGCGGGACTCAGAATTTAAGTTTGAGGTAGGACACCTCTCCAGTCTGATGGCGACATTGAGGATTGAGCCGGAAGTGCAAGCCAAGATCAAGGCATTGCAGTCTACGGACCTTGAGATTCAGAAAATCGTGAGTATGGATGACACTAAGAGGAAGTTGGACTTTCAGGTGTCCGGGGATGGAATTCTTAAATTTCGAGGACGTTTGTGCGTGCCCGATGATTTGGGGACTTAAGGAAGAGATTTTGTCGGAGGCTCATAGGAGCAATTACAGTATTCGCCCGGGCAGCACTAAAACGTATCAGAACCTTCGTCAGCACTATTGGTGGAATGGAATGAAAGTGGACGTGGCCAAGCATGTAACCAAGTGTTTGACGTGCCAACAAGTGAAGGCACAACATTGTAAACCCGGTGGAATGTTGCAGCCGTTGAAAATCCCAGAATGGAAATGGGAGCACATCGCAATGGACTTTGTAACGGGACTGCCAAGGAGCCAGAGGGGACACGACTCTATTTGAATAATAGTAGACAGATTGACCAAGTCAGCGCACTTTCTGGCAGTGCGAAAGGACTTCGAGCTAGAAAGGCTGGCAGAGTCATATGTGTGTCAGATAATTCGTCTTCATGGAGTACCGGTATCGATCACTTCGGACCGTGATCCCCGGTTTACTGCGAACTTTTGGAAAAGTCTACAATCAGCCATGGGAACTAAGTTGCAATTCAGTACGGCCTATCACCCGCAGACGGATGGCCAGTCTGAAAGGACTATTCAGACTATGGAGGATGTGCGGAGAGCGTGTGTGCTAGATTTTCAGGGCAAGTGGGAAGAACAGTCGCATTTGGTGGAGTTTGCGTATAATAACAGTTTTCAGCAGAGTATCAGAATGGCACCATTTGAAGCATTATATGACAGGGCTTGCAGAACACCGTTGTGTTGGGATGAGATAGGAGAAAGAAGTATAACGGGTCCAGAGTTGGTTCAGCAGTCGGTGGAAACAGTAAAGATTATCCGGGAAAGGTTGAAGACCGCTCAGAGTCGCCAAAAGAATTATGCGGGCCGGAAGCGTAGGCCGTTGGAATTCTAAGTGGGGGACTACGTATTCTTCAAGATGTCTCCGATGAGAGGATTGTCGCGGTTTGGTAAGAAAGGAAAATTGAGTCCGAGGTACGTGGGCCCATGCGAGGTCTTAGAGAGAATAGGCACCTTGGCTTATCGTCACGCGCTACCGCCAAATTATCTCTTGTTCACAATGTGTTCCACGTGTCTATGTTGAGAAAGTACGAACCGGACCCGACCCACGTATTGAATTTTGAGCAAGTAGACGTGGACGACAGGGTGTCGTACGTGGAAAGGCCAGTGCGGATCGAGGACATAATAGAAAGTATGTTGCGGAACAAGAAAATTCCAGTGGTCAAAGTAATTTGGGAGCACCATGGGACTGAAGGTGCTACGTGGGAAAGTGAAGAGTTGATGCGACACCAATATCCCCAATTGCTTGAATAGTTGGGTTGGATTGCAAATTTCGAGGACGAAATTTTTGTAAAGGGGGAAGAATTGTAACAGTCCGGATTTTGGCCCATTTTTGGGATTTATAAAACGTGTAATTCGTCAGTGCGCTTATAATAGAATTTCGCCCGGGAACTGATCACTCTCGGGTTCTTATTTTAAAAATTAGAAATTTTGCTAGAATCGCACTCGATCGAATTTTGCCGTTATTTATACCCTGAATTTGGCAGTCAATTTCCGGGAGTTTCGGGACGAAATAAATTGGACGGTGTCGATATTATTGTGGCAAGCGTCGGCATTATCAGAAATAGTGGGAAAGTGGATTTTTGAATCGGGTGCGAATTTGGACTGGTAGACCTCCCTCGTAGTATGGTTCGGAGTATTTTAATTTGGTCGTATGCCCTAGAGGATTATTGGGATTTATCGTGGATCGTTAGGCATTTTTTCGAAATTAAATCGGGACCGATAAACCGATTTTTAGTTTGGACCGGGTCCTTTGGTTCGCGCTTAAAGTTAAAAATTTGAATTTCTTTTCTCTCTCTCTCCTCTGCCGAGCGTCCTTCCCCGCGCACGTCCCCCTTCTTCTCTCTCTCTCTCTCTCTTCCCCCCCTTTCTCTTTTCCCTCTGCTGCGCGCCACTTCCCCATGCGCACGTCGCCACTTCCCCATGCAAGCTGCCCACGTCCCCTCATGCAGAACCCCATCCCTTCTGTCTCTTTCTCTTCTCTCTCCTCTCTTTCCTTCTTTCCTCTCTCTCCTCCCTCTTTCTCCTTCTTCTCCGGCCAGACCACTTCCGCGCCTGGTTCTGCTTCGCCTGACCTGCTCGCCGACCGCCGCCCGAGCTCGCCGCCGCGCCGTGCCGACTGGCCGACGCCGCCAGGGAGCTCCGCCGCCGCCGTCGTCAGCCAGCCGCTTTCTTCTACTTCCTTACGCGCGCGACGACGAGTCCGGCGCTGCTGCTCGCCGCGCCAGTCGCCGTCCCAGCCGCGCCCGACCGTCGCTGCCGTCGCCCTCGCCGGTCAACCGTCGCTGGCGCCGCCGTGAGACCAGCTCTCGCCTCTCTCTCCTCCCCGGCCTTCCCTCCCCTGTCTCGGTTCCGGGGAGTTCAGCGGACGCGGATCCAGCCATCCCCGTCGTCGCCGCCTGCCGGCCGCCTCGTCCGGCCTCGCGTCGCCGCCGTGCCTGGCCGTGCCGCCCCGCCTCCGCTCACCCGCTGCCCGCCGGTCGCCGTCCAGCCACGTCGCCGTCCGTCGCCGCCGCGCCGCCGTCGCCGCCCTCACCAACCAGCCTCGCCCTCGCCGTTTCCCTTTCCACCACAGCAGCCCTCCGTTTTTGACCGAGGCAAGCGTGAGCCCATCGGCGCCGTGTGACCGCCGGCTTGCTCCCGGAGCGCCGCCGCCGATTCTCACCGCGAGTCGGTAATCGGCCGCACGCTCCCGTCGCCTCGAGACCATATTAGGCGAGTAAAAATCCCTAAACCCCGAATTAGTTTAATTGTGCAAATTTTAGGGGTAAATTTTAGGGATTAATTAAGTTAATCTGTGGCCTGATTGAACGTGCATATATGTGGACTGATTAGGGGACTGAGTGAAAAATTGTGATTTATTAGTCCGGGCACATCGGGGTATATCAATTGATTTGAATTCCATATCATGTGAACCTACACATTTTGCTTGAATCGGCTGAGATAGATCATTGTTATGTACATGCCTGTTGTGGATTAAATTGTTGAGGCCATAATTGGGGGACTAGTGACTGAAGTTGATTTGTCTATGGCGGGCCATAAACGCAATGATTTACATTGTTTTAAATCACGTGAAATTAGTGTTGGGACTAAGTGGACTAAGATGAAACGGATTGTGAGTGCCGATAATGCATTGAATTCATCGAGTTTATGAATAAGTGAACTTGGCACATTGACATTGATAATTTGCTCGGATTCCATTTCTCGTGATATCGTTATTAGCGTTTCAATATGGTTGTAATTGCGAGTGCTAAAAGATGCACGTATCTGATATGATCACACTGTTGGCCTTCTGGCCGGGCCTACGGGTCGTTTTAGTTAAATGTGGACCGTCGGGTCGAAACAACTGTGGCCTTCGGGTCGGGCCTACAGGTCGAAACAACTGTGGCCTTCGGGTCGGGCCTACGGGTCGGAACAACTTGTGACCTTCGGGTCGGGCCTACGGGTCGAAACAACTGTGGCCTTCGGGTCGGGCCTACGGGTCGGAACAACTTGTGACCTTCGGGTCGGGCCTACGGGTCGGGACAACCTGTGGCCTTCGGGTCGAAATGGTTGTGGTCTTCGGACCGGGCCTTCGGGTCGAAACAGTTGTGGTCTTCGGACCGGGCCTTCGGGTCGAAACAGTTGTGGTCTTCGGACCGGGCCTTCGGGTCGAGACAGTTGTGGCCTCCGGGCCGGACCTTCGGGTCGGTTTAATGGTTATTGGCCTTAGAGTCGGGGCCCTTGGGTCAGCAAAACTGCTTATATGTTGTAATGGCGTTAATTGCCTAATTTGCAGGGCGGTATAGTGCTACGGGCTGTGAGCCCGGGTGAATTAATGTTGGCTGTTATATTGGCATTGACTTATGCACTGGTTCATTTAATTACGTAATTTATTTACCCTCTGGAGGTGCACTTTAGCCTAGTTTGGGATTAGCGATTTATTACTTGCTGAGTTTCTCACGGTTGTGGTAAAACCGAACATTTCAGATCCCCGGCCATGAATTTTGAGGCTGAAGAGCAGGACCCTGAGCCCGAGACAGAGTCTGAGGCTATGAGCTCAGAGGAAGAGCCAGGGCAGTCCGAGAGTTCTTTTGAAACGTGTGGATCTGACCCCGACTGGGAGCCCTAGTTTAGGTCCCAGCCTTAGGAGTGAGGGTCGATACTTTTGACTGTAGTCCTCCGGGTGTTGGTTCGATTTCCCCTAGGCCACCGATCTCTTTTTATACTCGTGGCCCTTTTGTTGTGTCTCTGGGTTAAATGGATGTTGTTCGTAAGTTTGTAAAGAACGTATATTAAGGTCTAATCTACCGTTTAAATTGTTGACTCGTGCTATTCATGGTTGCTAGTTCTTTGTCTGGGTGTATATATATACTTTATATATATACGTCGTTTCCGCATGTGACGTGTTTTCTCTGATCGGGTAGTAGGGTCTTTGTGCCGCAATCCTGGGAGCGTCGCACTCTGTTTCGACCCTAGGCGGATGTTCATGCTCTCGTTGGGTGCGGGGCGTGACATAATAAACCCACCTCATTCGTTGAATCAAAGAAAGCCTTTCATTTGCTTCTCTTCAATAGAATTTTTTATTTTCCAAAATAACTGTCCTTGTAATAGGACCCCCTTTAGCTGAGTTATTAGGTGGAACTGCTAGATCCGTAGTGATATATGAAATATCGAGCGATTGAGGCTTCGATGAAACTACCAATATTGCACGTTCCTCTGATGTTTCTTTACCGTGACTCTTCAAACACTTGAATCGTTTTGGTTCTCAACTCGTAGTACTATATTATGTATACCTTCCACCATCTGAGCTTTTATAAAATAACAATGTTCTGGGTTAACTTGTTCAAATGTTGATATCTGGTTATCAGATGTTAGAGACGATAATTTACATTGAAAGAGAGAGAAGACAATGATATAAACCTGGATCATCTGCCGTGAATCTCATTGCTAGCCATCCTCGTTTAGAAACTCCAAATGTACATTGAATTTAAGAGGGACGACCAAGCTTTACACTTGAGGATCGATTTCATTTTTGAAGTTACCTAAGCCGATTCAAACAACATAGAAGCTATATCCATGCATATGCATTGGATGATCTTCTGATAATTCCAACAAATTAGTCCCTTGTATAGCCAGCCGTGGCCCTTTCTGCTCCCCTTATCGCTGCTTGCTGCCAGTTGCCGCTCGGCCCTGCCAATCTCTACTGTCACCTGCGCCACCTCATGCCGCGGCATCTCTGCTTGGCCTCCCTGCTCATCGCACGCCATCACCTTCATGCAGCAACCTGTTGCCCTCCACCACAACGAGGTCTAGCTCTGCCTGCTTCTCTCTGTC
Organism: Syzygium jambos; assembly: GCA_031216235.1. NCBI lineage: Eukaryota > Viridiplantae > Streptophyta > Magnoliopsida > Myrtales > Myrtaceae > Syzygium > Syzygium jambos. Next base: position 26,681 of record JASUUC010000022.1, on the reverse strand, counting down.
ACACCTGCCCCGCAACATCCATGGTAGCTTGCTGCTTCTGTTCCTGCTTCGCCGTCGTCTATACTGCCGCTCTCTGTCAATGCTACAGCCATAAGCAGCCACGCCCCGTTGCCACCATTGACCTCATTGCTCGACACCACAGTAATTCCCAACCGGTTTAATTGATATTTTGCAGGTTCCATAGCATTCCCGGCCGCATCCAGCCCTCTCCCAACAGTGCTGCTGGTCTACGTTGTTTGTCCGGGTCTCGATGACCCATGCTGCTGTCCCGTCTCTGCGACATTGCTGGAGCAGCATCCCCTTGGTTATTAGCATCGTAAACCAATTTCATTACTGAATGAAATATTTAGATCCTCCAAACAATAGAAACAAAATGCAGTTGGGGAGAATTTCATTACATTGATAGCAAATCTATGCTCCTTTTCTTTGACAACCGATGAAAAGAAGGCTTCAGGAGTCAACGTCCAACAATTTCCTTGCTCTGAAAGCCTCCGCAATAACCAATTGAAGTACTTCTTCGTAGCTGCAGCAATGCACAATTGAAGGACAGCTCATTTTAATTAGATAGATAGAAATTTAAAGGATATCACAATGAGTATCTACTAGCTGATTTGATTTCTCAAACCACTGTAACCTGAAGATCTTCAACTTATAAAACAAAACAAAAGAAAAACAACTTGTGCGGCTGTACTAGTATACAATTATGTTCTGTTCAGCCACAGAATTCCTTCGGATATTCCAAACTAGAAGGATCTAGTTCTTATTCTATAAGATTGAATTTGCTTCAGTGGATAACTATTTGTATTCAAAAGGGTTGCATTGCAGTAACTTTGAAACTCTGTGTTGGGCAAGTTCAATTGAATGACTTATTTATCACGTGATTTAGTGGCAGAATAGCATAATTACCTGTTACTTTTCAAGACGAAACCCCTCATTGCTGCGACCTCAATTAAAGCCTCTTTCCATGACTTTACTTCACTGTGGTCGAAGTTCGTCCAGTGCTTGTCTAGGTCGCTTTTGTATAAATCAGTTGCGAGCTTAACATCATCAATCTCCACGTCGTAGAAAATGGGGAGGATTCTTCTTTTCCCCTTTGATTCTGACGTGCATTTTACCATGTGGGCAAGTTCGCGGAGACACCAATGACTGGAAGCGTAGTTTCTCGAGAAGACAGTTATGTAGATATTGGAGTTAGAAAGTGCTGGCAAAATTTTTTCCCAAGTCTCTTCATTGGACCTCAAGTCATCATCATCACTATAAACAGAAAACTGATTTCGTAACATCCGAGCATGAAGATAACTAACAATGCTATGATGAATGTCTGGACCCTTAAAACTCAGGAACACATCGTACATAGGTAATTTGTGGGAAAGCCAAGTCGATCTCGAGATATTCAACAATCTTTCCAGGATAGTGTGGCCACGACTATCCAATACCCAGCTTTCTAAGCCCTCGATGCCCTCAATGGCTCTTAAGTTTGGACAAGCTTCTAGGTCTAGATGTTGTAGCTTACACAACTTGGATAAGTTGGGTAACTTTTCTACTAAATCACAACCGGAAAGAATGAGGTACTGCAAAGATTCCAGTTCCGCCAAATCTTGAATCTCAACTAGCCTATTCAAGCCCTTCAATTCTAAGCGCTCCAGTCTCCTCAAGAATGACAGACCAGGTATTACCTCAAGGGATTCACATCTAGTTATGTTCAGTTCCCTCAAATGTGTTAGACTTGGAGTGACAGGTAGTTGTGATATTGGACATTCAATTACGTGCAAAACTGTCAAATTTACTAAGTTGAGAAAATGTGGCAATGGATTAATTGCCTTGAGTTTCAAGGTTGACAAATGAGATGGCAGCTGATAGGACGGTTGCTCCCTCATCAAAGCTGCTTCAAGTTTTGCATCATAATCTGGCCTAGTAGAGTGATGTCTATGTCTCAAATTGCTGAATCTTTCTAATTCCAGATGTTCTAAGTTGGCGATGCTTGAGGGGTGAGGGAGAAGAGAGAAGTCCATTGCTTGAACCGCAAGGAATTTCAAACTTGATGGAAGAGCCGGCACTTGTTGAAGCTCAATTGAACCCACTTCAAGTTTTTGGAGATTGAGACGACTTATCTCTGGAGGCAATTTAGAAACACTAGTAAATGCTAAGTTCAATGTCTTCAAATGGAATAGCTTCCCAATTTCCTCCAAGTTTTTATCTGTCAAATTCCAGGATTTGTTGGCATATAAACCTTCAAGCATCTCCAATCCTCCAATAGTACTAGGAATCTCCTTTATCTTCGTTCTACATAAACTCAACACCCTTAGTTTCTTTAAATTTCCAATAGAATCGGGTAGTTCAACTATGCCTGACGATGATACATCCAACTCTGCCAACATTTTTAACTCCCCAATTGAGCTTGGAAGTTCCTCCATCTCCACACACCCACGTAAAGTCAAGTGTGTAAGATTCGTCGCCCCTCCAATTGAGTTTGGAAGTTGGCGGATTTTAGGGTTGTAGCTTAATCTAAAACTTGACAAAGATTTCAAATTGCCAAACCTCTCCGGAAGCTTCAAGGGTTGAAAATTTTGGGGCATGATGATCTGCTTCAAAGATTGTAGAGAACAGATTTCTTCGGGCAACTCCCCCAGAGAACTACACCCTGTGATGTTCAAAGTCTCTAAGAGTTGAAGCTTAGAGATGGAGGGGTGAATTGTGATTAAGTTGGAACATCGAACAAGTACTAACGTCTCCAAAGACGTGAAATTAGAGAAGTCCGGTGTCCTCCTCAACTTTGTGCAATCCGTTAAATCCATAACTTTTAATTTTTTTGTCATCTGCAAAAAAAAAAAAGAAAATGTGGAATTGAAAAGAATGAAACACACCAACATCCTAGATTTTTTATTCTCGTTTTTAAAATTCAATGTACTCCCTCATTTACTTGCAAACGGCACAATTAACTCGCTTTTAACACTTCCTTCAGGGAAAATGGAATATTCTTCCATTCATGGTTAACATGTACCGTCAATGTAATTGAAAATTATTACGTCATTTTTTTTATAAATTTACTAATCAGAACTAAATCTTTGTGGTTAAATAGTAAGTTAGTAGTGAAATTCATAAGTTACTAGAGATTTATAGTGATAAAATAGTTTGTTTGTAAAATACTGGTAACCGATACTACTAGTAAGTATGTAAGCAATTAATTCAAGGGTTAATATCACGAAAATTTTCAAACTGGTACACATGTGATAAATTTATATCGAACTAATTTTTGACCACCAAAAATCCCAAATTGATATACCTGTGACAAATTTACCCTCCGTTAGTTTCCGTTAAATTTTACTGTCAAATTGCTTAATTGGATGACATGTGATAGTTGACGGTATACCACTTTGTGGTTTTACCCCTCCGTTTGTCATCAGTTTACCAATTTATGACTTTTTGTGGTATTAATCCAATTTAACGGAGGGTAAATTTGTCACAAGTGTACCAGTTTGGGGTTTTTCGTGGTATTAACCCTTAATTCAAACTCTACAAATGGAAAAACCTGCTCATTTGCAAAACAAAAACAAAAAAATTAGACGAAAGGCTATTTACAATCTACTAGTGCAAGCCTGGTATTTCGATTATTTCCTAAGTCTTTTACTGACTCACAAGCATTAGTACTTGTAAAATAAAAATAAATCTAATAATCTCCTATGATTTTATAGTAAAAGAATAGTTTTTTTGTTCATAAGTTACAATCATTTGACCAATACTATTAGTAAAGTGCGTAAGCAATTCATAGCCTACCAGCTGAAAAACGTCGAAGCGAACATCAAAGCGAACGACAATTCGCAGTCTACAACTGTACTCAGTGAAATCAAAGCGATGGCCGTGATCTACTAATTTTACCATGGTAAATAATATTTTGTTTGTAAGTTACAACAGTTAAAAGATGCTATTGGTAAAGTATCTTGGCAAATTGTAATCTACTAATTAATGAAGGGGATCACTTATAATATTAAAAAACAATTGGTAATTTGCTATTAGGTTTGACGATGGTAAAGTTGTTATTTGTTGATAATTTATCGAACTAAAAGTTTCCAATCAGTTCTTACTTATCAACGCTATTTCAGTTTTATCATCTATCATTCAAATTTACAATTTACATACAAGTTTTCATTTCTGTAATGAATTTATAGAAATCTGCTTGCAAATAGCTCTTGAAGTTTAAATCTTCCCATGGTTTAAAAGCGTTACCCATGGAACCATATTTTAAGTCCATCAACTATAGGAAAATGAGGCACTTATATATATATATATATATATATATATATATATATATATATATATATATATGTCCCTCACTCGTGCATCTTCCTGACGTAGAGTGGTAATTAAGTTACAAAAGAGAAAATTATAAAGCGTCAACAAAGAAATTTACGATGTTAAAATATCTAGTCATGATCAAATCTTAAAAGTGTCTTAAAAAGACATGGCACGTGAGGGTGGACGCACATACGCTAAAAGGATAGTATTTGCTCTGATACCATGTTAGAAAGTCCAATCCAAAAAACTAAATAAACAGGTGGAGAGAGGCCGCTTGAATATGAAGAGTGTATAAGTCCCGTTATTAAGCAATGTGGAATAATATTTTAACAATTAGCTATTAGAAAAGCGACTACAACAAGCCATAAAGCATCCAAAGTTCAAACTCCAAAGTTGGTAAATCTTGAATTCATCAAACCAAGGCAATGGTGGATGCTTGGATAATACTATGGACTGGGGAGGACAGATAATGATTCTTGCTAGTGTGGATTTTGCGCTTATCATATTTATTTGTGGCTCAATTGCTAAAGCAATCTGTAGTGAATCGATGAAATACAGAGCAACAATGATATTGCGCCGGTAATATCATTTCCTAGGATGATATGCTGCTGCCATGTGATGCTATAGCTTCCTCTCCTTTCTTTTCAAATGTGTTTGGCTGGTTGTAGTCGACTCTAGATGTTAGACTAGCACAAAATATTTTAGATCAAGGGAGCACGCCACCTATGTGTACAGTGCATTGAATGACTCATAATCATGGAAAGAAGGTGAATAGAGTAAGGGATATCGTACCTGGATTTGGTTCCACCCACCCCAGTCATCTTCGATATTGCTCCTTGAAAGGTCTAGCACAACCAAATTAGCAAAATGAAAACTCTCCGCATAAAATTCCTTATGCGTGATTTCCCAAGAAAACCATCTTAGCTCCAAAAGAAGATTCTCGAAGTTGCCAAAAAAATCAGTGTCTTTCACTTGGAGAAATTTTAGATTTGGTAGAGCAGCTAATTCTTCAGATGCAATGCTGTGGTTGCAACCATTGGAAGTCACGCTTAATGCTACCACATCTTCATTTCTCTGCATATCACAGACTCAATATTGATCATGCAACATACAGTTTACAGAGCTACAACAGGAGGACCCAGAAGCATTGTCAAACAATTTCTCCAATAGTTGAGCTCGCCTCGTACTCTTTCCAGAACTATGGCACCCTCTTTTTCCCAACAAGTAGTTGTTTCCTCCTATTCTACATAAACTAATTTTCAAGTCCGAAGGTATCATATGTTTGGTTTCTACTTTCGGGAAACATATTTTGTAATTCAAAATTCTTCTTAATTATTTTAAAAAATCGGGGTTGAAAATAATCTTAAAATTCTCGATAAAGCAAGTTTTTTTCATTTTACCTGAATCACACGTGAATTTTTCTTTGTTTTTTCAAAATTTCAAAAAAGCTACTTTCTATAGACTAGAACCAAGAAAATAAAGCCAACTGTCGGGCAATCTCTTTTACTCTCTCTGCAAACTTTGAGACCTTGGACCTGAAGGTTTGACACCCGCAAGACAAAAGCGACGTTAAACTAAGCTATCTATTGAACGCATATTTTAGCCAAATTGCTGCTTTAAATGGGAAAGAAAAATCCAAAGAATTTCTTGCACCAAATATTTTCAATATGCAGTTTCTGTTTACCTTTTTTCCCTCCAGTAGTTTCAGGGCATCCTCACTAATCCACACCCTACAAAACTTGTGAGGATATACTTGAAGAACAATGTACCTTCCAAAGTCTCGAACTTGGTCATGCATCCAAAACCTATTATCTTTAATTTTGATCAAGGACCTCTGAGAGAGAACCCTCATTGCAATGCTGGGAAAGTATCCACAATCCTTCCACATGATAACCGGATATGTTCTATCAGCATTGATGAAAAAGCAAGCTATATCCAAAAATATTTCTTGGTGCTCATTTTCTAATCGTTCATAACTTATCCTTAACGTATCTCGGACATCCTCAAAAGGACCTTCCTTTATCTTCTTCAGCGTCTCGTCCCATACTTCTCTTTTGTCCGAATGCCCCAAATCTTTGCCCCAGTCAAAAAGATTGGACCCTATCACCACGACGGCCAAAGGAAGCATGCCCACCGTGCGAACAATTTCTCTTGAAATAGCATCATATTCTTCTACAGCAGAGTCACTTCTGAATGCATGCTTATAAAACAGACGAAGTGCTAAATCAAATCTCATTCCATGAACTTCATAACGCAAAATCCCTTCAGGTTGGTTGAGGACCTCTTTACTGGATGAGCCCACTTGAGTCATCAGGATGCTTTCGTCCCTAGTTGTGATAATGATTCTACTACCAGAACAAAACCAATCAGATTTTCCGGCTAGTTTTTCGAGTTGCACTTTCTTGTCTAAATCATCAAGAACAATGAGTACTTCTTTATTACTCGACGCTTTTTTTATCATCTTGATCCCACCATCAACATCTTTAATTTGGTTAGCAATCCCATGACCAGCCAAATCTGATAAGAGCTTTTTTTGCAATTCTAAAAGACCACCATGAGGTTGCGATGATGCTCGAACGTCATCAAGGAAACAACAACATTCAAAGTGAAAGGATAGTTTGTTGAACATGACTTTGGCAAGAGTTGTTTTTCCAACACCACCCATACCATGGATACCAACAAAACGTACACCACCAGAGCCAACATCTAGCAATTTCATCATGGCTTCCATCTGATCATTATCTTCAACCAAATGTTCAGTCACAATCATCTGTCTGGTATTAAGCTTACCGCAAACCTCTTCAACAATCGATTCAATTTCTTCTCCTTGACTGCAGCAAAGCAAGAAAATTTCGTTTCAGTCAAAGACATTATAGACTAGAACTAAAGAATATGTGGATACATAACTCAGCTATTTGAACTGCTTAAACAAATGGAAATCAACCATTATAATCAGTTGAACTGGATCCAAGTTGGGATTTACATAGTTTTTTGTGGGTTTGAAAAAAGCTCATTTCCACCCGCACATCATTTCCTTTTTTAGGTTCTCCAGCACAGTTTCGGAGTCCAGACTCCATTAACTTCTAATGTAATGCCACACACAATTTCTTCCAGACAGATGTAGTTTGCAACTATTGACCATGAGAAAAAGTGCAGGAAAATCCCCTCTACCTATAAGATCCCATGCCTTTACACGTGCAACCTCTACAAGAGCCGTCTTCGACCACTTTAATTCATCTGACCAAACTTCTTCTTGTGCTTGGATAACGCTTTTCCGTACAAACCGGTTTTGAGCTTAGCATTTTCCTTTCCTTACAAATCTTGGAATATTGTTCTCCTTCACGTATTATGTTCAATTTATCCGTATTGCATCGATAATTTTTTTTCATTAATTTGTAATTCCAATATTTCATTATAGGGAAAAATCAGTAAATCTTTTAAATGTCCATATTTTGCATACATGCATCGCACGTGTGTTTTTGTGATGTTAATTATGCACTCTTTTTGGAACAAAGTCTAATTATGTCTTGGTATAGTTTTAAAATAGCAATACTCCTATTGATTCAACAATTTACCAAGAGTGTTAATTGTGCAAGATTTTGTGATTACCGTGGGAGGGGAAAAGTACATAAAATTACATGATTTCCACTATACATATTGCCATAATATGACTGAGTTGAAAAGTTGATGAAGTAAAAAAAAAAAGGGAAAAGTATCAAAAAATTTATAAACCTATTGTTCATGTGCTAATTTAATCATAAACATTTTGACCTTGAGTAAATTCAGCCCTTCCAACTAATTTTAGCCAAATATTGCTGCCGGTGAAGAGGTTGGTGAAATCGGACACCTCCAAGGAAGGGAGAGAATCTAGGGGGTTCTCTTGCATGGCATCGTTGAATTCGGGGACTTTGAGGACCTAGACATAGAACCAATCTTGGGTCGATCTCCACCATCGCTTCAAAAGGTGGAAAGGTCCGGTTTTGTGAATAAGAAGATGGAGCAGGAAAGGTAATGCCATACTGCAGACTAAGACAAAGGAGAGATTGCTAATTGTCGTTGTTGTCGTCACCACAAAGCTCTCGCCTATGGCAGCTTGCGTCTCGCCCACATCTGGGCGAGGGCCATGACCCTTGCCGCTGCTAGCGAGGGTTTTGCAGCCCTCACCTAGTGGCCGGCGAGCTCCATAGAATGACCGGCATCCACGTCGTTCACCACGGGAAAAAAAAAAGAAGGAAAAGAGAGAAGAAAAGAAAAAAAGAAAAGGAAAGAGAAAAGAAAATTTAATAAAACTTAAAAATTTCGGAAAATATAAAAAATTATCCTCATCAGCGGTAGCCGTACCACGTAGGATAGTCGACATTCACGTCAGCAATTTATAGCCTACAATGGCTAGATGGATTCATTTGATACTAATGTGAAAAGTTTTAGTATTAAATCGATTCAATCAAAAGATTTAAAACTGAATTGGTACCAATGCAATAGGTTTAGGACTTTTTTTTGTACCTTTCCCAACGTAAATATTGTGCTTATGCCATAAGAAGTCAAGGAAATTTACCGTTTGCCTATAAGTTCCCATCCAATTCTACCTCCAACCTTGACAAGGGCACTTTTCCACCGATCCGATTCATCGGAGCCAACCTTCTTCTTGTGCTTGCATATGGCTTTCTTGTATAAATCAGTTTTGAGCTTCACATCCTCAGCCTTCACATCATAGAAAATGGGGATGATCTCTTTCTTCAGATCTGATTTTGAGGTACATTCTACCATGCGGGCTACCTCACGAAGACACCATGAACTGGAGGCAAAGTTCTGAGAGAAGATGGGTACGTAGATACGAGACTCATTCACTGCCTTCAAAACTTCACTCACATCTTCACCCTTTTCGAGTTCTTCACTGTCCAGGAAAACACGAATGCCTACACGTACCATGCTGCGGTAAAGGTGATCAGTGAAGTTTAGGCGCGTGTCGCTTCCCCTGAAACTCAAAAACACGTCATACTCAGAATCTGGCTTAGTTTCCATGCTCAAGATTGCCTTCGAGCTCCTCTTCCTCTTCATTTTGGTCAGTTGTCTTGTAGCCCTGCCAATAATTATGGACTTCGACCTAATGAGACTCGGAAATAGGAATACTGCGAAACAAGCACAGCCAATTGCATCATACATTTATGTGTGCAAGTTTCTTTCTCGTGCCTCAACGTCTATCAAGATATGTATATATCTCAGCAATTATTTAAATTTTCAAGTAAAGTAAATTACATACTTCCAGTCCGCTTAGCGAACGAAGTTAAGAGGGTGATTAAAACGACGCCTTGATCGAGTTCAATTTGCAGCCGATCCTCTACTCTGCATTCACCAACAAATCCCAAAACAACTGGCGTTGAACCACAATGTGTGAAAAGAGCTAATTGCTACAAGATTAGGTGAAAGAAGAACGACTATCGCTTATCAAGGACAGATGATTTTTGGCTCTGCGATTGATCTCTATATGAAGAAAACATCAAGAAAGCCGCGAGGATGAAGGTGAACTTCTTTGGAAGAGAGGACCCATGGAAATAGATGATATAAAGGAACGAACAACTGGAGTACGTAAGGTAAGAAAATATGCAAACCACCAAAGAAGTAACTTATTCATTCTGTACGTTATAGATGACTAGTATTGGCCAGACTTGGAGAATAAACAGCATCTTTCACTATTGTTTTTGCCATCCACAATCATCACTGCAGTCCAAGATATTTTATAATGTCTGGGTTTGGACATTTGTCGTCGGAACTATATGTGCATTTTCTAGCTGTAATACAACTGGCCTCCTCGGCTGAGACCAACATTTACTCCGGACAAACATTTTTGCAGTGCCTTTTACCTTCGTTCTGTTATGGAGACATTTGGAGCAAGAATTTCACAGCTCCTTTATGTCACGACCTCCCCGAACCGGCCCCGCCACTTAAGGGGTTTGGCTAATGGACTACTAAATTAAACCTAGCTTGAGCTCTCCCAATCCCATATCAATTTGCAACTTAAATTTAAGTTATTAACATGCAAATCAATTTCATCTAGAAGTCACCATTAATCAGTTTTCGGTAGATCGATTAGACATCCAAGTAAAGCACGAGAGAAATGTTTTACTTCTACGAACCAGAGATTCAATGGGTACGGGAACTTGATTACACTAATTGACCAACTATTGCCCTGTCGGTACCTAATCTTGTTCAATTCACCACCTAACGTGTTCATACTAACTGGGAGTCTCAAAAATTCATTCCTAACCAAGTTAAGAGAAGCAACAATCAATACCTGAACCTAATGTGCATAAACAGCCACATGCGAGATTAAATTGAATGCGCAATTCAAAGTGTATGAATCAGGCAATGTGCAATCAAACATGACACTAATCACACAATAGGACAAGAAAAGCCAATTCCAGAGCCCAAATAATATTTTTTGATTTTCGAAATTTTTTTAATTTTTTTTATTAATTTTTTAAAATTTTTTAAATTTTTTTAATATTAAAATAATAATATAATATTAAAAATAATATAAACCGGATCCAGGTCGGATCTCCATATCCGACCCTGATCCGGACTGACCCGGGCGCGCCAGCCCGGGTTCATTTGTTAAGCCCAGTCTAAAAAATTAAAAAGAAAGAGGGCCCAGCCCGAAAAATTTTCTGAAAAAGGAAACAAAAGCCCAAAGCCCACTAGGAAAAAACTAAATAACCATTTAGCTCAATTTCCAAATTCGACCCATCCGCGAAAGCCCAACACCTAAAAAACCTACTCTAATAACTAAAAGGCCCAAAACATTAAAACGAAATAAACCTTAAAACCAAGCCCAAACACTAAACAAAACCCTACCCGGTTTCGACCAGCGAACCCGACCCGATCGTGAGCCGCCGACCCGACTCGCTGGAAACCCTAGTGCCCGCGACCCAGCTCCCGACCCGACTCGCGGCCGTTGCTCCGGTTTGGAGCTCACGCTCGGCCTTCATGACCAGGATCGCGACCGGCCACCGCCTAACGCAACTCGCCTTCGCCGGCCGGTCGGAACGCCGGCTTCTCCAAGCCCCAGCCTTCGCGGCCGGGGTTTTCAATTGTGTGGCCGAGCCCTTGCTCGGTCGCCGCTCGGCTCATGTCCGCCCGGCCTCCATGGCCGGGCTCCGTCTTTCCTCGGCCGGACCCGTGTCCGGTCGCCGTTCGTCTCGCTAATGGCAAAAGTGAGATGACAACAAGAAAAGCTCTCTGAGACATTACAACAAACGGGTGGAGTGCGCGGCGAAAACGGAAGATTCTAGGTTCGATCGGAGCTCAAAAGGGACCGAGAATCTCAACACAGAACACACGAAGAAGCGAGGGCAAATACGAGGCGTCACAGGCCGAAACTCGCACCAGCCGGCCGGCCACGAGCTCCGGCCAGTGAGCCCGAAAACAGGGCACGGAAAGAACAGGGGTGGCGGCTCCTTGCGACGCTCCCTACCCGACTCGGCGGCGGCGAATGGAGTGCGAACGAGATAGATCGGACGACGTCCGTTCGCCTCGCACGCCTACAAGCCAGGATCCTCGGGAAACCGACCCCGAATCAAACAAAACGCAAACCGGCAAAAACTCGGACCTAAACTTACCAAAAATCGACGCTGGAGAAGGAAGAGCGTGTGTGTATTCTCGGCCGGGACACCAACACAGCGAGTGCCGGAGGATGCGGCCGATCTCTCTCTCCCTGATTTCTCTCTCTGTCTAGCTCTCTCGCTTGGATCTCTCCCCGTTTCTCTCTCCAGTCAAACTCTCTCTCGTTCTTTTTTTTGTACGTGCAGAACGTCACCTTTTGGTGAATGGACTGCACGGTCAAAGAGACAGAGCCCTTCATGTCCGTGAAAGAAGGAAAAAAGGTTCTTCTTTTTTGTCATTTTCTCTTTGACTTCTTTCCCTTCTGGCCCTCGTTCTAGACGTGCGTTCCCCGAGAGAAAGCAGGTGGCCTTCCCCTCTTTTGTCTTTATTTATTTTTTTATTTTTTATAATGATTTTTTAAATAAAAATAAAAAATAAGAAATATAAAAGGAAAATATGCTTCACTAAATTCTATTAATGCAAATGAGCCTAATATTTATGAATCATGCAATTTAAAGAAAATATTTTTGATTTAGGAATTAAAAAATTAAACTCTAATTTTTTATGCGATAAAACCCTAAATGCACTACGCAAAATTTAGGTTTCAACACTTTAGTTGATGTTATTATCACTCTAGGTTTTAGAGGGCCCTCAAAAACAGCTTTCAATCTCAAACATTATGAAAAAAATTCCACGAGATGTCACGCACGCTGTTACCTTAATAAGAAAGAATTATAGTTGTGTAATGTCAAACAATGGACAAATAGGAAACATAAAATGACCATAAGAGGTAAAACATTACCTCATGCATCTCATTTGGGTTCTAAAACTTCAATGCACTTTTACCTAGAATAAGTTTAATCACACTTTTTCTCCCTTTTCTCGGAATCTTCTTCGTTCGTTTTGCGCACCGTTTTTTTTTTCTATTCTTTAGTAGTGACCTAGATAATACCACTCTGTTTGGAAAGCAAGATTCAGAGCGGAAAGAATCATAGTGGAAGAAATGATGGGCTAATGAAGGCAAAAGCATTGTTTGGAAGAGTTAGAGCATTTGCAGATGATGATGTGAAGTGAAAAGAGTCATGCGATTAGTAGATTATGTAGCCTAGCGTGACGAACTTCAGAGGGTCATTAAAGCGATGCCTCAATGGAGTCCAATTTGCGGCCGATCCTCGTTGGTCGAAAACAAGCTTCTGGAGTTGCTAACGGTTCATTTATATAAAAGTTTATAGCTAATGCAACCAACTCTTTTCCAACTAAGTGTTAAGAGTTTCAACATTGCCAGGTGCTGTTTGCTTTAAAGAAGATCCTCCACTTTTCAGTTCTCATTCTCCTTTGAAAACCCCGAACTGATTTCGTAAATTTAAAGCCGAAAGTGGTTTATTTCTCTTGAAAACAAGCAGAAATGGCGCTCAGAGTTCTACTCAATTAAAAACATGCCATTGAGCGGGATGGGAGACTGATGGTTGCAGATTTTTTTTTAGAGATATCTCTCACTTTTAAGACTAATCGCAGATCATCTTCTCTAACAAAGACATGAGGCTCATCTCCAGCATCTCAAAATCTCACACTGCAATTTTTTGCCTGTCTAGCTTGACTACACTGCTTGCTTCACGGACCACTTCACTACCCAGCATGCTCCACCCCAGCCAACCGGTTAACAAAAGAAGCATGCCAGCTTCGGTAGTGATAGTAGCTTCAAAGAAATCTCTGCATTTGCATACTCATTCGCTCTAACTCTGCTATAGCTAACCTCTTGGTGAAGTCAATTTTTAACTTCGAAGTAATATGTGGCCCCAAGCAAAGATAGAGGCTGTTTCTATCAGATATCGGTGAAACACAAGGAAGCAAGTTACCTTTTTTTTTTTTTTGTTCAGAAAGGAAGCAAGTTACCTTAAGGGTCCATTTGATAACGTGCTAAACAGTGAAAATTTCTGTTCTTTTATTTCTAGAATCAATTTGGGAACAGAAATCCGTTTGTTTAATTTTTTGATTTTGGGCACAAATTTGCAAAAATTTATTCCTAGAATCAGTTTTGGAATAGAATCAAGAATTAAAAAAAAAAGTAGCTTTTTAATTCTAGGAACAAAAATGAGAACCAGTTTTTTTTTCTTCTTTTTCTTGGTTTTTGATGTAGCTTCAAATGTCCAGCACGAAAGCCGCCCTCACCGGATCTAGCGAGATTAAAATATTTTAATAAAAAAATATTATTAATAAAAAAAATATTTTACCAGCCATGGCCGATGACCAAGCCGTGAACAAAAAAATATATATTATTAATAAAAAAATATTTTATCGGCCATGGTCGGTGACCAAACCATGGCAAAAAAAAAGAAAAAATATATATTTTCAATAAAAATATTTTACCGGCCATGGCCAAAAAAAATAATAATATATTTTTATTTAAAATATTTTAATAAAAAATATTTTATTGGTCATGGCCAAAAAAACTAAAAAAATATTTTTAATAAAAATATTGTTAATAAAAAAATTATTTTACCGGCCATGGCCAAGAAGGAGGAGAAAAAAAAAAGAAAAAAAGAAAATAAAAAAGAAAGAAAGAAATATTAAAATGTTATTAAAATATTATTAATAAAAAGAAATTTTGTGCTGTTACAAAATGCATTTATGTTCTTTTTCCATTCTAGAAATGGAAATTTTGTGCCAATAACAAACGCTTTCAAATGCTCACAATCAGTTTCCGGGTATAGAATAAAAAAGAATCATTTTTTAGCAGAATCAGTTCTCGAATACAGAATCGTTGTCATGCGCAGTCTAAACTTGCAAAAAAGGAGAGAGTGTGGTGCTTGTGTTGATGTGACCTTGGTAAGCGAGAGACAAGCACTTGTGAGTGTGCTGTGACATCTCGTACGGACGAGTGCATTGGATATGTACGGGGCGTGAATTTGATGTATGAGAAATAAGAGAGTTGGTCTGCATGTAATTTCTTTTTTCTAGATATAAAATCAAACATTCATTGCTTTTGTGCCCATCAATGCTACACTTAACAAGTAGTATCAAAAAACAAAAAAACAAGCAGTATCAAAGCTCTTCCGATTCAACAAGCGAAACTAAAATCAGATGGTTGAGACCGTACACATGTTATTAGATGCATATAAAGCTACCTACAACATTCAATATCCATTTAGGAATCTAGAGAAATAATTATTTGTCAAATGAAATATACATTGTCCGTGCAAGGAAAAAAAGAGGCTAGTAAAATATAGTGAACTCAGTATATTTGCTTTGAGTTGTAGATTGTAACTTGTGAGGCATGCTCCACACGTTGTGAGACTAACTGAGAAAATATGAAAACAATTTATTGATGCAAACATTTTAGACAACGCAAGGTTGATTCAAGTGTCCACATGTTTATGAACGTCGGCGTCAATGCAAGTATTACTATACATTTTTGGCGGCCACCATTTTTCTTTTTCAACTTTCAAGCTATGCAAATGAACTTTCATCATCCGTGTACCTCACATGGTCTCTAATGAAAAACTTGATCTAAAATTGGTGGAACAACTAGGATAGGAGGAAAGAAAGCTTGCAAGATGTCAGCCAAAGACTATGAGAAATACTTCCTTCTCGAGGAAAATACTCATTGGTTTTTGGATTGATTATTAGTTTAGTATATCAACATCAGTAGCTTGTTGAACGTGTGACAAACACAGACACAGACATAATTAATTAATTAGTCATGCGATTGTTGATAAGGAAATGTAAACATCAGCAGGTCCAAGTCAAGTTGGAGTGCAGAGAAAGAAGGAATCTGGACTCCCCAAAATCAAATCTAAAAGGTGGACAAATACAGATAGAATCATTGGACGTTCGAGTAAATAAGAGGAGAAAAACAAAAGTGGGTTTGGTAATTACAATTTGTTTGGAAATTTTCCATGCTTTTAGTTGTGGACTATGCGCTGATGATCATGCCTATCAATGTCGCCAGGCAATAACTTTCTCTTAGGGCCCATTCACAATCATAGTACATTAATTTTGTGATAATTTTGTCTTTGAAAATGGACGAGATAATCTTTCCTGAAATTGACATTGTGGATGACGAGTGGTGATTTCCCCCCGGAATACTCTTTTGCATATATGATTGCTTGGCCAATTGTACGATGTAAACCTCGTCACCTTTCGATCTCAACAAATAGATTTTCACCCTTGATTATCTTAACGAGTTTGCTATCAAATGAATCATAATTACTACAATTTTTCAAATATTATTAATGCTTAATCAACTGAGGCAATTGACTTCGATTTTTTACCTTCGTATATTGATGCTTTATGACTTGCTCGCATGGCACAAGATTATTGTCTTGTGTGATTATTCATAAGAGATGTTAGACTCTGATTATTATGTGTAAATATTACACAGAAATTGGTTGTTGAACTTTTGAAAATACTCTATATTAGATGGATGGTTGAGGCATGAAACGTTCTTGAGACTTGGTCCACCTATAATTTTTTTTGGTATATTAAATCTTGCTTACAAACAAAAAAAAAGACTTCGCAGTTCACGCTATATCTTGTGCATGAACTTCATCAGTAATTGGATATCACCAAGTCGTTGTTAGCATGTCATTGTCCCAGCAATTTTTATTAGAAGCGAAGGCTTGTCCGAGAGACAAGCCATGTGAACACAAGAATTGCCTTCCTCGGCTTTGTCTTAATGAAAAGTTGACTTGACTTGACTTGGCTTTTTCACGGTCCTTTGCTGGTGAAGTGAGTGCATGCAACTTCACCGAATCAAGGTCGAACTCACGAAGCAAGTTCCTCCTCTTTTCCTCATTTAACCATCATTGGGATCTGCTAATTGAGTTCGACCCATGTTTTCTTTTTCTTCTTTTATAATTGGAAATGAGTTTTATTTTCCAGGAAAGCAAAGGGTTTGGTCAATTAAAATAAACTATTTTCAGGTTCAAATGAGAATTCTCCACGACCTAAGCAAGCATTAACAATTCGTCACTCGTGCATGTAATCGAGTGATTGGTGATGTAATCAAATTATTAACACAGTATTTAAAGAGAGAAAAAATCAATTATGTTTTGAGTACCTAACAGACTTGTGAGGGGATTAAATGCACACGTTAGGTTACATTTTTCGCATCATCAAGCATAACATGCAATGTCCTGACATGACCTAAAAAAGTTTGTTAAAGTTTGGAGAAACCTCTCGAATCAAGAATTACCAAATTTGAGCTTAGTCCATTTCATACTTAAGCAGCCTAAGCTTGAGCCTCTCAAATCACACGTGTTGACAGCTCAATTTTTGCCAGCAAATTAAATGTCCATTTTCATAAAACAGTAAGAAAAGTAAAAATAAATCAACAGTAGGAAGACCAAAAAAAACAATGGTACAATAAATAAAGAAATAGACAAGCATGTAAAAAAATTAAAAGAGAGAGTCCCGATTTGGACTAGTTCGGCCCGTCACCTAAGTCCTGGCCCTTGCAATCCGGATTAATTCAATTGAGCCCAGCAACGCAGGCATATCAGACTTCACTCATGAGGCCCATAGAACTAATAAGCGAAGCCCAAAGTTGGAAACGGCCTTGAAGCACACATATGCCAGAGACCTCTTCACAGATTTTTGCTACGAGGAAAGGAAAATTTTATCACGTTCTGTTTGTTTTGCTGAAAATGAATAATTAAAAAAAATTATTCTTAAAAATGATTATTTGTGTCGCTTGAAATAATTAACTAATGAAAAATATTTTCATTAACGATAACAAATTTTGTCTAAATATTTTAACGAAAGATGAATATATTTTTCGTTCATTAATTTTTTGTAGGCGATAGAAATGATCATTTTTAGAAAAATATTTTCAAAATTATTTATTTTTCACGAAACAAACGGAGAATTACACAAGAGTTAATTGGTTGGAATTGACTTGATCACAACACGAGACATTTTTTAATATAAAATATTAAATGCGATTAGAGGATTTCACTCAGCTAATGGAGCCCCTAAGGATGGATGGCAAATTTAAGCTAATGTCTGCTAAATATACCATTCATCTGAATATTGCTTTTCAGATATGCCTGTGATCCCACATTGCATGGGCTAGAAGATTAGTCTTGTGCAATCTCAAACTTACAAGGTTTGTTTTGTGTAAAGGCTGCGCGGGCATGAGTGGGCTGTGATTAGAGCGGACAATATCATGTTGGCACTCCAGTGAGGCTACCTATAGTGATATCATATGATTGGAAATATCGCACAGGTACCCGAGTGGGGGTTGCCTCTAGGTTTGAAGAGAAATACAAAGCGGGTGGAGGCGACGAAGGAGGTTGGGATCGGCTTGCTCTTGGGCGGACGGAGGTCGGAGGCGACGGCGGTCAAAGCTTGAGACGCAGCTGCGACGGCGGTGATTGTGACCAGCGGGAAGAGGCGGAGGCCACGGTGGAGGTCGGGACTGGCAAGCGGGCGAGAGCGGTATTTGAAAAAACGAAAAGAGAATGTGGGGCTTCCTTCGTAAGTTTCTATGAGAAGAGCTAGGGAGACAGAGAAGGAGAGAGAAGGAGGAGGCCCCACATTAATGAAGCGAGAGGGGAGAGACTGACGAAAGGGCGTAGGTCCTTAGCGTGCAAAGGCGGATGCAGGGCTAAAGGAGAAAGGAAATTAATTTTTTGTGAAAAAAAAGGGGTCCCAGCACGCCAGTCCCACCCGCGCCACATGGATCACGTGACGCCTCGTGAGTGGTCGGGGACCACGCCTACGTGGAGTGCTGGGACCACCTAATATTTTCTCACAATGAGAACCCCTGTTTCGTCATCTTTCTCGTGCTCAACAAACTTGTCAGCAATTCCAGTCATAATCTGGTTCAACTTTTACCATTTTATTCTTCATCAAGCTGTGCTATTTGCAATTACCGTCAGATCTAATTGAATTATAAAAATGGGCATAATTAGGTTAACTTTCCCTCCAGATATATATCCTAGGATGATTGGTGTGCTTCATTCTTTCTAATCAAATTGTTTTCCAGCAGATGACAAAAAAACTGGAAGTCCTGGATTTAACAGGTTGCACAAAGTTGACGAGGACACCCGACTTCTCTAACTTCATGTCTTTAGAGATGTTAATACTTGCTTGGTGTTTTGAGTTGATCACAATTGATTGCTCCATTGGTGAGCTTGAACTCCTCAAAACTTTGAATGTCAAAGGGTGTAGTTCTCTTGGGGAGTTGCCGGAAGAAGTCGGTTCTCTACATTCTTTGACGCATTTTGTCATGCCCCTAAATTATAAATTTTTGAAGCTTTCGGAGCGATTTGGGCATCTGAAATCTTTGTCGAGTTTTATATTAGACGAGCACCCTGAAATTGGCCAACTTCCAAACTCTATTGGACGGTTGATTAAACTTACACACTTATCTTTACGTGGGTATGTGGGAATAAAGGAGCTTCCATGCTCCGCTGGGGAGTTACAAATGTTGGTTGAGTTGGATGTATCAAAGTCAGGAATATGCATGCTACCCAATTCTATTGGAAAGCTAAAGAAATTAAGGGTGATGAGGATGGATTATACGGTGATAACTATGTTTCCTCATACTATTGGAGGAGTAAAGATGCTTGAAGAGCTACATGCCAAGAAATGCTGGCGTCTGGCAGAAGAAAACTTGGAGGAAATTGGGAATCTATCCCATTTGAGGATATTGGACTTATCGTGTACTAATGTTGGTAGATTGCCTGAGGTGATAGGTTGTCTCTCTCATCTTGAAAAACTTCGATTGGGTTTGACCAAGCTTAGACAAGTGACAGGTATTCCATCAAATTTGACATGCCTTAAAGTTCGAGCCAGTGACTTCTCTTTTATAAACCTCTCAAACCTCATCAATTTAGATTATCTCAAGTTATATAGATCAACTGCTTTGCCTTACTCAACCGAGAGCTACGATCTGCCAAAAATGGAAGCAGATTGGATGAGAGAGCAACCGACCCATCTATTAATGTGTAATTTATATGTATTATGGGGTATTTATGTGATTATGCTTTTATCTGTATCTTTTCTGTAATTAGTCACTCCTATAAATACATATCATACAACCCTAATTGGGGTTGAGCCACCATAAACACTTTGTCGTTGTTTTCTCTCTGACTCTAAACATCATCATGGTATCAGAGCAGGAAAACGAATCGAATTCTTCAACATCTCTACCCCAAATCAACACTTCCTTTGCTCCAATTACTATCTCAACAATGTCCAATACATCTCTAAATTTTTCTTCTTCTCTACCATCTCTTTACCCACCATCTTCTTTTTCTGTTAATCCCAATTTCCCATCGCCTCCCAATAATATTGTGCCCACTTTCCCCTCTCCTTCACTCTTCACTGCTGCTCCGATCTCTGCTGCTACTCAAATTACGGCTGTCCAATCATCCTCGTCGTCGCTTGTTCTTCCCAACATCACAAGTCTCGTCTCCATCAAACTCGATGCAGACAATTATCTTCTGTGGAAATCTCAGTTTAAATCTATTTTAATCTGCAACGATCTACTGGGCTATGTGGATGGTTCTTTTCCATGTCCACCGAAGCTTATTAATGATCAGATTGGCACTATAGTGGTCAATACTTCCTATTCCACCTGGGTGAAGACAGATCAATGTGTCCGTAGTTTGATCAATTCGACTCTCACAGTCGAAATTTTCCGTGAAGTTCACGACCTTCGGACATCTCGGGAGATTTGGCTTGCTCTAGGCCAACGTTTTACTGATCGCTGCGCGGCCAAGGAAATTGGACTAAAATTGGATTTTCAGAATACTGTGAAGAAACCCGATCAGTCAATGTCTGATTATCTCCAACATCTGAAGTCAATTGCGGACTCTCTCAATCAATCAATTGCTCCGTCTCTGATAAGGACTTGGTGATTCAAGCCCTCAATGGGCTCCCATCTGAGTATGATCCTTTTGTCACTATGGTCACAAACGGCCCTACAATTCTCTCCTTTGGTGATCTGCGGTCACGTCTCCTCATCCAAGAAGAAGATTTCTCCGAAAATCCAATGCATCCTCTTCATCTGATATTCATCATGCTTTGATTGGTCACACCACTTCACCCAGTCCACTGTTTCGAGGATCTCGAGGTGGACGTAATTCTAGAGGTCATAGATCTAGTCAGGGACAAGGTGGACGATTCTCGCGTGATAAATCGAATTGGCAATCTTCCTATGATCGGTTCGGTTCGCAATCATTATCGGCTCCCTATGCCTCCTCCACCTCCTCTGGTCGGTCTCGTGGTGGTTCGAAGCCCTATGTTCCCCCTTTCGCACGGGGAGGTATTCCTGGATCTAGGCCTCATCTTACTTGTCAGATATGTAACGGAGTCGGGCATACCGCACTACAATGTCGACAACGATTCAACCATGCTTTTACCACTACTGATATGTCGGACTCGTTCTCAGCTCTCTCTATTGGTGAAACCTCTAATTCATCTTGGTATCTTGACAGTGGAGCATCGGCACACATGACTGGTGATATTGGTAACATCCTAAATCCTAGACCTTTTTACGATTTGACAAAAGTCTCGGTTGGTGATGGTTGTTTATTGCCTGTTAAGCAAGTCGGTAAAGCCTTTTTACATACTGGTTCTCGATCTTTACTGTTATCTCCTGTCTATCATGTTCCTAATCTTGCTCGTAATCTTATCTCAGTTGCTCAACTTTGTCATAAAAATTCATGTGCCATTGATTTTAATGGTTCATCCTTTTCTTTGAAGGATAAACAAACCGGGAAAGTTCTCCTCAAAGCTGATTCTTCTCATGGTCTTTATCTGATTTCCAACTCAATGGTGTCATCTCATTCTCATCCTATCGTGGCTTCCTCTGCTTCACTCACTCGCCGGCATGCTCGTCTTGGCCATCCAAATAAACAAGTTTTGAGTCGTGTTTGCAATTCTAGTTCTAAGTCGATATCATGTGAGTCATGTCTTGTGGGCAAATCTCATCGATTGCCTTTTGAGTCTGTTAGTCATCATGCATCTTTTCCTTTAGTTGTAATTCATTCTGATGTATGGACGAGTCCAATTTTATCTCATACCGGTTTCAAATATTTTGTGTTATTCGTTGATGATTATTCTCGGTTCACTTGGGTATTTCCCATGAAAAATAAATCTGAAGTGCCTACACACTTTCATTGCTTTCGTTGTTTTATCGAAAATCTGTGCAATGCCAAAATTAAATTTTTACAAACTGATGGGGGAGGTGAATATACCAGTAACGCGTTCCAAATATACTTACGTGAAAATGGTATTATTCAACGTTTTTCTTGTCCACAAACCCCATCTCAAAATGGTGTATCCGAACGCAAAATCAGACACTTAGTTGAAATGTCTCGAACCTTATTAATCCATGCTCATATGCCTTCTTCATATTGGGTCGATACTCTTCTCACTGCTGTTTACACCATTAATCGACTTCCCACTCCTGTCTTATTTAATATTTCTCCTTTCCACTGTTTATTTGGGTTCAAGTTTGATTACTCTTTCTTTCGAGTTTTTGGGTGTGCTTGTTATCCTTTTCTTCCGTCTCGTGCCTCTCATAAGCTAGCACCTCATTCTGTGCCATGTGTATTTATTGGGTACGCGTCAAATCACAAAGGCTATCGTTGCCTTGATCGGTCGAGTGGTCGTGTTTTTATCAGTCGTCATGTTCGGTTTGATGAGGAGAATTTTCCTTTTTCAACAAAACCTTCAAATCATAATCCCGTACCCCATTGTTCTAGATCACCTCCTTCACTTTTTGTTTACCCCAATCAATCTATTCTTCCTTCTACTTCCTTCTGCCCTCAACTTTCTCGTTCGCCTCTTTCTTCTTCTCACACCCAACCTTCTACTTTGCCTCTCTCCTCCTCTCGTACTACCCAATCTACTTCCAATTCTTTTTCTTCTCCACCTCCCCTCTCTCCTAACTCCGTCACTATGTCTCACCCTCACTCCTCTCCCGACCAAATTCCTCCCATAACAAACCCGCAAATCCCCTCTACATCTCTATCTAGCTCCACCACTTCCATTTCCTCTCTTCCGACTCATCCTATGCAGACTTGTGCAAAATCTGGAATTTCTAAACCGAAGAAAATTTTTAATCTCTCTCATTCTTTTAATGAAGAGACACCGACTTGCTATTCTAAGGCCATTCTTGACCCACGTTGGAAAGTGGCCATGGCAGACAAATTTAATGCCTTGGTCACCAATCACACGTGGGATCTTGTACCACCTGATCCTTCTAAGAATTTAGTCGGTTGTAAATGGGTTTTTAAGATTAAGGAAAAATCCGATGGAACCGTGGAACGCTTCAAAGCTCGCCTAGTTGCACAGGGATTTAAGCAGCAGGCCGGACCGGACTATGATGAAACTTTTAGTCCAGTCGTTAAACCTACTACAATTCGGGTTGTTCTCTCTATTGCGATTTGTTCAGGATGGGCCATACGTCAACTTGATGTCAAGAACGCCTTCTTGCACGACATTCTTTGTGAGGAAGTTTACATGCGCCAACCTCCCGGTTTCTCTCATCCTGAATTTCCGAATCATGTGTGCCGTCTCCAGAAAGCCATCTACGGTTTAAAACAAGCTCCACATGCATGGTTTCAACGCTTCAGCAGCTTTTTGTTATCTTTGGGCTTCATGGTGAGTAAGGCCGATACTTCGTTATTCGTCTATGCTTCTTCTCGGGGCCGTGTGTATCTTCTGCTATATGTTGATGATATCCTTATCACCGGTGATACTTCTGAGTTATTACGAGCTTTGATTACTCGACTCTCACAGGAATTTGCTATGAAAGATCTTGGACCCCTTCACTATTTCCTTGGCATTGAGGCTCATCACCGCTCTGACTGTACACTTTTATCTCAAGCCAAGTATGTTGATAGCCTTTTGCGCAAATTTGACCTTGTTAAGGTCAAGCCTGTATCTACTCCTCTAGCCTCGAAGACTCTATTGTCTGCTAATGATGGTGAGGTTCTCGCTTCTCCGACATTGTATCGACAAATGGTTGGTGCTTTACAGTATGTATCTATGACCAGACCAGATATTAGTTTTGCTATGAATTTGGTTAGTCAGTTTATGCATCAACCACGCTTACCTCATCTCTAGGCCGTCAAACGTATATACCGATACTTAGCTGGCACCTCCACTCATGGATTGCTCATTGAGCGGTGTTCTCCTACTTCTTCAACTGCTTATGCGGATGCAGATTGGGCTGGATGCTCCGATACTAGACGATCCACCTCTGGGTTTTGTGTTTTTCTAGGCACCAATCTTGTTTCATGGAGTGCCAAGAAGCAACCTACAGTGGCCCGTTCTAGTACAGAGGCTGAGTATCGTGCTGTCACTCAATGTGTTGCTGAAACTATTTGGATTCGTCATTTACTTCGTGAGCTTGGGGTCTCCCTTTCTAATCCTCTCACCGTTTATTGTGACAACATCTCTGCCACCTATCTTGCTATCAATCCCTTGTTTCATGCTCGCACTAAACACATTGAGTTGGATTACCACTTTGTTCGAGAACGGGTTGCTTCTGGAGATCTACATGTTCGCTACGTGCCTACAACAGATCAATTGGCAGATATCTTAACCAAGGGACTTCCTAGTCCGCGTCACTCATTATTGAGATCCAATCTCTCAGTTGTTACACCTACTTCTGATTGAGGGGGAGTATTAATGTGTAATTTATATGTATTATGGGGTATTTATGTGATTATGCTTTTATCTGTATCCTTTCTGTAAGTAGTCACTCCTATAAATACATATCATACAACCCTAATTGGGGTTGAGCCGCCATAAACACTTTGTCGTTGTTTTCTCTTTGACTCTAAACATCATCACCATCTGCTTCCATCTCATTTGTCAGGCTTGAAACTCACGGGCATTAGTCCACTCCCACATTTTTCCAACTTAGAAAGTTTGTCACTACTGCATGTCGCTGCAAAATAATTAATTTTCCTAGACTCACGTGATATCAGGAAAGCATAAATTCATACATATATAATGCATGAATGATTCATGAAGATAGAAAGAAGGAGAAATGATTCTATGCCCATCCAGTGCTCCTCTTAGTGCCTCAATAAATTTCAACCATAAGGTAAATAGAATAAGGTGTCCCGTACCTTGATTTGGCTCCACCCGCCCCAATCATTTTCGATACCGCTCCATTAATCATTTTCGATACCGCTCCATGAAATGTCTAGCACGACCAAATTAGTAAAGTGAAAATTCTCCACGTAAAATACCTTATTCAACTTTTCCCAAGAAAGCCACCTTAGCTTCGAAAAAAGATTTCGGAAGTCGCTAGAAAAACCCGAGCCTTTCACTCTAAGGAACCTTAGATTTGGTAGAGCAGCTAATTCTTCGGATGCAAGGTTGTGGCTGCAGCCATCGGAAGTCAAGCTTAGTGCTTCTACATCTTGATTTCTCTGCCAACGGGAGACTCGAGATTTACTAAAGTGCACAACACTTTGCACTCTGACAGAGCAACAAAGAAAGGAAGCATATGAACACAAGTAAACAATTTCTCCAACAGGGAAACTACCATGGCACACGCCTTTCCCCCGCAAGTAGAAAAGGAAAGCCGGCAAGGCTATGTACATGTTGGCCGACGATGAGTTCCTTCCATATATCAAGGATGCAAGAATCGAAAGACGAATGGGACACACTGATAACTCTCGTTGCTTAGGGAAATGATAGCAAAGCTCCAGAAGCAGAAGAACGTCCTTCTACCCATCACTCAATGGGATTATAATCATCAGCCTATACTTTGCGAAAATTACAGAAACAAGGGCGAGGAGGATCATACAACATGGTCTGAGAGTAGAACATAATGGCCTTACTATGAGGACACGCGACTGGGCCACACGACCAAATCCCAAACACGCTAATGCAGCGTTAATAGAGGATATTGGTGTGAGATATAAAGGCGATGGAAGAAAAAAATCCAAGCCTTGAGGCAGAACGAGACATGGGGTTTTGTGATGAAAAGACTTGAAAGCCATAACATACGAATGGGTTTAAGAGCTGACGGCTCACCCAGATGGTTCGATCGAGTGAAACAAGGCTCCATTGTTGGTTTGATCAGAAAAATATGACTTCTTAACGGCAACTTGTCCGAACCAACATATCAATTATAAACTTCACATTCATTTCTTGAAAATCTCTGGTAGATTTCATCGATGGTCATTGAATTTTAGTAGATTTTGCAATCATGTCACGAATTGTTACTTCTGCTACTCGAAGCACTGTACTTTTCCTTTTTTTTATTTTACAATTGATACACTTTTAACAGCAACGATCAATTTTGGGGCGGTGTGTTGACGTGGTGGACACGCGGTAGTGACGGGGCGAACAGGTGGTAGTGACATGGCATCCGTAAAATTGGCCACATGTTAGCCACGTCAGCATTTTGGCAGAAGATTTTCAATTTGCGTGGAATCCAGTCAAAACGCATTCAATGAAAGAAATCATAATTCAATGACATGGCATACACTAAAGTTCAGTGACAGTCAACAAAATTTACCTACCTTGAAATTCCTGAAGATATTTGTGCTAGAAAAGTTTAATAACTTTCTAGAGGAGATCCAGCATCTACCTGCCCTTCTCCCAAATTTCTCACAACGAGTATCAGCTATCGCTGATCTTAAACAAAACTTCAGTCAAATTCCGTCGTCGACATCCATCAGATGACTAAAAACCTCTGCAAATAATCAATTCTGCCACTTCTTCAGGGCTGCAGCAATGCACAAAGACAGAAAAGTTCACATTAGTTAGACGAATGGGACACGCTGATAACTCTCGTTGCTTAGGGA